>CM052125.1:14032425-14115973 GCA_028454245.1 Halictus quadricinctus | reverse complement strand
GAGAGAGAGAGAGAGAGAGAGAGAGAGAGAGAGAGAGAGAGAGAGAGAGAGAGAGACCGGAGGACGGAGTAAATTATAATCGGCGTATTGTGTCGAGAAATGCGGGGGATCGAGCGAGGATTTTCCTTCTCGATCCTCTCGACTTTAAGCCAGTTGATTGCGACGTATTGGCGGGACCAGTTTTTTCGGCTTTTGTTCGAGCGATAATTCTCATCTCGGCTCGCCGAGAAACTGAATCTGTCGATAAAACGAACCGTCCAATTCATTAAGTAAAGTCTAATCCACCGGAGAACGGATAAACAGTTTATTCATCAACCATATCCTACTCTGCGCAGATTATATGAATAAAAAAAGGTTCGCGTACGATTTGCAAGCCACTTGACTGCGTTTAAATCCGATTCCCGTGAGTTCGCATCGATGGAGACGCATCGTATTCGAAAGAGAATGTGTGGCTGTTGTACAAATTTGCGCTGTGCAGAATTTGTTTCACCTGGAAACTTTTTCCTGGAGCATTGGCTCGGATTAATTGACGGCGATTTAATAAATAAATGGGAGTTCGTTGAACATGGCTGTTACATATTTGTGTTTGCTCTCAGTTATTATACAATTCAACGTAGTAAAATATTTATTGATGTTTTCAGAGAGAGATTCTTTTATCGTTTAATCCTTTAATTTATCGTGAAGGTGAAGGGTTATTTATAATTTATCATCTTTGTGCACCGTATTTCTTAATTAATAGCTCGAGTCCTTCATAATTAATAGTTGATTACATATAAGTCGATCTTGACCTGTTGGATTGTTTGCTAGATCGACTTGTTCCCCCACTCTAATTTCCTCTTCCACCACGGCCCGGTCACGTGACGTGTCTGTGTTACAATGTCACGTGACTAACCCGGTACTGACAGAGAGAGGGTAACTTTTCCCCTTCGTGGCCCCTCACGGGCTATACCCCGCGTTAGTAGGGGTAATTCTACGACGTTTATCATCCAGGCTTTGGCGACATATATAGAGAAACCACTGTATTATTATTCTGGAACTTTTTAAGTCGGTGGAATGAAATTGCGATTTGAACTACAAGAATTTTGTGATCTACGCTTTTTGCACAGGATGGAATACAGGATTTTATTAGGTACCTGCGTCTTTCGATCTGATAGAATCCAAAGAATTGCGTGAACACAAACGTTTGTACGTAATCCTTATACGGGACGACCGTCAGATTTTTATGGATTCGTAAAGTTTTATTACTCCTCGTCATTTTGTGTCGGCAGTACAAAAAAAATTCAATTTCGATTCGCAAGAATTGCATCTGCACGTGAATCTCCTGCAAGATGAACCTCAAGATTTTACGGATTTGCAGATTTTTATGATCCCACGCCTCTTTGCGAACTAACAGAACCGAAAAATTCGATTCGGAATCGCCGGAATTTCTGTCTGCGCGTGATTCGTCTGCAAGATGACGCGAATTTATGCAGTTACAGACCTAACTCACACCTGCCAGGTGTTTACCAATTCCGTGTCGTTTTGATCCGACGGAATGGAAAAATTTATTTTTGGTGTTCCAAGAATTTGTGGATTTCTGTGTATGCGTGGTGGATTTTGAGTTTGGATTTTCGGAGCACGCGGAGTAATAAAAGCCTGCCGGTTCGTAAAATCTTATACGCCGTGCTGTGTGCGGAATATCCACGGAATAGCTCGTTCGAAAGTACTAAAACGTCGTGATTGAAATGACCATGTGTCAACGCAAGCGAAAAGGTCCTCGGAACCGTGCGACACCTCCCAGAATTTCCCGGAGAGCTGATTTTTTGGGGATGAAATCGGGAAGGAGCCACCGTCTTGCAGATGACGTGAATATTTTCGGCAAACATTTCCCGGAGACGTTTATCTGTCCGTGGGAAATTTTATAGTGATGCAAATGTGGCGATAAAACTGCTAAAAAAAAAAAATGAATAACTGACCGACGCTTGGAATTGTTCATTGAGTTCGATAGGAACGTATTCGTATAATACTCTGAGCCAGCTAATGTTTTTCTCTGACATTTTTTTCTATCATAAAAAACAAGCAAGATATTTTAGATGCTCGAGTTAGGTGAGACACCCTGTATATGCACAGAATTCAGTTAAAACAGAACCACAGCGCGCAGAAAGTCGGTCAGCAGATAATTGGTAAATCCGAAACGTCGTATCAGAAATAAAATTAGAAAATCCGACGGGAGTTAGGGGGAAAAGTTTGGGCAAACAGTTTCGGGGGGATGGTGACGCGTTAAACGCGCCACTCTGTGTATCCGGGGGTACCTAAAAGTTGCGTCGCTCGTGAAGAGAAAACTATGGACCGAAAGGTGAGCGGGGAGAGAGAAAGAGAAAAGCAGAGACGCATTCAACGTTCATGGGAGCCGCGGCGAAATTAGTTTCGACTTTTAAATAGGAGCAACCGGTTAAATTCGCGTCGGGTTAATACGTGGCGACGCATACATCGAATTACGTGGAAACGCATTTGCCGCGGTATTACCTGTGAATCGGAATTAATTTCCGTTTCGGCGACAGGCCGATCGCGCACGCGACACAAGCACCACGTTGCAAGGGTCAATCCAACCCGTTTAAACTAGGAGCATGGGCTTTGCCATAAGTATAATAAGGATTTTTCTGCGAAATGGACAGTCCGCGAATCGATTCCCAGCTGCAGAAATTATATGAAAATTATTGCATTTCTCCTTTTAATCATTTGAACGCGTAGGAATAATTTCTTATATTCTTCAAAATCATCCCCAACATTTTCTATGTAATTGTTACATCTTACAATTAACTGTATTCTGTATGATTGTCAGAAACAGAAATTAAATGAAAAAAATGCGTTCTGAAAAGTTTTGTAATAAAGAAACGGTGGAACTGTATGCAAAATAAAAATTGTTGCATCAACTGCAACAAACGAGGGCCAAATCAAAATTTCTTTCTATCTTTAACAATGTTCAAAAACTGCAACTATATTTATGTGCTTAAATTTTTTAAATCCGCCTACTCTTTTAAATTGCAATTACCCATTTTTGTGATAAATTCATAAAATCCGCAGTTCAGTAGTAAATATATTAACGTACGAATATTGACACGGCTTTAATTTCGCCATTCATCGTCATAACTTGCAATCAAATAGTTTAATTAGAATGAACTAAGTGTACATTTTCAGAAACGATTGAACAGGTGTGCTATAGTAGAAGATACGATTTTTGGAAAAGCATACTTCCCCGATGGATAAAAAAGCGATTAAACAACGGCACCGCTGAATTTTTGTTATTTATCAGCGGGTTTTCCCCGTAACGAGCACGAGCGGCACTGTGTTTGTTAAACGAAATTAAAATGGAATAATCGCGGGATTAAATTTCATCCCGGAAACGGATTTACAGTTCCCGATAATAGATACACACCGAAATTCATTCCCACTTGACTGAACTAATCATTCTTCTGTGAATCGAAAGAGAGAGGGGGAGGGGCGGGGAGGGGGTGGAGAATTTATTCGTGCGCTAATTCCGCTGACGTTTATGACGCTCGTATTTCACTGGGAAACAACGCGGAAACAACGAATCATTTTTCCATCTTTCGTGCGGAGCTATTGTCTTTGGACCCTCGAACGATTCACGTGTCATTGGAAATCGCTTTGTCCGCAATTTTTTAGCCGAGAGACGGTTAAACAATCGTCGGATGACGTATTGAATTCGAGACAATGTATTAAATGTACACAAAATATATTGGAAAAAGACAAAAGCTCAGCCAAACCTTTTTTCAAACGGAAGAATTTCTTCGGTTATTGGTCCTTAAATTTATAATTAGACTGTGCATTTTTGTGCGAAATGGAAATTTTCGGAAATTGTTAGAAATGGGAGTTCAATATAAAATGATTCCTCCACTCAATAAGTTTGATAATCACTAGACTGCGGATCTTCTATATTTATCACAACATTGAGTAAGTAGAGTGTAAAACAGTAAAAATATTTAACGAATTTTCTAACATTGTTTTCAACTCATTAGAATTATTAAGGATCGAAGTAAATATCTATGTGGCTCCTATATCTTGCAGTTCATGCAAGATAAAAATTATTCTGCATAAAATCCACAATAATCATGGATGAACTTCTTTGGCATTCGGTGTTCATTTTCATCTTGAATCGGACAGTTCCACTTTTTTTACTCGCTAACAAATATAATGGCTCTCAACGATTTGAGAAAATCGCCCTAACAAAAGTTTAACACAGAGCCCGTTAAAATCCCGAAGGAACGACGAACAAACGATCTTAAACGATTCTTGACCCACATCGATAATTGCTGATTACGCGAATAAGTGTCAGAAAAATTCCGTTCGGACGGAAGAAGGAACGAAGAAATTTTTAAGACGAAAACTACGGGGTGGTTTATCCATCGGCGCGGAATTCGGTGGCGGAATCCCCGAAGAAATTGAAAAGTCAAGGAGAAGAGGGTCGAAACTTCGAGAGCGAGGCTAATTATGGCGGTCGTTAACGTTGCCGGGGGTTGATTCGCCCTCCAACCTCCGTAACTTTTGTCGCCGGCAAGTTTTTCGCCCTGTTTTCCCTGGCAAGGCACCGCGGCAGTGTATAACCGCATTATCCGCCGCATCTGAGGGTTTCGCCGCGCCCGAGATTAACACTTAATCGCGCCAGGCAATTTTCTGACCGAGCTTCCTCGCGGAGAGGATCCGTTTCGGGGCCCCCCGTAATCGGCGAAACCTCCCCGCTTGTTTATCAACACCATCATCTCCCGTGGATGGGGCACCGTTGAGAAAAACGAGCGTCGCCGAAGGAAATTGTTTTCTGACGTCGCCAACCCTGAAACTACCCCCTCGAGACCCGACGCGGTTTAATTAAGCATTAACTGATCGACATCGAGAGTCGCCGAAGCGATTTTTGCACTAAACCACATTTCTTTGAAAGATGGGGGAGGACGTTGGCGAGGTAGGTGATTCATTTTTCCGGGCGCAGGAAGCTATTTATTATCAGTTTGGTGGTTTATTTAACCTCTTACGCATGGCTCGCTCGTCCGCAACTCTGTCTCCCAGGGACGGCGCGCATGGCCGTCAAAGGCACAAAAGCCACTATAGTGGTTCATACCGCTCAAACCGATGCTTTCCACGGAAGCCACTATAGTGGCTTATGTATACATACTGTTTTGTGTGATTTTGTTCTGTACCAGCTTCTTAACACTAGGTTTACGGAGTGACAAAGAAATAAATGTGTTGCATAATTCCTTATGGATGTATCTTTAGAATCTTAATCCTTGTAAATTAAATATATTGGAACCCGTTATTTTGACGGGTCCCGTAAATCTAGTGTTAATTAAAATCTAGTGCCACGATCCTGCAATTAATAGGAAATTCTGTACAAGAAAATGTGAAATAGAATGTTTCTCTCACTAACTCAGTGAATATTTTAATATTCTCCTTCTCTCGCGTAAGAGGCGTGAATTTTACTGAGTAGATTTACTTACTAAGAGTGAAAAATTAAACTGTCTGGATGCTAGAACAACAAATAAAATTTCTTGGCTCCATCTACTTCAAAAAGACACGGGGTACTAAAATCCCGTAAAGCCAAAAACTCCTGTGCATTACCGCATCACGAATCGAAAACGCAATTCTCTCGTCTCAAGGCCGAATTTTTTCGCGCGTTTGTCTGCAATCGTCGCGATAATTTTCGGCAGGTCCCCGTGAGAATTCCTTGCGATTCCGAAGCGGTTCGAGGGCGCACGGAACCGCGGGCTAATTAAAATCCGGAGCGCAAGTCTCGGGCGCCGGTCTCCGCGCGCGCAGCGTATAATTTAAATTTAACCAACTGCCACTCTTCGTTCGCTTTTCTCTCCCTCGGCGAGTTTTTGTTAGTGCCGGTGTCCCGGCATAAAGTAGCGGGCGTTTCTGAAAGGCAATAAACACTATTTACTCGGCCCGGCTGTTTGCGCGTCCGCATATTCAGCTCGCTGCGTTTTCAACCCCCCCCCTCCCCCCGCGCCGGTGCAAAGTGCACCTTTCTCGAGCGTCTCCGACTACTGATCTACAGGATGGTCCCTTTAATCTTGGAGAACGACACCCATAGACCCCGCTGATCCCTTTACACTGTTTACGAGCCTCTTCATCACCCGCTTACGCGGAGCCGGTCCAAAGTAATATGAAATGTGCAGGCACGCTCGCACGGCTCCGAAGGGAAAAACAATTTTCGCAACGCTACACGCGAATTGTCGGCGGCTTCGCGCTTTATGGGAGGACCCGCAACGTACTCGCTTACCTTTGGGCCAATCCGACCTACATGCGAACCAACCGCTTCTTATATGCTCCCGTTTTTGTTGCTGAAACGTTGGAATTCGTTTAAATGCAACTCGGCTCCTGTCGGTGGATTTTCCCTCGCTTTTGAACGCTTGCTTCGGGATAATTGGTTTTGCGGTGTATTACGACGAATGTTGGTTATATCGTACACAAAGAGCGGGACCACAATATTGCAGGGAATTATTAAAGGAGACTGATTTTGGCGATGTGGATTGTTGTTCAGTTCTTGCGTTGAGCTGCAATATTTCGCCTTTGTGTGCAATCGTTCGTTTGCTAATGATGTGTCTAAATTATGAAGTTCGTTGGTCACGTATCTCGTATGTCGCGTACAAATAAAATAAAATGTGCCTAGTATTTTTTTAAAAAAATTCGATCCGCTATTCCATCGGCAGAATGACATCATCAGCATCCGTAAAAGCTGAGAAAATAGCTGCAGCGATCGTCGCTTTGTCGAGGTCCCCGGAGGGCGAGTAGGTGCATAAGATTCACGATGCTAGCATAACAATGCTTGCGCAGGGGTGGGGGAAACTGCGGAAAGTTTTCTGCGACCCTTATTGTGCCGTCAGACCTTGGTCATTCGTGTCGGTGCTCCCTTTAAAGGCATTACTTCCGTTAAAGAAGGTCCTAAGGAAAGTTTTAAGATACTCCGAATGAAGTAGAGTTAACGCGAGTGCCTCGTAACGTCACTTTAGGGTTAATAGACCGGACCGTAGTTCGAGCGCCGTCCATAACCGGAAATATGAATGTTAAACTTCATCTCTCATCCTCTTCATTCCCCCCGCCGTCGCTGGAGGGGGCAAACATAAATTTCGCTATCCAAGATTCTACTAAACGAGTCCGTGTGAGATCGAGGTCGGAACTATACCCCGCCAACTGGGGAAACTATCGTAGGAAGAAGAAGAAAATGCATTGGCTCGAGCATTGGTCACGTTCGTGGGGGCGCGAAGCTCCCTCCACGTATCGTCAAAATGAATTTTCGCGAGAACGAAGACTCTCCCGGCCCGCTTTGATTTATGTTTTCGGTGGAAATCAGTTCCGGCGGGGCTCGATCGTGAATATCGTACTGCCCGAACACGTTTCGCCGCGGTGATGTTAATGTAGATACTGGACCGTGCGGAATAGAATCCCTCGAAAATACTGAGACAAAGAGAATAATACACCACGAGAGTACGAAGATATTTGCGTGTGTTGTAAGTACACAAACTCACATATTTTACACTTACATAACATTATTCTATGCATTTATTAGAAAAATGAATGAAGTACAATCCAAGATAATTGATATTCCCAACTTATTTCGATAAGAAATTTCGTGTCTCGTGCTATTGTTGCAGACAATTTATTTAGGTTGCAGTGTAGACATTGGCTTTGTAATTGACGATTTCCAAATATTTTTTATTCTTGAACTTGTCTCTTTTTTCTTCAATTTAACGTCCAATTGTCGTTTCGTAAATTTATGTTTCACTTTATCAATATCATTATTTCTTTAACACTAGAACTACCGAACAAGTCGAAATGACTTGCTCCAAATTTTTTACGAAATTATAAATATGTTTCCATGAGAAAATTTTTTAATACACTTCTCTATCGAAGTAGACATTTAAAAAAACTGGGACGATATTTTGTTGTTACTATAATCTAGTATTAAGATTTATGCATGAAAGGATGCAGTAAAAATGATTCGCATTGCTGAAATGAAATGAATAAAAATGAAATTCAAGTGTCATTGACGAAGAAGGGTTCGTAAAAACAATGCCAGCGGTACAGAAGCATTTGAACATTTTTAATCTCGCTAGAAAAGAAAATCAAAATTGACCAAACTGCAGGCTCTACACGGCTGCGGAAGACCGTACCTGGGCCGACTATGAAGAACCGTCTAATTATTAAAACTCACCTGGGAGGTTGAAAAGTCTTTGTGGAAAGGATAGAACAATTGCGTGCAATTGTTGGAGTCGCGTACAGTGCGATTCCTCGTGTTCGCAAGACTTATGTGTCCGCGAGCAGTTAGCAGCAAGCTTCCCCAGGGTTTGACTACGAAAAGGAGGACGAAGAAGCAAAAGCAGAAGAAGAAGAAGAAGAAGAAGAAGAAGAAGAAGGAGAAGAAGAAAGTAACGGAAGAGTTGTGCAGGCAGGAGGGAAGCGAAGAAGCGTGCGGGGGTGGTGTCGGGGTGCTGGTTTAACACACCGGCCGGGTTTCAGTTGCCGGCAAGCCACTCGAAAGATAAAGTTTGCTCGAGGCCTCCCACTGGAAATCTTTAGGCGGAAACTTCCGCGGAGTTACACGCACGCATACTATCGTCGCGATACATAATAGGAGGGGGCTGTGCAGGTGGCATAAGGGGTGGTTCACAGGGCTCCTTGGCATCGCGTATCGCGCAGTCCTCGGTTACAATGCTCGCGCCAGTAAACCAACGTCGAAGTGTGTTTAACTCGGCCCCGGCGCAGAAACTTGTTTGAAAATGTCGAATTTCAATTCCCCGTTGCTACGGCTCGGCTGACACGATCCCATTGCCCCGTGAAAAATAACCGGTCCCAGCCACCGGGAAACCGTTTTTGATTGGATTAGATTTGAATTCTGATTTATTGCGACACGCCGAGAGGTTTCCCGATCGGGGATCGGTGACGATGAATGGCAGCTTTGCGGAAACTCGACTGCCTCCGTAGGCAGTGATCGCTGTAAGGGACCGCGAGCGAGCTTGTACAGAGGGCAGGGCTGCGAATTGGCCTGGCTCTGTTAGGTCCTCGCGCGATTTTGTACATTTTCTTCGAGTCAAGATTAATTTAGTTGTTTCAAGATTAATTTAGTTGTCTCTGTCGTTTTATATTTCTGAGCTTTGAGCATCTTACCAATTTGTGGGTATTTAACACAATTGCCACTTCAAACAATTCAGTTCCGCTTTCCAACATAATTTCACGCGAATGCTTGAAATTGACAATTGATTAGCCACTTGAGTTCTGTAAAAGTTTTTACAATTTTGAAGCAGATATTTACAGAAAATTGCCACCACGAACAATGCGATTCCGCGTTTCAGCGAAATGTGAAATGCTTATCCATTCCCCTCGCAAACCGCGATATATCGCGACGATAGCGGCGCGCTGATCGATAAATGAAGGTTGATGTTTCATTTTCGAGATTTCTATCGGTTCCCGCTGCAATGATCGTTTTTTCCGTTCCCCGCAGATAGATTGTCAGTTATGTCGCGCGCTGACATAATTGTTTCCGGTGTTGTTCGGGAATCGAATCAAGTTGGACGCCATTGGAAGAGCGTCAGGCGTATCCGGCGAAATGGGAAGAAACGCGGCCGCGAGCAAAAAGAACCAGATCCAAGAAGAACGGAATCATCTGGACAAATCTAATTTCGACGTGGCTCGTCGGTTCTTTACCGTGTGCCACGAAGCCGCTGAAATGCGCACACGTACGCCGCCCGCACCAGTACCGTCGCGGAAAGAAAATATGTTACTCGATATCACTCGAGAATACGTCTCTATTTTCACGGAAAACGACAACACGGCGCGGGGAAACAGAAAAATATCCTTTATCGTTAATAGAATGCAGATTTCCGCGCTCTTGGGCCGTCTGCGAATATTCGCGAAGAACCAGAAAATAACACTACTGTTTCGCCACTATCGCAAGAAACGTTATTAAAAGAAATTTCTACCTCGTACCGATTTTCATGGAATTCTCTGGAAAAGTAGGAGTATTCAATTACAGGCTCGGATGAATATGAAATTTATACTGTCGATATTTGCGCACTTGTATACTTACAAAGTATTCGAACGCCTTTTAAAACTGTCTAAACTTTTTTAAAATTCGACCAAACGATCTGACTGGTTTTGAGCAATTAGAAGATTTGGAAAAAAGATTTTGAAAAAATTGCAATTGCTAGGAGTTGTAAGAGCAAATAAAAAAGGCACTTTCCAAAACTTTTTGGTTGACGCAGATAAAAACGGCACACATCGATAGATGTTAGAGTCTGTGGATTTTAAGCGAAAATTTACCAAAAGTGGTGAAAAACTACAATTTTCACTACTTTTAACTACTTGTAGCTCGTGTGTATATAGGTCTACAAAACGCATATTTTCAATTTTCATTACAGGATCAAATAAAAAAGGTGTAAAAAGTGCCATTTTTATATTCTCGTGTAATTCTTAGTAGTTGCAATTTTTTCAAAATCATTTTAATAAAATTATAAAATTTTTGTTATAGACATTTATGCACTTGCATATTTCTATCGACTAACGTGAGAAATATGAATTTGAAAATCGATGGAAATAGGAATTTGTGGAAAGGTCCACAGTCATTAATATGAAATTTATACTGTGAATATCTGTGCAAGCTCAAATTTCTGTCGACTAATATGGCGAATAAGAATTTGTGGAAAGGCCCACAGTCATGAATATATAATTTATAACTTGAACATTTGTGCACGTGCACATTCCAGTCGACTAATGCGGAGAACAGAAATTTGGTTGGTCCTGAGACATTAATACAAAATTTTGTGCACGTGCGGAAAGTTCGTGCCTCACTTCGTGAATTGTCCTCAAATTTTAGAACTCATTACAGAAGTTTGACAGCTTCACCTCTTACTATTTCGTTCTCTTTAATTAATAAAGAATGAATTCTGTCAGCACGATGATGGATGGCCGCAAATCACCGTAGAGCCCGTAATGATTAAAGTCCTTTCATCTTGCGCCATGATTGGCAAAACTGGAGCTTCGCGAGCGAAATAAAAATGTCATTAGACTGGCTAGATTTTTATTCCGTTAACCCCGGCCCGAGGAAATATTAAATTGTCACTTTAACGATATTTTCATAAGGACTCCATTGATGCAAGTTTTCGATGTTCAAAAATAATCCCTCAGAGTCAGCTCTTAATTAATGCAAGTTTCCCAAAGAAACTTTTCGGATAAGAAGAATCCCCACAGTTCAAACAATTATTAAACTTTTTTATTAACCACCGCGCGGTGAATTTTTTCTTTCGCGTGTACACGACGCCGCGCCGCCATGCTCCCGTTTGCTTTTTGTCCGAGCAAATAAGAGGGAGTTTAGGCGAAAGCAACTTCGAATACCAGGGAAAACCGGGAACATGTTCCTGTTAATTTGAAAACTAGTTCTTCCCGGCGGAACATCTAATTTTCTATTTTCGCGGAACTTCGAAAAATTTGCCGAAATTTCCACGGAAGCAACCCTTCCGTGTTTTGCGCAACTAACTGCCTGCAATTAGCTGAATATTCCGCTTATAAACATTTCTTTCGGCCAGAACTTTTTAGCAAAAGATGCTCCGAGCAGTTGTTGTCCCTTAAAAATTCTTTGGATGTTTCCAAAGTCACTTAACTATTTACAAATTTTCTATGTAGTGTCACTTGTATTATCACTGGACTATACATTTTATTCGCACTGTAGGTGATATAATTTGCAAGAGCTACATGGGCGTTTATTTATTTCGCTAATAATTTGAATCAGCTGAAAACACTACAACAGAATTCTCAAATTTCTGAAATGCTTTTACTGTTTTGCATTTATGACAGAAACGAGTACGTGAAATACAAAAGAGTAAGAAAATCCAAGACTATCATTACATTATTTTGGACACATCAAGATTAATTAGAGGAGAAACAAATAAATATCCGCAGTCTAAATAATTATTTTTAAAACTTGAACGTGCCTCGGTCGTGTTCGCAAAGGAACAAGAAAACGAAGAGAGGCTATGAATTAATTTGTACACCTAATATATGCGCGACATTATGCAGATTGTCAAATTATCACGGGACAAAGTTTGAAGAATGTCAAGAATCCGTACGCGTCTCCGAGGGATCATCCTCGGGTAAAAAATGCGGGGAGGTTGCCAAACGGGACCAGTTGAGCAGCTTTATCGCTCGCTCATCGATCTTGATACCGCGTCAACGATCATCGTCCCCGTCGGTGGAAAAAGTCGACGGACACGAAGAAAAATAGACGCGGCGCATGATCGTCGACTACTTTTTTTCAATTAGCCGACCGATTACGTCGATCACGTCGCAGACGGACGTGCCCCGTCGCTCAAAACTATTCGCCCCGCGGCCGTGTGTCTGTTGCTTCGACAGCACGACGTCGAAGGAGGCGTTTCACTCAAAATTCCGAAAAGTTTTCGACCAACTTGTAATCCCCCGAAAATCCCCCGCTGGCTCGCCGAATATTAAAAAAGTTCCCGGGCGATGGATGCGTGGTAATTAATTAGGACTTGATGCCGAACGTGTCGTCGTCGACCAGTCCCATCAAAGTGGACCGAGTGAACGAAAAGTCTAATGAAAAGATTGCTCAACTGTGTGGTGGTAATCAACCCCCATGGGCACACTTATTTCTCGCAGCTTCCGTATATCCGGGCCAATTTGTTAACTGTTTTTGCTGTCACTAGTATACATATTCAAGTCTCTACCTTAATACTGTCATCGGTAAAAAATTGTACGAATTCAATTCGGAAAAATGAGAGCTCCCCCTTTCCGTTTCTCTGGAAGGATTCAAAATGTTCGCCTGGACATAAAGGGCAAACCAGTATGCGAGGGTTAATGTTATTTATAGTGTGAATTAAATTGATAATGCAGTAATTTCGTAACTAAATATTTTCGATTAATTAACACTGACTGAAATTATAAAGATGATTTCGTGCAGATGATTAAATGAATATAGTCTAGTAAATTCTCAATATGTACGAGCCGTGTTATGATTACAGTCCTTGGCTTCCGAGGCTTCTCGAGCTTCGTGACCCCTCACGGGGTATACCCCGCGGTAGTGGGGATAATTCCGCGACGTTTATCATGCAGGCCTTGCCGACATATATCGAGAAATCACTGTATTAGTGACTTTTAAGGCTCGGTAGGTTTAGTGTTAATTAATCTGAGTGTGAAGCTGAATGTACTGTAGCGATGTCCCAAGCCAGAACACACCAGTAGCATATTGGGCACTATTGAGATGTCTACATCTAGGAAAGACAATGTGCCTCCAACAATATTCTGTAGAAGCAAATATCACGAACTACCCGAACTGTAGAATACCCTGCTGACACGTAGTGGCAAGATGTCTATAATCAGAAGATCCTAACACCATCCAACAGCGCCAAACATTATTGAGCTATCCTCGCTAGAATACTCAAGACGCTCAAGGATCGAAGACATTATCAAGGTTTCTAGCCCAAATTACTGAACCCGTAGCCAATAAACAACTTTTGGTCCGTAAACTTCAACCCCTAGATTATCTTAGCTACTTCCTGACTCCTGGAATCAATAACCCTAACATCAATTGGCGTTCATCGCACCGCGCCCTAGCTCCATTGTTAAAGTCACAACCTGCAGTTGGAAGACAGAGTTATGCAAGATCTTATTCATCAGTCAAGTGCAACAAGGCTTGAGAGGGCTCAGCTTCTTGACCTATCGAATCCAAGTAGCATCGTCAAGGAAGAGAGGTTGCCGTGTTCGACGGTTGAACGAGCTGCATTTTCCTTGCAACTGCATCAGCTAGAATGCACATTGTGTCGCGTGCGCGGCTGGTCAACGATCCCTCGGGATCGACGTAGTCCAATGTGTATCGATTTGAAAGTTCCTACCACGTAGACTGCTAATTGTAAGCCTAATCCGACGAGGAATCGCACGCTACGTTCTTATCTGCAAGTTTCTTTGATGTGCGCGGGCTCTTGTTAGGCGAGTTTCATTCTTTCTTTCAGGAAGAAATTAAAATGGAACGCAAATTCGCGCTGGGTCTTTCAGTCGTTAGATGTATCGTGCCTGACGCTGTTTCAACTTTCGAACTGATCTGAAAGATAAATTGCAATGTTTAATGGTTCGTTCGTTATTGCGACCATACATTCTATAATTCTTTGCAACCATCTTAAAGATGAGGTACGTCAGATTCGTCCTTTCTGTAAAGAAACAATTAAAACGAGACGATAAATGAAGTAAAAATCGAAAGAATAATTACAATTTAATGGTTGGTTCGTTAGTTTGACCATGCATTCTATCATTCTTATCAACAGTATCAAAAATAAACTATGTCAGCTCCGTTCTTTCTTTAAAGGGAAAGTTAAAACGAGCAGATAACTGAATTAAAGTAGAAAGAATAATTACAATTTAATGGTTGACCAACAGTCTTAAAAACAAAGCATGTCAGTTTCATTCTTTTTAAAAGTTACAATCTCTAATTAATTTTATGAGTCTTCAGAGCATTTTAAAAAATATAACATTTTTGTGCCAGTATCGATGAAACAGCAGACAACGGATGGAATGTAGTTTCCTTTGTGAACAATTTCGACGAATGAAATTAACATGGAGCTGTGTATTAAACTTTATCGGATTGTCCTAAAAATTCATATCATTTTCGACCGATGCGGAAATTCAGAAGTATGAGAAAACTTCGGAAACAATGAAACATTATCGAACACGATCAAGTAGTTTGTCCATAACAACATTAAACGCGCATATTACGAAACTTTCGCAACAACCAATTTCATATCACAGAAGATTTCCGATCGACTGCGACACGTGAGAGGGCACGATTCCACGATCGAGAGATACACAATTCCCTCGCATACCGCCGTTGCGGTATGCATATATTTCAATAAAAATGCCTCGGAGTTGCGTGTCACCGTTCGCTCGCAATATTTCCTCGAAAGAATCCGCGACGAATCTCGCTATGCGATATCTGACAAGAATCCATCAATTAGCATGACGGTTCTAGGGCACGATTTTCGCGTGTGCAACATATCGCGTTTCCGTTTCACGTTCGCGGTCGGTTAAACGTAAAATATACGGCGAGAGAGAGAGAGAGAGAGAGAGAGAGAGAGAGAGAGAGAGAGAGAGAGAAAGAGTGGAAACAAAAGTGTTCGCGCATTTCATAGATTATATACTGCGCGATCGTACATTACGAGGCAGCCCGGTGTCATTAACTTTTGTCCCTGCGAACTTTTTATTGCCGGGCCGCGGACTTTTTACTGCCGAGGAAAAAACAATAGGACGTTACCGCTGGAATAAAGAACCGGCAAGACAATGCCGTAGAAAAAATCCTGACCAGGACAAGATACAATCTACAACGTTATGGAGCGGTTTGCGCTGGTTTCTTAAACTGTTATTGGAAGCGATTCGGAAGTTTTTCGACAATGTGATTGCGGCCAGCAAAATTTCATTAGCACTCGACGGTTCCCTCTGAGGAGGCAAAAATTACTATATTATTATTATTCTGCCCCTTATTTTCACTTGTGCAACTAATCATTTTTACGTCCAATAAATTTGCACCAAGCCAGTATAAAATTGGAAATTTCGCCCAGGCTGTCGGTAATTTTGCAAAAATTTACCTGCAGCTTTTTTTGTTAATTTCTATCATTTCGCGTGACGCGTACTGCATCATTATTCGAGGTCGCAGGGCGAGAAGGATTTTTGCTGGTTCCCGAGGCGAAAGAAATCTGACAACCTAATATGCCAGTGTCAGCGGGCCTGTCACGCTCCTAATTTGACTGTTTACTGTTACCTTACCGGCCGCCTTCATACATGCGTTTGCATAATAATGCGACGCAGAGACATTCCCGGAGAACCAAAACAGGACACGGGTCGAAAATGGCTGCGGGATTCGTCCTGCGGAATATACCGGGCACACGGAAATTTATGAAATTTCCTGGACACTCGGTAAACTCTCGCTCGCCTACGAAAAAAGAAAAAGCGAAAACCATGGTTTCGCTGAAAATGTACTGGCTATTCATTTTGCGAACTCATCCTGCAGATTATTTTTTCGGTACCACGAGGAACACAAAATATGAACATATCAATAAGAAACGCACGGTCTTCTTCGACACAACGCATTCCACTGTTACATAAATATCCGCAGTTTAATAATGAGCAAATTATCCGCAATTTGTTTGTAATTTTACCACTTTTATAATCACCTGCGGAATTAATACTAAACCTACCGAGCATTAAAAACAACTGGCATGTGTTGCTTCTTGGGAATGTTAAGATTAGGTTCGTTAAGATTATTTGAAAATTTGTTGAAAATTTCCCAAAGAAAATGTTCACAATTTCAATAATAGTACAGTGAATTCGATGAAACGAAATGATGAATCCCACTCGAATTACTTTAATCATCTCTCGAATGAACCTACCACCCACTGTCAACCCTAAATTGAACCAGCTGGTTCCCAAAGGAGGCCACGCAATTAGTCAAGTTTCCACAGCCTGTCTAACAATTTTAGACAAGCCATCGTCTCCGGGCTTCTTCACTTAGCCGGTCGCGACGAAAGAATTTAGCAGCGCGATACTCGGGTCTGCGTAATTGTCCCAGGGAGGCAACTGCCGGCGACAATTCCCAGGTGCATTAATAATTTCCCGGTGAATTAAGAGCTCGGTGTCCCGGACAGGGTCTCGTGTGTCGCGTCATCGCGAATTCTTCGCCGCAAACATCGTCCCATCCGAGTCGTGGGGGTTGCGAAACTGGCGACGGTGTTGGGGTGACAACGCTTGCCATTTGTCTGGCTGGTGGGCGCGGGTTCGCCCCGTTCGTCGCGACACGCCCGAAACAATTCGTTACACTTGAAATCAATTAGCGCAAAGTGGCGGTAAGTGGGTAAAAGGTCTTACGCCGGAGGGGAAACGCAGGCGTTTTGAGAAATGACGGCCAACGAGGGCTTGTGCGTCCTTCGCGGTGAACGACGATCTATAGCTTAGCTTCGAGATCTGGTTCCCGGAAACGCTTATGGCAACGGGCGAAGCCAAGAAAACGGAACCGTTCCTGACAGACACATTCCGAAACGTTTTATTACACACGCCCGTGGCTCTCGTGATTTTTTAATGGAATTATCCTGGTCCACACAAATCCCTCGAACTACTTTCAAGTTGAGGATATTTTTCTGTTAAGTGCAGAGGGTTTATGCTAAATAATACTACCTAGAAGCCTGTCTCATTTATTGTTCACTTCTCTTCCATCCTGATTTTTAAAAATAATTTTATGGTCTTCGAGTAGCCCCGACCAAGTAACCTCTTCAACACCTTCTTCGAGAATGGGGATGTTTTTCTTTTGCATACAGTGTTCATGATAAATAAAGGATACCTAGAGGTGCGAATTAATGTTTGTTGGTTTTTCTTCCATTCGGTTTTTCATGAAACAATTTAATGACCATCAAATGACCTCGGGTGGACAATTGTTAAAAGATTTTATCCAGGTTTATTTGCGGTTTGAAATTATAGAAGGAACGTTTAACATGAAAAATATCTGTGAATTATTTCAATATTTTTCGTAGAAGACGTTCACTGCGGTTTTTGACATTTTACAATCAAACCATTTGATCGGTGCTTAATCTTTCCCATTAAAAATAAATTCCCTTACTTACGGACTTGCAATTAGCCACCACTGTAGTATTAAATACGAAACGAAATACATTTTCTTTTTCCTTCAGAAAAATGCTAAATGACAAAGATGTTCTAATTGTTGCATGTACATCTAAGAAAATTGTGCATTTAGTAATTCGTTAGATCGGGTTCTGGTCGCAGGGAAGACGTTTTTAATGGTTTTTAGGTCGAGTAAGGTTAGAACCTATCGAGCAGATGTTCACGGTAGGATCCTACGACCCTCGCAGAGTCTCTCCATATCTGTATAACGGGTCGGTGGTGTCGTTTGGCTCGGGCACTCGTCATTTAGGGGTTCGTGCTCAGTTTTATGGAGCCACGGGACCACGACGTCTGCTCGTCGCCGTTTATGTAACGCTCTCGACCTGCTCGTTTTGTTACCTGCATTTAATCTATTTTCGCCCGTGGCATGCATTACACCCTTTAAATAAAAACTGTACACTGTGCGCGACGTTACTCGGATCCCCGCTGCAATACTTTCAGTGCAATCTTAATTGTTCGAGTTTTACAAATTTTTATAGATCGTTGATTCTTTGCGGACAATTTTCCAGATTTTTTATCTTGACGTATACTAATTGACATAGATTTGAACAATCACAGTTTACCATATTTTCTTAAAATTCCTAAAATTCTTTCTTACAAAATATACCAAGAAATAGTACAGTATGCTTGATATAAAGTGAATTCGCGATATACAGGGTGTTCATTTGAAAACTTTCCAGGCGAATATCTCGAAAAGTATGAAAGATATTAAAAAAGCGTAAAACACGTGTCCAGGGATTTCGAGCGTGAAAGAGGGGGGCAGTATCAGCTTTTTATTTGCGTGGCGTTTTTAAGGTCACTTGAAGGTCAACTTTGTCTTTTCAAATGGAAACCCTTCCTGGAGAGTTTTCAAATGAACACCCTGTATGTTAGTAACGCGTGTCTTGATGTCGCGAATTCACTGCAAAAACCGAGAAAGCATTACTCTATTTTTTGGAATAATTAGTTGTTGCTTTATCACGTCATACCAGTAGATATTATGTTATTTTATATATTGCCCGTACGATACTTTTGTGAAATATCTTTAACTGCCACAAGGTATTTAATTTTGATGAATTATGTTTTCTTTGATTCATTCAGTGGAATAGAATGCTCCTGATGGAAATGGCTGCCGGTTCGACTCTATTGTCTCTCACGCTAGCTGTCGTTTTATCGGCATCGAACTTTCCGAAAGTAGCATCGACAACGGCCTGGCTTTTTCGGCTTGCTCACCAAACACAACCGGAATCTTAATTGCTGTTTGAATTACATTGTTTTCCAAGCGAAACCGGCGCGAAAAGATATGCCCAGTCGACGTTCATTGCTACGAAAATAAAAGTTCTTCTGCCGACAAGAATATGAACCCGCTGCTGCAGGAGACCGGGGGGATGTTCGTTTGCACTGTTAACGCGGGTTATCTTATAATTGTTCGCCGATTAAGGCGGTGTCGTTCTCCGAGATACTTTTCCAGGTACTTTCGCAAACTTTTCTTTTGACTTTGAATGTGTCCCATCCGGTTAAAGAAAAATCGTACTGCAATGCACCTGGGCTTAAAAAATATCGACTGTTAAAATTCTTATTTTATAGGACCGATATTAAAAGATTTTTCACAATTTATTAGGACTGTTTCACGCAGGAACTACGAGACGAAAATGGCGAATCATAAATTCTTCATTTGACTGCTCAAAACATTAATTTCTTTTAATGTGTTTCTTTTAATATGTTCAGATAAAAATCTGTAAAAATCGTACTTGGTAAAAAAAAATGGGTACTTGCCAGTTTCAAGAAATAAATTCCTGATTTGATTCCTTCGTGTTTGAATAATTTGTCGAGAGAGGAACGAAAATTTCTATTTGGTATCCGTATTTTGCAAACGATAAGCCCAAACGGCACGCTGAAATAATTCCAGGTAGATAATGTGTTAAACAAGAAATAAATTCAACATTTGGTTCCCGCAACTCGCGATCGATGCGCCGAATTTTTATTTCACACAAGGATCCGCAGCCAGGCAATGAACGCACGTATACTTCCCCAACGACACATGCACTTGTGCATCGGTGTGTGCACGAGTTTACCGGGATCCGTCGACGTGCACATTACGCGAGTGCCATCGCGGCGGGCGTATCGCGGTGCACGCGCATTCAATTGCAGCTGCACGCCGTTCAATTCGAGTGAAACATAATTCCCCTGACGGTATCGGTCGCATCTCAATTATCAACGCGAAGATGCTCGCCGGTCGTGTAATGCGACATTAACTATAAGCGCGGCCGCGCGTTTACCGGTCCCCCGCGATCTGTAACAGACGTCTAATTACACTAATGCGGTAATGAGGCCGCATTGCTTCAGCGATCGCATTCCACCGGTAATTCCGCGCGCCGTTTAGGCTTCGAAAACAATGCGTCCGATACTACACAACTTCCTCTCTCGCTATTCCGAATCTGTATATCAGTATACCGGACCGTGTGTCGCGTTTCTAATCAGCACTCGCCGCGGATTACGCCTGTTCTCCGATATAGTCCGCGGAATTATGGCCGCGCTGCGTGTACCTGCAGTCTTTAGAGACTGCTCACCAAGGGACAACGCATTGTCCGCCACGGAACATCGATTCAAGGTCGAATTGTCGCTATCATTTCGATAATACTGGCCGATGCACGGTCTGGCTGTCTGCTGGAAGTCTAATCGGAAGTCTGATAAATTCATCGTGCACTATATACATTCATGGTTCCTGCAGTTACGTAAATAAATTTTAAATGTGTAGGCGGTAATGTGAAGAATTTTTAACGAATTTTTAAACCTTGATTCCACGATTCATTTTTGAAAATAATTACATATCTTGAAGTAGGCAAGGTTTGAAATTGTTTGGCATTATCCGAAGCTGATATTTTCCAAACAATTGTTACGCCGTCATATGCGATGGTAGTGTACTGTAGACAGAAAACATTTTTGTAAAAATAATTCTTGCATTATGAGTGACCTGTATTTTAAAAATATTTTTTTATATTTTATTTTATTTCTTTTTATTTTCTATGGCCTGTCTAGTGATCGATGCTTTAGATTGGGTCTTCTGGAGTTCTACGATTTTTCATGGCGTTGAGTTTTGGTTCGGACTCGCCTAATCGCAGTTTGTCGACCCACTCATTGATCTCATCAAAGAAATGATCGTTTCCACGAACTTTCGCCGTTTCGACTGGCAGGCTACGAGCACATTGAGCACACGTGGTGAGCATTGAAACAATCGAGTTGGCAGGATGACAACAAGCAAATCGACCGCAAAATATTTTTCAAGTGTATCACGGCCGCTGGAACGCTTCGAGAGGCGAGGAGATAAAACCGTGTCACAACGTTTGTGACGATACAACGAACCGGCGCGAAGCCTGAAATTCTTAAACCATCCATTCCAATTCTACGTTTACCGCGACTTTCGTTTTTCTTTTACACTGAACCAAACCGTACGAATTTCTGTTACGATCGATGAAGAATTTGATAAAATGTAAGATTTCAATAATACGTTATTCGTCGAATTTTTCATCGCTGCAGGAAGAACAAAAATTCGCGGACGATGACACGCAGTTTCATTATTCGAAGTAACAAGATTCGAAATTGAAGTGATCTTTAGAAATTGAAAATCTTTTTACCGAATTTAATCCGGGCAGAGAGAATTAAAAAGCAACGGAATGAAAATTGAATTTTTCTTCAGCGGGTACTGCGGGGATCGTGGGATCGATTCATCTTATCTGTCGAACCCTAAGTGCATCGTTTTATCATTTCAATTAAGTTCGGGACGGTAGGAGGAACCAAGACCGAGGAAGAATAAGAAAAATTATTTAAAGAAAGCGTTTATTGATGATGTTCTCAAATAATTTAGTAGAGACAAATGAAAAGCCTTACGAACTTAATGGCGAGGAAACAATTTCTGTTATTTTATTCGCGATTATCTGACAGCAATTCTTTAGTCATGTAAATTATTAAAAAATTCTCAGTGAATTTTTTATTGATTCTGTGACTGTTTAAGAATTTAATCAGCTGATCTACTACTCAGAACTCGACTTCACCTAAAAAACACACATATATTCATACTTTATTAATTTTGAAAAATGGGTAACTTAACACAGTGGACATAGAAAAATTTACAAAACATTTTTGCAGTGCAAATATTTTTCCTTTCGTGTAAAAATCTTTTATCTTCCATTGATAATTGTAATAGATAAAAATAATGTATTGACATTCTTCAATCCTTTTAATCTTCTCCCTATTTTGAACTAGTTATTTTTATTTTTTGAATGAACTATTTTTGCATTAATGCAGTTCATATATGCATAAAATCCGCAGCATCCATACGATCATAAAAAAATATTATGCAGGCAGATACACAGTATTATTATTTTTTTTGGCGATTCTACGACCACTGTTCTGCCTCTAAAAATCCTGTAAAGCGTTTTCCGCAATCCAGCAAAGAGCCGCGGGTCTTTAGGCGTCGCACGTCTCATAATTCGTGGATTGAACCGATTCACCGATGGTGTCGCGAAGAATTGGTGAAATATTGTTGCGCGAGGTCCACTCCGAAGGGCACAATGTGCACGAGATAGGGCGGCAAGTGTCGTCGTGTCGTGACGGTGGAAATCGATCGGTACCCTGTCGCGATCGCAAACATCGGAAAAGGGTTTATGACCGATAGGACCGTTGTTATTCGAAGTGTGTTTCGAAAATCGGCGGACGGAATGGAAGCCCGTGGAACTCGGATATTCCATTCCTAAATGCGGTGACACTCGGAGTTACTCTCCGAGAACAGGCTGTTTGCCATCATTCGATGGAAAACGCGCGAAAAATATGTCGCAGTCGAGGGACGCTGACAAGATGGTCCGGATGATTCGCGATCCACGAATTTTTCTGCGCAAAACCGCCGCCGCGCCGCGACGAGTACCCGTGCGCAATTTCGTTTATTAAACACGCGAAATTAAAGGCCGTTCCGGCCGGGCAAATATCGAATATTGAATTCGAATTAATTTGGAATATGTTCGAGATTATCGCACGGCGGAAATTAGTGGATAGAATTAACCGGGATCCGGGGAATGAACGAGTTCATACATACACTTCGTTTAATATATTTGCGGTCTACACCGCGATCCCCGACGATATTTTTTACGGAAATTAAATGTCCCGGGAAATTTGGCTCGGTGACGATTCCATGCTGTCTTGGAATGATTTGGAAATTTAATTGGTTCATGATTTTTTTTTATCGAGATTTCGAGATATCAATTTTTCGGGATTTAATCTCTTGAGGTTTTATTAATTAGTAAAAGGGTAGCATTAAATGCAAAAGAGGATACACATTCAGAGAATATAAAAATACTGTTGCACCGTTTGGAAATTGTTAAAATTATCAGGACAAGAAATTTGTCGATGCAACATCCGTGCCGTACAATTTACGCAATTTTTATTTCGCATAAAAATTCGCAGTCCAACATAAATTTCACTCCACGCACCGTATCAAAATCGCGACCAAATTCGCACGATTTCGTCACAATAAAAATGTACGGACCGGTTTATTTTTCAGAAAAATTTGGTCAGCACTCGATCGTAGGAATTATTTGCAGCGGTTCGAAAAAAAAAAGAAATGAAAAACAACGATTCAACCCGAACTAGGGAAACAAAAAAAAAACGGGTCACAAATAACCGCGCGTGTTGCGTTCGCTTTGAAATGTATCGACAGCTCAACGCGATTTCGCGAATTACAAAAAGGAACCTAGGCGCGATTAGAACAGATTCTAATATGGATGGAACGAGTATGGACGAATTATGAGCGTTTAATGTAACCCCGAAGAGCGGTGCTCATAATGGATAATCTTCGCTGTTGCATTTAGCTGAAATTACCGGGAACTGTCCCGCGAAGAGTTTGCATTATCTCTGTTTAATTCGCAACGCTGAATGCTTTGAAATTAACCAGAAAATTAGTGCAGTGCGCGCGCGCGCGCGCTGTTTCTGGAGTGCATCAAGCATTTCGTTGACAGTTTTCAAACGGGAAAACAGAGGAACAACGATGTATAGTCGAGCTGTGGTACAACTTAACCTTGATCCATTCGAGAGTTATTCGATCTGCTTCGGACACAATTGAACCGGTTAATCGAGATCCAATTGTAGCCTGCTCAATTGCGAGATCAGCAGATCTGTGCTGTGAAAGGTTGACGGCAAACAAATTCATCGGAAAGATTACGACTTTGAATTTACTTGCAAAATAAAAAGTGTGCGCCTCTGTTACAACATACAGGAGTCATTCAGAAGTTTTAATTCTTTTAATTTAATAATTATTAATAATTTAATCTTAATACTCATCTTTCGCATAAATGTATAAAATCCAAAAATTATTTTCCACCTACTACGCACGATAAATAAAAAGATAAATTTCCCTCAGTCTCAATTTCTTCATTCAGAGTCTCAAATTATCGAATCTGAAGATAACTTGTTGTTCAAATCAACTGAGAAATGTCAAGGTTACAAAAGATTAAAAAGAAAAGAAAAAGGTTCTCTTATGGCTGCCCAATAAATCTGGAACGAAATAAAAAATTCTAGTTCGCAAATTTTCATCTTAAAATCGTGACTTGCGGGGTTTCCGGGAAAGTTTATCCCTTTCTTTGAGATACTCTTCAGGATCGTCTTAGAGAAATGTGGAGATTCCGTCGCGCAAGTTGCCCGACTAATTTCGGCCCGGTCGACGGAATGTTTCCGCGCAAAACGGCAACAATCCCGCAACAGATCGCTACAGTTCCTCGGGAAATAGTTACAGGTTACGAGCGCCGGTCAGCTCTCGGTATCGAGCGGCAGCCGCGATTGTTTCCGGACAGGTATAGTGTAAGTTTGCGTAGGTATAGTGGTGCAGCCGTTAAAGACTGGAGTCACGAGCATTCAATGACTTCGGAATCAGTTAAATTCGGGCGCGCGTGCTAACTGTGAAGGAGCTCGTTACACTGATGCCGCGGTTACGCTTCGGATACTGTAACGGGAGCCACCGGGTTTCGCTGACTTACGACAAACTTCACTTGAACTACGAACGACAGTGGGTCCCGTGACCAAGATCACGTGGCACGTTCAATTTTCGCCGATTGCCCGCGCCGAACCCACGGAATTCGGTACCTGCGATCTGTTCTAAACAGGGACCAAAAATAACATTCTAAAATTCAATCTAAGTGAAGTCACTTTAAAATTTCCTACGATAAAAATCATTGATGAAAAGTTCATTATTATTGAAATTTAAGATAATCCACACAAAATATAAAGAAAAAAATTCGAAGAACAAAACGATTAAAAAATATCGATTCTTATACTTTTCGGTTACAAATAACAGTTATTAGTGGCCAAAAAATTGGATCCTCCTCGATAACTGTTATCGATCAAGGAAAATTGTTTCCATTGCTTAAAGCAGTTATCGATGAGAGAAGTTCATTTCGATCGCTCATAACACTTATCAATGAGAGGAGTTCATTTCAATAAAGTTATCTCATTCATAACTGTTATTAGCGATCGAAATGAATTTCTCTCAACGATAACATTTCCCAACAAGAGAAAAAGTTTCGGTTACTTATAATCCACATTTGTAACCAATACGATTTTAGTCGATGAAATACTGGTTATTCCATGACATTTTTCTTTTTGGTTATAACAGTTATGGTCCCTGGTTCTAAGGAGGCTATTTTGGAAATTTTTCTTTGACAATGATATTCGACACTGATCAATACTGTTGATAAAATGAAAAAATTCGTATAGAATGGAAATATTCTGAAGAAATGTTTGGTAATTGGAATAGCTCGGAGTTGCGAAGGGTTAATTTTGAACGTCCGTCCACGAGCAGAACTATTTCGGACGAGATTGCCAGCGTCTGGATTTTTTCGTTGAATGCTGCGCTCCGCGTGATTCGCATAAAATTCAATTTCGAGTGGAGGTAAAAACGTCCGAACGCCTTGTAAACTGATTCGCTATCGCAACAGTGGATTTGGAGCGATATCGAGGAGAATCAGTTGACGTTGTAGCGACGATATCGGGGTCGTTGTAAACGGCGATACAACGTTGTAACAACGGCCTCGATTGGCCGCGCCGAGCCCGTAATGGATGTCTAATCGTAGCGCACGTTGCTGAGTGCTTTGCTCGTCGATTGGAAACGTTCAGTTCTCTTTTTTTCTACGTTTTCAATCCGTAGGGGCCACATGTTGCGAATGATCTGAATTGTAAAAACCTGCGATCCCGAGGGCCACGGGATTACACGAATTCGAGAACGAAAACGATCTCCAACGCCTTATTTATTTGATCATCGATCAATATCAACGGGAGAAAATGATTATTCACGTATAACGCGCGTGTCCGCGAAATAGATTTTCTATGGCTTTGACATCAATTACTGGATATTGATGTTTATTAAATTTAATTTGAAGCAACGGTTCAAAGGTAAATGAAAACGTTTTCATCCGATACGTTTCGCGAGAAACGTGAATACAATGAGATCGACGTAAACACGGTTGTCGTTGTGTAATTAATTAGGGAAACAAATTGAGGAATGCCGATGAGAGGCTTTGTCCGATCATTACTCGCTGTTTTCACTTGAGAACGACGCCTCTCCTGCAGCAATAAGGCAATTTATATTAAATTTAAACCGTGCCGAACGCACACTATCCGTAAACCACTAATCACAAATCATAAATCTAACAAAATCTAACTTGCCTCATCCCAGCGGAAAAAAATTGCACATCAATTTTTAACAGCTCAATATAAAAATTTAAACGTTTATCTTCAATATCGCAGTGATTTCAATCCCGAGAAAAAATGTTTTAATTCCCACAGACAGGCTTCACTTTCCGGATTCGTAATTTTCAAAGAATAAAAGTACCACTACCTCTTCACTCGCTACATCATGTCAACATTTCTGAACAGAAAAACAACCTAAGGTATTCAGAGTTGACACTTCACGCTTCCAAACAACCCGTGGTTTTTTTTTTCACAATGTTATACCACTCGGAAGATCGTCAATTTCCATCGACGGTTTCAGCCCGCACAAAGTTGCGCAGCGCGGAGATAATGAAAGCTGCAGAGACCAGAGTTGAGGGAACTATGCAGAAGTGGGTGAGACACCGTGCGTAATCCCCGATAAAGCGACTCGCTCGCGAAATTAGGCGGAAGAGGCAAGAAGATGTTATCGGCCTCGGGCGCGAAAGGCGGAAAGGCGGCAAGCGGAAGAAGAGGATTAAGTCTTCCGGCGGCCTAGGTTCACGAGCCGCCATAAAGAAGACGAAAGGCGTTCGCGCGGCTCGAAAAAATAAACCGAGAATTAAGCACGGCGCACGGACGCAGTTTCCCTTGGTGGCCCGGCGAAACCGACATTAGTGCCGGCTCCGGGCTTAACGATCGAAAGTCTCGAAAGAAAACGCGGCCCGCGCCTTTTTCGCCGTCACGTCCCGCGATTTCACCTTTTTTCCCCGGCGCCGACGTCCCGGGCTGCCTAGCTTTGCGTCCCGGTTAATTCGATTAGGGGATACGCCGTTGCCTAGGATCGTTTTCTCTGGAAAATCGGTCCTCCTTAGCCAGCCGTTATTTTTTCTCGAATTTTTGAAAGCATATTGTTGGTCCGTTCAGTGTTCGGTGGGTGTTGGAACCGCCTTTGAATTTTCTGTGGCGAAGTTGTTCGATGATTTGGTCGTGTAATCTGTTTCTTACATTTTGTAGTCTATGTACAAGACGATCGATTGATTTAATTAATTTTTTATTGATTAATTAGGGGACGCGTTGCTATCGAGGATCGTTTCATATAAAAAATCTGTCTTTCCTAGTGGCTTGTTATTTTTTTCTCTAAATCTTTTACGTACCTATAGTCTTTATAGCGTTCCGAAAATGTTGGTCGCGTCTTGCACGTTTCTAATGCGAATTTATTCACGATTTGATGCGCCCAACATATGTACGACATCTTATATTTTATGTGTAGCCTATTAAATTGATTAGGTTAATTTCATTGGCTCCGTTGTGAAAAGTATGACACATGGCACACGATTCAGGGAGTTAATGAAACTTCTTTATTACACTTTCTAGAATTTTTACAGAATATGCTTCGCGTTCAAGAAAGTTTTATAACCATGAAAATTGCTTGTGTAACGAATGGCGGCAGTTAACGTGTTAATTACATGATTATTAATAACCTCGGTGAAACTGGACCTAGCTATGTCGTGAAAAAAAAAATGGACACAACCTGTTCAACCTCGTTCGTACCGATTAATAATAGACTGGAAATTACCTAGAAATCTTGTTCTAATCACGCCAGGATATTTTATATTATTTTTTCAGCAACAAGAATCACGGCGCCGGGCAATAATAAGTCAGAAAAAGAAGCAAGAATGTTTAGATTGAGGAGAATAGTTGTTCCGAGGTTTTCGTGGAATTTTTTTCAGCGATACGGATCGTGTGCGTCGGAAGTTGGCCGCGACGGAACGAGTTCAACGGGGAAACATTTCCTCTGAATTAATCTGGATTTTCTTGGGACGAATAGGAGAGGTTAAAGAATACGCGAAGTTTCTGTCTCTGGGGGAAAGAATCGTAAGAGAATCTTAATCCTTTAATACGTTACAATGGCTTAACTTGTGCTTTACGATGTTCGAGGGTCGAAAATTCCCACGACGTCACTTTAATTACGTCCCCCGTTAGAGTTCACGACGCTTGAAATTTTTCCACCCACGTCCTGGGACAGAATCCGTCGAAACAAATTCCTTCCTCCACTAATCGTCTATCCGATACCATTCGTAATTATTTCAGAAACATCAATTTTCGAATAACACTTTTACGGAATATATTTACTAAATTCAATAGAAGTCAATGGAAGAATTGAACAATGAAAGTATGAACAATTTTATGAACCACCACATATCCTTCCAGAAAAATTAACAAAACATTGTTCCCCTCGAAACAAGTCTTTTCTTTCTTACGTCTTTCGAAGTCTCAACTTCTTGATTTTTATCCCGTTATTCTTCTCACAAATAATTACACGGAATTACTAATTCAAGCTCAGTGAAAGTTCTATAAAGCTCGTCCAGCAAAGAAAGGAAAGTCAACACGAACAGAGCACGTAATTGAATAGAAACGAGAGCATCGTTCGTCCACGCAGTCCCCCATAAAAATCAGCTATAACACGATCACTATAACCACAGTAATTCCGAAGGAAGCCATCCGCCGGTTTATTTCATCCACAGGGTAGGACTGCTCGCCCCTCGAACGGTCTCGGGTGACTATTAATATTTAAGAGCGCTAACGAGCAGTCGTCAACGGTTGTCAGGATTCATGCTGCGGGCGAGTCTAAGTCGTCCCGGCAGTTTCGCATAATGCCAGGCTGCACGGGGCGGCGCGTCGCTGCGGTAGGTGTCGGGAGTCGAACGTTAGAGTAAATATTATTAATGGAACGAAATCGATTGTTCGAAATTCGCGTAGCGTAAGTCCAAAATCCATGGAAACCGGCCATTCATCTAAGTTGCAAAGCGCCCAGGTGATTAATAGATATTCCCGGGGCCGCATAGAGAAATTTTGGCGAGGAGGTGAGAGGGGGAAGAGGAGGAGGAGAAGGAGGAGTAGGAGGGGAGGGGGTTGAAAGGGAGTAGTAAAGGGGTAGAACGGGTTTATTGCCGAGAACACCTGCCATTTGATTATTCGGCGTCGAAGTAGAGTGCGGGGTCCGCCGTTTTCCAACGGTGGCAATAGTGTGTCGCATGTATGGACGTGTCTGATCGCCGCTCGGTTTCTGTGCCTCGAATAAACCCTCCGGGGAATATCGCTGCCATTACGCTAGCAGCTCGCGAAACCTGCGCGTGACGTTCCTCCCGCATTTTCACGATTTATCAGCCCGGTATTTTGTGCTCTTTCGAAAAATCACGTATAATGGAGCTCTCGGGAAAAAAGTAGGAAGGGTTGGCGACTCCAACCCTGGAAAAACTACGTCGTTTGCCACCCCCAATTTACCTCCTCTTGATTGCTCTCGGTCGCTTCGGATGATTCGTCGTGGTTGCGAAACCGAGAACTGCATCGTGGGACCTCGATTATCTGAACATCCGGTTGTTCCGAGAATCCTTTTTCACGGAAAAGAACCCTTTTCTTTTATATTGAGAATGTTCGTTAGATGTACGCGATGAGGTCAAGGTGCAGATTTTGTTCGGACGTTTTATCATCGCTCCGGCTTCCGTCAATAACGTCAAGTCAATGATTCATTTTCCGTCCCAGTTGCTGCCCTTTCGACCCTCCGCGCACTGATTTCTTGTACACCTGTAGATGCCGCCTAGCTGGATCTAATTTTAGACACTCTCTTCCATCGGCTGTGCTAAATTGCTATAAGCGCTATAGCTACAAGTGCTAAGAAGACGCGCTAGGCAGAAGACGGTATTTGTTCAGCGCGAACGCGGAAACCACCATCGAAAATTTCATCTCATGGTTCATTATTGACCCACGAGAGGTTTCATAAACCTAAGGAGAAGGAGTAGAGAGAGAGAGAGAGAGAGAGAGAGAGAGGGAGAAAGAGAGACAGGAACCAGAGGGAACGGGGTAACTGTCTTCTGCGTTCTTGGCAAAGGGACGAGTTCTCTTGGAACTACTTAGGCCACAGAAAAACTTAATTCACCTGTCCTGGTTTCATTCTTCTCGAGATTCGTGTCTCGGCTATCCCCTACCACTGGTCCGTTCTCTTGCTTCGTAAATTTTCTAGAATTTATTTTCGTCCCGGTATTAAACATGCTGGTTACTCGATGATGAAGCTTCTTGTGCACGTGCTGCAGCCGGCTACGAACTAAGATCTCCAGGCTAAAGTTGTTGCAGGTATACCAAAAGTTATCGTAATGTAGTTGTGACAGTCCGTGGCTGGTTCAGGATGAAGCTAGGTTACACGGTACCCTCAGGTTAAGCGAGCGTCGTCACCGGTTACCACTGGGATGGGTGCACCGCCGGATTTTTCTCGGAAATTAGTTTACCAAACTTAATTGGTTCTGGTTCTTACATTTGGTCAATGAATTGTTGACTCCCACCCTTTTCAAGGTCAATGGGAACAGGGCCAGGGATTCCAAAAAATTAAAAAATGTACTCTAGAGGTGCTAGGAATGTTTAAAAGTGTTGAGTATTCCCAAGGTTTTCATTCGAAAAAGATTTTTGAGAGTCTTGGGAGTATAATGGACTTAAATTCCACATGGGTTTTCAGTTGAGAAAAAATCCCAAGGATCCTAAGAACTTTGGGAATACAAAGGGCCAGTATATCGAAGGATATTTAGGAATTCACAAAAAGGGACCAGTGTTCTGTGAATATTCCCACAGGACTTAAAAGTAATAAAATATATTAATAAATATAAGAGAGTGTTGTCTTACAAATTCATGGGACGAACATGTCTGGCTATGCCTTGAAGTCAAAGTGTATAACATTTTCCTACCATTTTATCGTCCACACGACGACCAACTTCAACTCGGACGCTGTTTGAATTAAAAAGAGGAATTCAGATTCGAAGCATTAACCGCCATGGCAGTCTCCACCGACGCATCGTTTCCGTTTCCGTCACTTGTGCCCGAGGCAGGGCTTTTATCACGAGCTCCATCCCTTTTAATTGCCCCTGTTCGCTGGTCGTTTGCATTTTATTACGCGATTCCAGTTTAATTGGATCTTTACCTTTCCCTATTGAACCGCGAGAAAGTGAATCCGTGTTAACGACTGCAGCGTTTAATCGACTGGGTGACGTTCCCCTCGCAAGATCCTGCGAAGGGACGCGAAATTTATCGTGTCCTACGCAAAGGTCGTCACAGGATGTTTCATCCCCCATGGAACATTTTCAGACCCTTAAAACGATCCTTACGTCCAACACATTTTAAAGGTAAACGTAGCATTTGCATCAGAGTAATATTTAGAATAATTTTCTGCCTTTATTTCTGCTCATTTTTCCATCACTCCTTTTTAATTATTCGAATTTTTCCCTGATTCCACACTGAATTCTACATTGGATCCCGCACTAGATCTCACTTTAGATCCTTCGTTAGACCTTATCCGATATAAAATATAAAGACTTGGCGAAGTTTCTATTTCAAGCAGAATAAAACGCTCGCCGAGGATAATGAACTTTCGTTTCTATTCCCCGTTCCGCTAAATTAGATTAAATTATTTTTTACTCGTTAGAGATTACACGAGCAACCTGGGGGAGCAGCGCACCAGTCTCAGTAGAAAAGAGTCGGCAAAAATTCCGTAGTCCGGCGTAGTCGCCGCTCCCGTATAACATCCGGCCACGTCGTGCAAAAAGTCCGAGAATTATGAAAAAAATTAGAGGCAAACTAAGTGTCCGGGACAGGCGTGCGCCGAGAACAAGATTCTCTGGAGTTGCTAGGTTCCGTGTGGAATTGCGTTAGACGGGGCCGGACAAGTTGCAATTGGAAAAGTTCCGGTCGCCTCGCGAATCTTCCCGAAAAATAATGCGAGGAACCGCTGCTCGTCACCGTCCTAGCAAATTCTTAATTTCCAAGATCCTCGGCTTCTCAGATGTCCCTCGGTTGCCACTGACATCTCAAACTTTTTATTCTCTTATCTGGTGACGCAGTCATTCGCCTCAAGTATTACACAACATGTTATAAGTTGCTAATACCAAAATAAAAAATCTGAAGTTCTGATTTTTGACGATCGAGGTGATCCCAGAGCGGTAAAAGCGATTTTCTAGCCCAAATCACGAGTGTTCCATACGCGTTAAAGCCAGAATAGGCTCGTTACCATGACAGGGTACAATTCAACGGGTCAAGGCAGTCTCGAAATGCTCCTGGAGCTTTACGAGGGCCTTTATCGTTCCCGTTGCAAGACACGGTCCTCGCACACCGTTTATTTGTAAAACGGCTACGAGTGTGCGATGCGTACACACCGCGTTAGATTTAAGCGCGATGTATAACTGGGCTCAGCCTGCATTCACGACGGGCCCTTGGGTATTAGCGGGACGTTTCTTGACAGGATTTCAAATATTTCCGTCGCCGGGCCATTTCTCGGATCTTATCGCGCGATTGCTCGCATTGCGTTGCGCTGGGCGCAGCTGGTTTGCTTTATCTCGTTCTCTTGATTGGACAAAGGGAATATTAAATAAAGCAGTCGTCTTTGAAGGGAAATAAGATCTCGGGACGGTCGCCTAATTCTATCGAACTGGCTGTATCGATTTCTTGGATCTCCTTCGAACACAACTCCGATGATCAGATTACGTTTCTTAAATCAGGACCGGGTTTATTGAGTTATAATTGGAGATAAAGTTGTATTGATGTCTCTGTGTGTTCGGGAAATTATTGTACACTGTGGACGCGTGAAATCTGTGGTATAGCGATGTTGGAAATTTATAATAATTCTGGGCTCTGATAATTTTTTAATAAAAAATCACAATGGGTTAGAACAGAGCGTTTCCCGCGGGAGACAATTTCTCCTGCGATAAATAAAAGAACGACCTGGTCTGGCCGTCGAAGATGAAGAAAGTTAAGCTATTTTTAAGGGAAAGCGAAGAAGTCGCTGTTAAAGTTTTCCCGGGCTTCGACAGCGAAAGAGAAACGTTTCCTTGAAAGGCCTGGAATACCGGCGTGCAAGGTTCGACTCGGCTGCGACCGGGGAAGATGAGCGAAACAACGGGGGCGAGCAACTACGGCGCTGTCGGGTCAAATTAATTGTAAACAATCAAGGGAAACTGCAGGAGTGCAGCGGGAGACGCTCGCTGCACAGCTGCACGTACACCGGCCGCTAACAACTCGTCGTAAATCGCCGATTGCCATCGTCACCGGAGTTCCATCGACGAGATCTCGGCTCGTGTGTCTCCATGCGAACATTGCACACTTCGCTCGCATGAGTTTCCGCCGCGTGAGGGGAGTACGGTTGCCCCACCAACATATTTCATAGCGTTCGCCAACGATGTAGGACTGGGAGATTCATTTTGGTCGCCATCTTCCTCTCGACAGCAATATTCTTTTTATCACATCGACTGCCATGTTGGTCGTATACGAGTGGCACAATTCTTCGGCTGTTTTTAAACATTAATTTTGTTCGTAGTTACTTGAACCGAATTTCATTTGGTTTTAGATGCAAAATTGTTCAGGAACAGCACCTCATGCTACGATTCTGCAGTTTTTATCAGAATTAGTTTGATTTTGTCGAATTTTTTGGTTGCTGTGTTATATGTTAATGGGAAAGATAGAGTGATTTTTTCCGCTCTTTCATTTAGAGGATACTGTTCCTGATGTAGCACAGAAACTTGATTAAACAATACTGCTAACTCTAGTTGCATGTTTCCTCGCAGTCTGCAGAAGAATAGTTTCTATGCTCGATTCACTGCTGGAAAGATTGCATCAAAATTTAATTCTCTGGTATGCTGAATCCCAGAAATGAGAATGCATCTTTTAAATTGAGTACGATTTCGTTCATGAATTTAAACAATTTCAATAATAATTCGAGTACAGAATTTAGTTTGCTAGGATGCCAAATATCACGAATAAAAATATAGGCAACTAGGTCTCCATCGTATTTAATATAACGTGGTACGTGAATGAAATTTAATAATTTGAATATGACGTATTAATAAAACATTCTCTGATCTGTTCGTCCCACGATATTTGTGTACAAATAAATGAATAATTCAATCACACCTCGCTCGTACGATCGCATTAATATTTTATTTTCCGGGACGTAGAATCTCACACTGAATCTGAAAAAATCTCACTTTGAAAAAATATTGAATACAGTAAAGATGCACTCGGATCGAAAAGTAATTTGATGGATGCAGGATTGAATCGTCTCAAAGGAAACTCCAGTGAAAAGCACGAAACGAATTAGTTTAATCCACGATCTCCAGCAATTAAAGTTCCATATTTAAACGAAATATTATTGGAATAAATTCGGAAGTTTTCTCGTGCATCGTTTCCGACGAACCTTAAACGCGAAACCCCGGGCCCGTAGAAAACAGAGAAAAAGGAGCGTGCGCGCACGCCGAAAACGCTTTTCACGAAAATTCGCGGACTTTTTCCAGCGCGAGAGAAAGTTCCGGGGAAAATTGATGGCACGGTGTACTGCGGCAATGAGAGGGCACCAATCGCTCTCGGAAAATCCGGATGAAATCTCGAAAGACTCGATCCCTTAAACTTAAGACGCTTCTCGAATTGCCGCTGAAACTTTCCGCGGTCATTTTAATAAAACATGTTCCGCACTCGCGATAATCAGACTGCGCTAATTACGGTACAAATACGCGATCCTTCGTGTTGGAATTCGGAAAGTCTCTGTTGGATGTGCTATTTTCTTTCTTATCTTTTTACAAAACTTCCTGCAAGCATTTACATACTATATACTAATTCATTCAATGTTCTATGCTAGAGGTTGCTTGTACCAGCTCGATACTGAGGAAAAGATTGTACATGTTTGTGCAAACTTATTTGTCTGATGTGAGGTGCAGCAACGTTGCATATTGGTTCACGTTGCAGTGTCTCATTTGGTAATGTGGATTAATATTCATGTAGTTTGTGGATGTTTGTGCAAACCCATTATTTCTCTTATGTCTGGCATCAAAGTTCAGTGTTTTGTTAACTGTGTCACTCCACTGGCAGCTTCTACTGACTTTCTATCACTAAAAAAAGAAATTACAACGTTTTCAGAGCAGAAAGAATGCGAAGATGTTTGTACAAACTCGTTATTTTTCTTGCGTTAGGTTCAGTAACGTTGGATACTGATTCATTATGTGGTTTACTCTTTGTTTGTACGACCCCTGTGAAGATGTTTGTACAAACTCATGAATGTGAAGATATTTGTACAAACTCATTATTTGTGTTACATCAGATCTAGTGTTACCCCACTGGCAGCATCTACTGACATTCCACCATTAACAAATATTATAATGTTTGTACAAACTGATAGACACCCAACAGCAGAAGAATCTTCGAATTCAAAAGAATTTGAAAGTGTTTATGTTCCCTCGATGAAATTCTTCTAAGACTAATGTCTCAGAAGCGGCAGCCCATAAAAGTTTGCACAAACTCGCATCCCCAAAAATCGACCGAAGCTCTGCCGATCTCGTGGAGTCTGCAAGCCATGGAACACCGTTTAAACATCGAAAAACAACAGCGTCCTGGATCTGGTGGGCGGAAAACGGAGGCCAGGGGTGATCTGGGAAAATAGCGGGCGCGGGTACGTGTGTGTTCACGTGAAGACTACTTTTAGGATCGTCGAGTACCTTTGGGAAATTGGTTCCGCGCCTCTCCCGGGCCGTCTTCTAACTTTTATTCTCTCCGAGGGACCGACGACAAGAAAATAGCGCAAACTGAGAGCCCTCAGTCTTTCTTATCTCGGTACACTTGCTTCGCCCGGTTCTCTGTCTCCTTTTCCCCGAGCTTTTTTTCTTCTCCTTCTCCCTGAACCCGGGCAGCCGTCTCTTTCCGCCATCGACGACCTGTTCTCCACCTTTTCCACCCAGGCACCCCTTCCTCCCCCTCCTCCAGAACCCTGTCTACCTTTCCGCGATGCTCCTCCGTTCGACCTTTTACCTTCTCATCGACGGATCCCGCGTAAATCCCCCGGCAGTCTGGTTAGGTGCCGGTCGAAGCTACTCGAAAAGATTTCATCGGTCCGATCGGCGGCAAGTGTTCCCGCCCTGGCCGTCCGAGGCTCTCCCCTGAAATCACTTCGGAACTTCTGATTTCAGAGGAAATTCCCTGATTACTACGGAAATGCGATGCACCCGTCCTTGTTCCTCCGGCCTTTTCACGCTTTTCTATTTTTCCTTTTCTTTTTTCTTTTCATCCTTGTCGTTCACCGTCGTTGCAAGATTCAACTTCGATCGAGAAACGCTCACGACAGACACAGTCGTTCTGCGGCTACTCCTTTCGAAGCTACCGCTTCGCTCCACGTGCCTGCTCGGACCTCGGTAATCTTTGCCTCATCGTCCTCTTTGTGTACACTGTACCCCGACCTTAGACGCCGGAACAAATTGAATTGTTCTGTCAATTCGTCCTGCCTCCTCCGCCGCCCCCCCCCCCCACTGATCTACACGACGCTGGGAAACCTGCGGCTGAGACTCCTTCCGCAGATGAGCTGCCGACCTGCTGGTCATGCTGGCTGCTGGTCGATAATGTACACCAGCTAATACGGGGACAATCATTTTCGAGAGACTGAGGGAAAGTTCGATTCCAACCTCCCTTTGTGACGGGCGTCTACAGCTGTGGGTTTGCGCAAACATTGGAATTTTTGTTTGGGATAGAACGTCACTGGAAGCTGCCAATAGGGTGACAGTCGGTAAAGCACTCGACTTCGTTGCTAATAAATCTGATCTAAGAGAAATATGGAGTTTGTGCAAACATCTTCACATTCCCTTGAATCGTGAGCTTCCCTTAAAACAAGTTGCAATTTTTGTTCACACTAGGTTTTCTAGAATAACGAGTTCTAGTATTTTTAATTTAAAATTATTAAGATTCTAAGGATCCATACGTGAGAAATTGTTTAGCAAATTTATTTCTTTGGGTGTATGTTATTTTAAAAATATTGCTAAAAATGTGGGTGGCATGTTCTTGTTATTTTTATAAAGTAATAGAAAAATACTCACTTTTAGTGCTCCGTAAACCTAGTGTTAACGATAGGATGTCAGTAGACATATATAGAACAATAAGTTTGCAAACAACGTCTGGCATGAAACATTGAATGAATTAATACGTGAGGAAGAATGAACTGTACGAACTACTTAATATATGTTTATGCAATTTTTCAAAGTCCAATCAAATAAAATTTTATTTTTTGTCGAATTTTATATCCTAGTATTCTTTAAATATTTACGGAAAGAAATTTCTTTTTCCCTCTCCCACGTTCAGCAGGACTGGTTAAAAATATGTTCACGATCGTTATAAAATGTTTCATTTTAATCAATTCTTAACAGTAATCAATGAGGGATCCAGCACCACCAAAAAGACCCTCGCAATTTTATGATCACATTTTATGAACCTGCGGTCACCGTGAGAGCCAGCGCCACAGCAGCCCTTAAAAAATTAATTAAAAATTGCATGCAGCGGTTATTAATGACTGTAGCTAATTTTTTTTTACTGAGAAAGCGACGCGATCTTTTTGCAGCTCGCAAGGATCGGCAAGAACTCCAGGACCCGTCGCGAGGTGTGCATTTCGCGGTGTCGTTTGAGGAGAAAGCGCGCGCCAGCACGGAGCCAGCACAGTTCTCGAATGGAAATCAATTTTCGCGAGAACGCTTTGAGGAATTCGCAAGTTCCGCGGGGCAAACGGGCAAGAAGCCTGCAGTCTTGCGCGAACTATTAGGAAACAGAAGGGGATTTGGTTCCTTTTGCGTTTGCGTTGGTTTCGGGGAGTTGCTCTTTTTCTCAGGTTTGTGGGAGGAGGCGCGTTCACGCGGGACCCGCAAAACGTTTTAATTACCCTTTTTATTTATGGGTAATTTTCTTTTCTGGCAATTAAGCCGACCATCTTGAGATTAAATCTCCGTTTCTTCGAGTCCTCCACGCCCTCGTCTTCCGGCGGAGTGTTTCGCGTCGGGGGAGATCGTGCTCGTTATGCAATTTTCTTCCGTTTGTTTGAAAAACACGAACCTGCGGGACCGTTTCCCTGTTTCCTGCAGCTCCGTTCCCTTAATTAAAATCGGCCTTGTCTCTCTTACAGATCGCAAAAATGATTTTACTGCGGCCGCGATTTTTCTGGACACTGTGACTTCACTCGAAAGTTTCATTCGCATACACTTTCTCTTTGCATTTTATTAACAGATTTCGACACGTCAAGAGTTGTGTAATATCGTATTTTCGAACATTCGTTAGTTAAAAACATTAAAACATTTTCACACGTAAAAGTGAGTAAAAGATATTTGTGTGAACAAATGGATACAAAATGCTCTATAAAAATTCATCGACATGGTTTCATTTCACCGAACACATTTTCAAAGGAAAATTGAGTGTATGGATTCCAGAACGTTTTTTGCATATAAAAATTAATAACTACTCTCTAGCGAAATAAAACAAATTTGTCCATATGGAGCAACATTTTGTAGAGAATAATATACGACAATACATCAATATGAATTTAACCCACTGTCTGTTGGTCTGTGTAAATTAATTTAATTTTCGAAATATCTAAATGCTGAATAGAAAATAGTACTAATAAATTGCAATTAATTTCGACACATCAGATAAACTGAATTTCTTGGGAAACAACTTGTTACACTGTAACCAAAGAGTCTGCACACGATTACGATTTTTCTCGAAGGATGACTCGATTGAGTTTGATCAGGGTAATTAACTTTTCCGTTCGGCGAATTGAGTTGCGAATCGCTCGAGCCCGTCCCCCCTCCCCCCTCGGACGATTGTTTCCCCGTGAAATGAATTTAATCTGTCAGAAATGAATTTTCGCCGGATTCTTCGTTATCGCAATACTTTTCATTGATGGGGGTGCCGATGGAATCACGGGTATCATTTAATTCTCATCGCCAATACATATATATGTATTATACTCGGCCGCGTTCTTCGTTAAATTCGTTTCGTTTAATTGAATCGAGCGAATCGTTTCAATATGGAAAAGCGGGACGAATATTGCGGAAGGAGCTCGGGGATGAATAGAATCGGACGAGCGTCTCTCCTCCGGGTTTTTATTGGCAGCAGTATTTGCGCAAAATAAAAATCCTTTGTTGCGACGGTGTACGTCGCGAACGTTAAGAGGAGAGAATACTTCGAGGACATAATTGTATTAATTGAAAATTTTCCTCTTGTTCCAGGTAAGTCGACGGCAGCGCACTCGTTTAAGCTGATTAACTGTGAGTTATTTATTCGACGAAATATGTACGTCTGTTATACAACGTCCCGTGCAAAGGCAACTAATTCGTTCAATATCTTCAAGGTTTTTTAGTTGTCATGAATAGCAATTATATTTGACCTGCATAGTAAAATGCTTTTCAAATGGAAATTTTTATGACTGGGATGCAAATATCACCTCTTGGGAAAATTAATTTGTTACCAGTAAGGAGAGTGTTATTCGAGAAGGATAAATGTTTGTTCGAAATTTAGGTCAATATAAACATTATCTATATATCAACATTATCAGAGTAAACAAGCTGTTCCAAATTTAACTTAATTTATGTCCGCACTGGAATATTACATTTGAAACGTTCCTGCTCCTCGAGTTTCTTCTTGGAAATGAAAATGAAAATGCTGTGACCCTCAGTGCACGAGGGATGTGATTAAATTTGAGAATTGAGATTTTTTAGTTATTACGAAGTAGCACTCATATGTTTAATCAAAAAATGTTTATGAAACTGCAAAAGGTAATTTTTATTTTATACAGTAGAAAATGGCCCAGTTAGAAATATTTTTAAATTTCTCTAAATATCTCAGACAACGATAACTGAATGTTTTATTAAAAAAAATCATCTATCAAATTAAACACTGGAATAACTAAATAATGTTCTGGACCGCTCGACGGAGCAGATTTAATTTTTCCAGGGCCAGAAATGGCCCCAGGGGGCCATAGTCTTGCGAATGTGCATTGCCGCGGCTGTTTAAAATTCTCAGCAACCGACCCCACTTAATTTCCTTGCCTATTTCCCATCGATTGGCCTCCCAGTCGTCGGATAACATTGATAGTCATAATGATAATGTATAATAACGGGTTGCTGGGGGCCCTTTACGCGAGCTAAGTTCCCCGTAATTTGGCATTACCGCCGAATGGATGTAGCCCGAGTGCTCTGTAGTCGTGACGACGCGACGATGTAGGGGAGTTATGGTAACGTTATTGCGAGTAAAGTGGCTTTTTTACGCTGATCGTATGTTACGTGTGCCGCCTCGTCATAAAAGTAATCAGCCATCGCATTGATACACTGTACGAAAATTGGAATACACTGAAAACCAGCTATAAAACTGAGCATAGCCTTTTCACTGCCTTATTATCCCGCTTTTAGTAGGCTCGAGCGAAAATCCATCATAAAACTGTACTTAATCGATTCACTGCCTTATTATGGCTAATTCAACACGTTCGACTGGTGGAAAAAAATTAGATAGCGTATACAAAGCTTCGAAATACTTAAGCATATTTTTTCGTCTATCAGAAAAATCAGATTACTATAAAATTAATTAGAAATCGACAGAAATTCACTTTCGAACAAAAATTTTAAATTACTAGAATAGATTAATCTATGAACGTAGAATATTTTGAGATTGTTTGCTTGCGCGTACGTATCATTTTTATATGTTTTTGAGAATATTTATCGTGCTCTGTTTGAAGATGTTCCGCTTCCATCTTCTTTATTTGAACGCTAATGCTTGCTCTAGTTATAGGCCAGGTCCAGTAATAAACAGAGAACCCGCTTAAAAAATATGTAGATTACTTCGAGTATAAAATAGGATTAAATCAATGGGGACTTTAAATACCGTAAGCCGACGAAATACTTTTACGCTCAAGTGTCTGCGAACGTGAATCGATAAAGCAGTTAGGGAACACTTAGGGGAACGCAGCATTGCAAAATATTCAGATCCACTAAATTGTCCATCCTACTTCTCCCCTCCTTAATCACCAACAATCACATTTCAAATAATTGTAATACAACTCTTTTGTCCATCCGCTAAAAAATCAATAAATATAAAGTTACGCATCGACAATAAAATTCCATATTTCTTGCATGCAGTGCATCGATAAAGACTTCGCTTCCACGCGTTTGTATTCAATTATTATCTCCGGGACTTCTGTATTATATAAAACATGACGATTTACGCTGCATTACGCTGTAATTCCATTTGAGCTTTAAATCGACAAAGAAAATTTGTTTCAATGAGTTCGTGACCATTTCGGTGTCCACTTCGAACGCATTTATCTGTCGAAACATGTAATTCACAAATAATTTACTCTCTACATTTTTAAAGCACAATATTATAGAATTTGATTACAGAAATCCGCCTGGGCTTTCAATTTCACTTGGAACGTTCCGAAAGGAAACAATTCGACGTTCTCGTGCAACTGAATGATAAATAATATTCAATAATTAACAGCAACGAATCGTACAACTTTTAACAGCAAAATTCGTTCTCACGAATTCGGTTCTCACAACGGTTCCCGTTGGCCTAACTGCTGGTGGTAAATATAATAGCAAATGGCTGGGCATTTTTCGCGAGGCCTAACGCCTGTAGAAAAATTTCCTCATTTTTTCCGGCGGTCGGAGGCGCGAATTAAATTCATTGTAAAAATGATCGTCGTTGAACGGTTCGCCAAAGATATATAGACAGCTATCCGGCACTGGCATAGTGGCACCGGGCGCGCGGTTTTCGGGTGGCGGCTGCATTGTGAAGAAAGATGAAGTTTGTTATCTCTCATCAGGCTGCCTCCGGGATCCTCGAGGCTCCAACTTTACCCTTTCCATCATGGCCCGTCCAGATTTTTCGCAGCCCGGCCTGTTTTTCTCTGTTTTTCACGGCGAGACCCGTCAACACCGGCAACTTTCCCGCACATCCGCTGCCCCCCGCTTCCTGTCTCTGGATCTCTGGATATCTCCTACCACTGCCACCCCCTGCACCCCCCGCGCACCCTAGCCGCAAAACTTTCGAAAGCCGTTCGGCCGGCAACGGGCTGCACATCGGCTCGCAAATATTTCGAGGGCTTAAACGAGTGGAAAGACACCAGTCCTGGACATCTTCCGAACACTTCCGGACTATCCTCGAACTTCCAACTACCTCGCACAGCTAGGGAACTCGATCTTTAAGCTGATTAGCGGATCTTTATGCAAAATAGAAATTGTTTGCATCGATTGCAAGAAATGGGAACCAAGTAGAATATTCTTTCATCCTCTAATAATATTCTCAGATTGAGAAAAATATATTGTCATCGTGTTTACGTAGCACTAAAAGTCACTATTTTAAATTTTCAGACATTTTTTAAATAGTATAAACAGTGATTTCTCCATTCTCTGCTGACATATATCGAGAATTCACTGTACCCAGAGAAATAAATTTGAAATCTCAATATTCATAAAAAAACTTGTCGTTTTGACGGGTCTTGTAAACCTGGAGTTAAATTCCTTTAATTTTCCAGCCATTTTAAGTTCCATCTACTCAATTTTGTCATAAATGCATAACATCCGTAGTCTAGTGATAAATAGTCTTCTATTTGATAAATAATTTGCTCTGTATATTTTGAGATTGTAACGTTATGCAATTTTAATATATATGCTCGATTAGGACGTCCAATTTTACTGAGAATGTTAGAAATGCATTCTATCGTACATATTTACTTTTTTGTGATACAATTACGGTAGAACATTTCCATTTTGCATGGAAAATGTCTCCTTTCAGCAGCATTGGAAAGATTACTTTTAAAATTCAATAAAATGATTTGCTTCCTTTCAGTATGTTTACCATAAAGGAGCTTTCAGCTGCAGAAATAATTTTCTTATTCACTCTGGCTACTAAAAATTATTTATAGGAATCAAAGTTTGATTTAATAAGATTGTTTGTTCCCTCACAGCATTTTAATCGTAAAGAACCTTTTTCTTTGATGAAACAATATTATTCTTCATTCTGGCTTTCATAAAATAATTTACAAAAGTAATACTTGACATTCGAGATCAACAACATTATTATTACGGGAACAGTACACGAACGAGTTCAAAATTCAATAAAACATCCCCTTCCTTGGTCTTCAATAAGAATCTCTTAAAGCAGTCTCTGGTCTTATTCTTTTACAAGACAATTTATAAAAATGAAGAATATTATGTCCACGAATTGTATACATTCAATGTGTTGCGAAGAGAATCAGGTACGATACGAAACAGTAATAAATGTACTGCGGATTTTATGCATTTATGGTAAAAATGGGTGGATGTAATTTCAAAAAGTAAACAGATTACAAGAATTTAAGAGTATCAATACATTCTTTACAACATCGTGAAACCACTAAGGAGAGAAATAAATGTCTATTTTATTCCTATGTCTTGCAATTAATACAGAATATCTGCAGCCCGGTATTAAATAACAAAAGCTGATTTTACAGGGAAACGATTGCTTTTAGAATCTATGTTGACTAGACATTTTTTACTCCCCACTCTGAGTACAATAGGGCCTGTAAGTATTGAACCTTTTTTCAAGAACACCCTGTATAAATCCGCAGTCCACTGATTAGACTGCGGATCTTTATGCGTTTATGGCTTCTGAAAATTTTCAAGAAATGCTGTAATATAAAATTTCACGGAATTTAGATCTGCAAAGGTCACTACCACTGAAAATTAGATTTCATTTGTTTCCGCTCTCCTAATATTTGCCTAGAAAAATTGAAAGTTGTATAAGCGTTCGCAGTCTAATAGTGATAGTCGAATTTGGATAGAATCTCGTGTATGGGAAACGTGTTGGGGGAGTAACGCGGCAAATGCCGACTACTCCAGTGTCTTCGAATCGGACACCTGTTTCGAATAACAAGGCGGTTCGTCATCCCGTTGATTCCGTCGTCGCGGCCGCTAATAGCTGAGGAGGCCAGGCCCTCACGAGGCAGAACCCCGGTGAATTATGTACGGCCTCAAAGGCAGGTGATAATCCGGAGGCAGGGAATGCTAAAAGGCACGCCATTAAGCGTCCGTGTAACTTCTCGCCACGCCAAGGGATGAAAAGGGCCTGTGTGCCGGTGAATCGGCGCCGGCCACCCCCCGAAACTCGATTCGAAGTTTCCCTCTCGGCGTGTGCACCCTCGGCAAAGTGTACCGACCGCACAAAGTGCCGGCCCACACCGCGAATAATAAATAAATTGTTCGAGTTTCCCGCGTTTTTCCAAAGCCCAGACCCACTCCACACAGACCGCGACCCGTTTCGCTTAGGGTCGTTAAGATTCACCGCTGTTCCTCGCAAATAAACTGTTCCGTGCAATTTTCGAATGACATTGTTGGCGAGGTGGGACATTTGTAACCAGACCGGAATGCAAATTTTCATTCTTACAAATTGTTTTAGTGAAAGCTAGAATTGAGGGAGAAAATTCTGTTGGTTCAACGATCCTTTAAGATGAGCATTATATACTAATGTAAACAATTTTATGACATTCTGAAATGTTTTTTACATTGCTTTCCTGGTAAAGCCTCATTTTCATAAATTATTTTGTAAAAGCCAGAACGGGGAGAAATTGCGGTTTCTTCTCAACGAAAATTGTAATTGTAAAATATTGCTACCTGGAGGAAGCAAAAATTCATCTGAAAGGAATATGAACATTTTTAAATTTAGAGAACCCCGTGTGTGTAAGACAGCAGTCAAAATAAATTCGGATCTTTGTCGATATTTCACAGATCTCGCAAATACAACGTCTGTAAAAGTTTGGCTACAGTTAGGCCACCGGCTGGGAAAGAATTCGACTTGGTTGCGGACCCGGGACGAATATATACGTCTCCCCAGAGCAGTCACCTGCAATTCCCCGCACCTTGAACCACGAGGCTGGTTGCGTTTTTCCAGAGATTTCTCATTCGGATGCGCGGAAGCGATGAAATCGTTGGAAAACAGTTGGCCAATCGTTCGTTTCACCGCTGTTGAGTCGAGTGTACGCTCTCTTGGAGGCAACGTGCACCGAGGGGCAACGCATAAATGAATCTTAGGTATCGCTTCCGGTGGCGGGTCCCCGCGGCCTCGGCGCACCTTCTCAAATTCATCCATTAAATTTGCATTTTCCCCATTACACGTTGCTTCACGTGCACACGCGAGCAGCTCTGACGGGAATTCTTTGTGACGTGTACACAGGGTGTCTCGGACGAATTGCACTTGAACGCCTCCATCATCCTAAACCACAAGATAATGTGACAACAATTTTTAATATCCAAAAAGCGTTCATATGAATCGTGGAACATTAAAAATTCGGACATTTTTTTGATCGTCTTATTTAGCCAGCATTTTCATTCAGAAAAGCACGATTCTTTTATGAAGTACAGTAAAAACAGAAACCCCTTCAATTACAAGAAAATCAAAAATATGTTTCTAACGGGGATGTATATTAATTGTTTCAATGAAGCCAGTATATTAAAACTTTTTTTTTATTTAATGAAATGCAGTATAAAATAAATACATATTTATAGTATTTATTTATGAGTCCCCATTAAATAAAACCGTCAATCCACGATTCGAACAACCCTTTCGAAACTATTTAAAACATGCTTCAAGCATTTTCGAAAAAGATTAAGGAAAAATTCATTGTTATTAGTTCTGCCAAAGAAGTAATTGTTTTCCAAGTATTTTTTTCGTCAGGCCACCCCGTATATCGCACGCCATTATCTATCGACATCTTCGAGTCGTTTGCAAAGGGTGGAAGTGGGAGGAAGAATGAACTATACGGGAAAAACCACCGGCGAATTCTTCGCGAGTTCTTCTTGTAAGAGGAAGACGTCAGAGCTTCTAAACTCAGCAGAGGGGCTCGTTAGATTTGATTATCGATAGCAGTGCCGTCGCATAATTTACCGGCACGCTCCATGGCGGCTTATGATCGATCGGGCCAGCTATCTTCGTAACCCTGCGCGCAATTAAATTCCCTGAACGATACACCGTAAACGCGACACTAATTTCCTTGAGAACACCACTCCCCTAGATTATTTATAGAGCGATTCGGTCACTGAACTCCGTATATTAGAGACGCTGCCGTCTGGTTAAGTCGGAAATCGCGAAATCGTTCTGAACCATTATTTCCGACGAGACGTGTGTGACTGACATTAGGGAGAACGGTAGTGATATTGCCATATTTTCGATGGCTGACATTTTGCCTGTGCTGTGGTTAGACTCTGTTGTTCAAGACCTAGAATTGTATTAAAGAAAATTTTAATCGACATAGTAGGAAAAACATAATTGTTTTTTTACATAATTGTGTAAATGTATAAAACTGTAAATATACTTAAAAATTATGATAGGAAAAAAAATTTGTTCAGTGTTATATTTTTTGAGATTTCAAGGTCATCGAAGTTTTTTTAAATGAAATGATATATTTTTATTATCGCTATATGATAGCCGTGGATTATGACCTTCACGTGATCTTGTGTACGAAAAATTCATACGTTATCACCAACGATTCCACACCATATATTTACACTCGATGGACGCTGGTGTCGAAGCCATTTCGGGTTTTCAGTGCACCAATCTTCTATGATAGAAATCAAGCGAGACATTTTAGATGGTCGAGTTAGGTGAGACACCCTGTATATGAGTGTTTAATTTTGACGATTTTTCCTGAGTAGATATTAACTCGTTCGCTACCAGCATTTATTTCACTGCCCATTTGCAGAGGTGAATGTTTTTCACGGGTCCCCGAGGCGATCGGCAGTGAATCAGCACGATCTCAAACATAATTTCATCCTGGTGGAGCAACGTTATTGCCACGGACATTGTTCATACACAATCGTGCGTCTCGTTACGGAACGCGGGAGCGTATCCATCAAGTGGCTGGTCCAGAGAGAAAGAGAGAGAGAGAGAGAGAGAGAGAGAGTGTGTGTTCGCGAATTGCGTAAACCGTATTTCCAGGCGGATTTTCTCTTGCCGATCTCCGTTCGTGCGTAAAACTGCGTGCGAGATCGTTTCACGATCGAGCACCTCCGGAAACCGTTGCTCGAATCAGTTTTTTCCCCTTCTCGCGACTACTTTCGCCGAAGCATATTTAACGGCAAATGAACTATTCACCGGTAACCAGCCCTCCCACGGGCGCACACGCACACGACCCCCTTTTTGCTTCTGTATGCGAGCCGAATTGGATATCGGATTCCTATTCAGCCCTTTTTCAGTAAACGATTCCATAATCAGCCGGAGCCGGTGTATCGGCTACGTGTACGGAATAATATCTAGTGTATTTCAATAACGCGTGCTCGACGCGACAACCGGGAATTAAACGGAAAATTAGCGCTTTTACGCTGCCGACAATGCCCCGGGCCAGCGGATCCGATGCATAAAGGTCTGTCCGACTCCCTTCCAAGGGAGGAGAGGTTAAATACTGGCAGACAGAGTGCTCGATAGATTGTGATCGCGTTTCGAACCTGTTTTCCGTGTGTACAGGGTGGGACGGAAATTTATAGCACAACCGGGTTGATGCAAAATACGAATAACATTTTCTCGTTAGACTCCTCGTTTTCGGGAAAGTCGAGTTTATCCCGCAATCACAGACGCCGAAATATTACGATGTTACCGCAGACGTGCGGTCTCAAAGATTATATATTAACTTCACAATTAACACTATTAAAGTATTTTTTTGTACCATGTTTTCAACCTCTTCCACAATATAAATAGAAGCTTTGAGATCGTGGCGTTTCAATGTATTCCAAATCAGAGTTACTTGTGTTTACATATCGATGTATTGTACGTTTACGTTAGTGTCTGTCTAGGAGAAAGATTTATTGCTAAACGCGGTTAGTTTACGAAAATTCGAACGGACAAAGTTCAGCGAACTCGACTACAAAATTGGAAATCTCTTTCGCGTAATAAAATCGTGCGCACATTAGAATCAAAAGGTTTCATAAAATTGCTACGGGTTGCGCGAGGCTCGTAAAATATTATAGCGCGTTTGATCAACGTGATTTGCCAGTTAGCGAGGATCGGCGGAAAGTCGATAAGTAGCCTGGAATTTTCCGGAGACAATGGCCGACGTATTTTCTTGGGAATGCGAGCGGCGTCGAATGCCACGGATCCGCGAATGAATTATTGTTACATCGGACGATACCCGGCTGGTATTTGGAAGACAACTACAGCGGGTTGAACGACGCTAGGTATACCGCTGAGAGTCGTACAATTATTTGAGGTTAAAGGACGACGCTGATATATTAGGGCTAGGTCTCCCGAGGAGACTGTCATCTACAGTAAGCCGGCAGTCGTCGAGCCATTATGTCTTCCAGATTATTGGACGCTGTTACGTTTCGTACGATTGCAGCGGCACTTTGTCCCGCTGGCGTGCCGCAGTTCGCAAATTTCATCAGCTTCTTGTTAACAAGCGAATTCTACAATGCAACCGCAAAAATCCTTTTCTACGTCAATTTTGCTCGCCAATTTAACAAAAACGGTAACTTCGTGCAGTTCATGACGGGAACGAATCAAAATTTTTTAAATCTTTTTTAAGAGAATCAACAAAATCGTAAAATCATTTTCAATACTCAGGAAAAACCCTTTCTCAGGATGAACCCTTCGTGAACCAGGTGGAATTAAATTAACCCCAGAGGTTTTAAAAGTGCTATTTTGAAATATACTAACCCATTTACTTCAGAGCTTGTTGCAAAATTATATAGATTATTCATATTCGACATATATCGTCCAGAAGATACTATTTTAAAAGAAGAAAGAAAAATGTATTTTTATCGAAAAAATATTCTTGCAAAATGAATTCTATTAAGATTTTCAGTATAAAGAAGGTTCAAAGAAGATGTCGCAGTAATAAATGTTAAATTTCCCGTCTCAGTAACGTTAATTAAATTACTATCACACCGCTGGAATTTTTTGAGCTATAATTCGCCAGGCAACGTGTTAAGCATCCTCTTTAAACTATCAGGAATCGAACCTCGGAATCCGGGCATCAATTTGATTAGGAAGTCTATAATCTAGACTCTAGAATTAGTATAATCAACCCAAAACATAGTAAGAGCTCGAGGGGGATCCGCCATAAAAGTGCACGCTGCGGAAATGGCTTTATAAACTCAAAACCGGAGCATGAAAGATGAAGCATAAGGAAGCACGGTAATACGGTGAAGCTTTTTATGAAACGAACGACGAGATTTTTGTAGGGGTGGATGGGGGAGGGAGGTAGAATCGTTTCGTACAGGACACCGGTAAACTGAAACGGTCGATGGAAAAACAGCGGCGGCCATATTCCATCATTGAGGACATGGTCGGGGAAAACAACAGCCGCCAACCGCTTTTTAAGCGTTGCTCTCCGACCACCAACCGATAATCTCAAGATGCCCATAAACTGAGTCCGCGGGGAAACCCTAGAGAAATCCGATAACCCATTCGAGACATACACAACCGTATCTCGAGACACGGAGAGTACTTCATCCGATTCTGTATATACCGGAATCCACTATAAAAAAAAAAAAGAAGAAGAAGAAGAAGATGAAGAGGGAGAGAGAAGAGAAAGGGTAGAGGAAAAAGTAACCGATAAAACTTTACCGACTGCTCGAGTCGTAAAACAATGCAATTTTCAGGTGGATATCGGGTATTAATAACAAGAAACGAACGTACCTAACCGCATCCAGACGAGCAACGAGACGAGATCGATTTTTAATTACTTACAAAGTTGTTTTATGGATTGTTAGTTTTGTTTTAATTGGATTGTTGCGAGGGTTGTTGTAGATTTTTTTCTTCAGAGCCATTTGTGCTTGAGATTTATGGCACTCGAGAAGGTAAAATGGTGCTTGGGGAACGCTTTATCGGGGACGTTGCACTTGTCTGATCAAGCGCGGACCTATTCTTCTCAGAACTCGATGCGGTGAAATATGAACATGTTCATTGTGTTCTTGAGGTAAATTGGTTTGTACGTAGATGAGGAAGGATTAAGTGGCTCTAGGTTGATTGTCTCTGTGTGTATTTGTCGTTTATAAATTGTGGACGGTTACTCAAATTGACAATTTTGTAGATTGACTTCAATATAGAATTGAGTGAAGTATGCCTGCAATAATAACTTCTGGTAGGTAAAAAGTATCTCGACACAGGATTAAATTATAGTTTGTAATTTTGTATTGTGATATTGGTTATATATGTAAAATAACAATGCACTAAAATCTACAGATTTATTGAATATGATTGAATAGCATTTTTCTTATCCAACAAAGGATCGTGTTACCGTGTATAAATTGAACAATTTACAAAACATTTGTCATTTTCCCGGTTACATATAGTTGTAATTTATTAATTTGATCAAGAATGCTATTAAATTTTACTTTGATTGTCTGTATTAATTTTGGCCATATTACTGTTGCATTTGATTTCGCTGTGTTAATTTCACCTAAAATAGTCGTAGAATGTTTTTAATTTTGTAGAAGTGCGTAGTGTTGCGGTTGAGTTAATTTTGGGTTTCTAATTGCCATCAATGGCAGTACTATATTACAAGGCAATTAGGTTACGAACCCCATTAAGTTTGCCGGGAATGCACAGAATGCATTTGCTTAGTAGAGTCAAATTCAATTCTACTTGACCGACGAAGGTACAGCTTGATTATGTGAACAGTGATGACTTTATTTTTCTGATCTGCACAATTACAATTGTATATTGTCATCCGATCTGTCTTATTACCAAAACTACACCTATGATCCTTTCTAAATAAAGTATAAATCATTAATGCATTGTAAAAGATCATTGCACTTCCATATGCACGATCATTATTACTATCACATTAATTTATATAATTTATGTGATAATACGCTATCAGTTCCATTTCAATTTTACACAGAATCACGGTCATTTGATCCATCATCGAATTCGCATAATGTCATTCACTCCGTTATTTAATTCATTATTACTTTCAGTTCGAACGTCTGACCAGTGACAGGTACGTTCTACTGGTCCGTTCTCTAAACCAACAGTAATTCATCATAACCCTATTCCCAACGCTATAATCAATTTAATATCCTGAAATTCATACTTCAATCCGAGCAATTTGTATTTCAATCCCCTTGGCACATTCTCACACGTCACAAAGCTAATCAAAATCACATTAAATTTTCCACAGAAAACTCATTCACTCGATCAAATATAATTCTGTTCCCTCCTGCATAAAACACTACTGTAAACAGCTGTTCTCTCGACCCACCGGTTATGCAAAATCAATACTGATCTAATTAAAATCAAATCAAGCTTCAACCGCAACCGCTTTGCTTCGTTAGGTTCATTGCTTTATTTTTTGGCTGCACTGTTGCATCTCCGAAGCCATCTCGACTTTTAATCTTTACTATAATCTAAATCAAACCTTCGTCAATCTCAACTCAAAAGCAAGATCTACGTTTTCAAATAGCTATAAAAAATACTACAGCTACCACATGTCTAATTAAAATAATACGAAATTATCGAAATACGAAATAATACGAAAATCAATGCTTTCTCGTCTAATTAAGCGCAGAACAAGGATCCTAAACCGACAAAAAACAAAGAAAAATATAGCTCACAGCTCTGATTAATTGGATCCCATTGAAAGCCTTATCAGTCCTACTTAACGAACAAGATCCACATCTCAGGGCCAATTCGCGAGCAGAAAAATCGCGGCGGTTTATCACAGCGACTGAAACCTTGCGCGGGTTGTTCCTGCCGTCGATCAGCCTCAAAAGCAGAGAAATTGGCCGCGTTAGTCCCGTGAACCAGTTCACAAAAGGGGTGTCGCTCGTGGAAAGAGATCGCGTCGGTTTTTCTTTTTGTTTCCGGTCCTTCTTGGGGACACGCGCCTAGGAATCGAACGTTCGCCGCGCTTTCATCGTTCCCATCTCATTTCCGTGGGGGCTTATCCGATCGAGGGACCATGGTCGCCATAAAAGGATCGTTGCCATAAACCTCGTGTTTCTCTTCATTGTTGTGCGCAGTACTCGACGTTCCACAGAATAGTAGCACACTCTTAATCCATCTACTTCTTCAATTACACTTCCACTAATGAAGAATCGAAAATTTGGTCAAATCTTCGAGGCATAAGGGGCAATGCATAATTTATTGAAATTTTTCAGAATAATAAAAATTCGATATTTTGCGTTTGAAAATTATTGGAATCACGATTCTTTATTTTAGAATTATTGGCACTGTGAAGACGTTTCTGTGGACGATGAGTACACTTATTCACTCAGACGATTTTTATGAAAAAATTGTGCAATGTCTTGATGAATGCAGTCTTCGTATTTTTAAAAGACAGGGCAAAATGAATTTATCGCTCGGTAGCGTTAATAGAAATACAAGCTTGAAACTTTTGTATGGTTTTTAAAAGAATGTTGCATGTTAGGCATACTAAATTTAAGACGTTACCTCGCACTGTTTCTTGTGCGAGAATGATGGAACACACACTAAATGTATTCCACGGGAAGTTTATCTTGCAACGACAGGTGTATGTTTTCTGACCCAGCAGCGTTTTTATATTTTCAACCTTACAGTTTGTTCCGACCTAACTGTTTGTTTATTGATTTCTGCGCGGGCAGAGACCCATTGAAATACAACAATAACACGAAAAGTACGGGATACGAGAAACATTGAAAACCAACACGTGTGAAAGAAACGCTCGTTTCACTGTAATAATATGTCCCGTTCCTTTTCCTATCGAAACTCATTGAAATAATAATTTTAAAGAGATAGAAAGATTAATATAATTCAAGAAATAATATATCGCTCATAATTTAATAAATCCACTGAGCAAAAAAAGAAATTCCTATTTGGTTCCTATGTTTTGTAATCAACGGAAACAATGTTTACTTTGCATAAAATATTTCTTTAAATAACAAACAAATAAATGCGGTCGGATTGCTAGCAAGTTATAAGAATTTTAGTGTGATAGGGGTTGAAAGATGCTTTCTAAGCTTCTCAGCAAATATTTAAGAAGCTGTAAAAATTAGAAAAAAATGTATTTCGGCAAGATTGCAATGGCAACGATAGCTACGTATGTATTGAAGAAGCGTGCAAAATTTGGGTTCGATTGGCACAGTACTTTTTCAGATACCATGACAACCCTCTAAAAAAGCAGTAAATCCTCCCCGGGACTGGTCTCCGAAACGTCAAACAAAATGATCTATAATTCCGTGAATATCTGAGGTGCGATGATCAGATTTTCTGAGCATATTTTTCAAAATCTCTGCTTTCGATGCGGATGGTTAATTTCAGTCGATCCTGGAAATTTTCGACTTGAAAATCCTCGCGGAATGACTCGCTCGCGGGTAGGGTGCCGCTCCGGAAGCGCGTCACCATCGAAAACACGGTCCGCCGTGAAACGGGGGTTGCTCGCCGTGAAAACCGGAAGAGGGGGCGGGAGCAGAGTGGTGGCGGGGGGTTGGTACAGAGCGAGTCGGCCGGTATTAAAGATCCGAATCTTGCCGCAGTAAACCAGCGAAGAGTTAAACGGATCGAGGGGAATCCTCTCGGGTGGAATTTACCGGCGCGGCTGTTATTCGAATTTTCACCGGTATCGATTTATCAGGGCACCACGGGGGAGGGGAGGGGTGGGTGGAGAGAAGATCGCAGGACAGGGGACGAGTCCAGAGGGCTGATGGGAAACGGGGGTGTGTAACAGGGGGTTGGAACCGCGCGCGTATTCAGCCGGATCGCGCCGGCCGCTCGTGGTAAATCGGATGGATCGTGGCGGTGAGGCGATCCGGGCCGAAAGGTCATAATTTCTTTTAAAACCCTGCTTCCCTGCCGATAGCGGTGGCCATTCGGCGAAAGGAGAGTAAGGGAAAAAGTCGCAAGTCGGGAGGGTGTAACAGAGCCGAGGCTTTATTTACCGCCGCCCTGCCGCGAGGCGCACTCGTTCCAGATCAGCATTTCACAGTTCAGAATCGGTACATGTAACTTACTACTAGACTGCGGATCTTTATGAAAAATAAAAATTGTCTGCATCGATTACCAACCGTAGAAGCCATATAGAAAGTTCTTTTTTTCTTAGCGATTTTAATCGCCGTTCAAAATAAAAGGTTCCAGATTTTTCACTGTACAATTACTGAAATTATAAAGGAGCTTTCGTGGGAAATGATTAATAATAAATATGTATTATAATACGAACCGCTCAAACTCCAAATAAATTCAATCTCGTCATTTTTATAAGACAACATGTATTAGTTGCTTTTAAGGCTCGGTAGGTTTAGTGTTAAAATTAAAAAACAGTACATTGGGGTGAATTCTCGTTTGTCCCGTTTTAAATGGCGCCGGCTGATTTTCACCATAAGTGAATAAAATCCGCAGTCTAGCACTAGACTATATTAAATTCGTTCATATTTAATCGACTAAAGATTTCAGTATTGTCCGAGTACGTTGCATCAGTTTCATATGCATGAAATGGGGAAAAAAAATCGTACAGAATGGAAACATTCTAGGTCGTACGAGATGTTGGGTTTTCGAGTTGAAAATTCGCGAGAAACAAACGAGTCTTCCCAGATCCTCGGGCATCTCGAAAGAAAAATTAGCAAATCATTTTCATCGCCGCAGATGCTACGGTATCATTCGCGGCGTCGTTTTACATCGTTAGTTCGCTAAAAAAAACTGGCTGCCGGGTTGCAATTTGTGTAACAATGCCGGCGGACGCCGAATATCCAAGGGGCGTGGGAACAATACTAGTACGGGTTGCCGATCAAGAGAAACTTTAATGCAGTTGACAGAACGGAACGGATTCGCCGTTTTATGTTGCCCGAATAATGGGTATTGTTCGTGTTCGGCTATTAGAAGGCCGACGTCTTCGCCAAGAGTCGAGAAACCCCCATGAACGATGGGGCGGGGGTGGAGGGGAGGGGAGAGGGGTCGCTCATCGATTCGCCGTGGAAACTTTTCGTTGATTTGCATCGGCCGACGGGGCGGGCCCCGTGTTTTCCCATGATTACCATCCTGTCGTGTGTACCTGTCATCCCGCAGGACGCGGCGCTCGGCGTCCCGACTTGTTTCCTCTGTTATTCTTGCGTCTTGCCTCCGCGAAACTTTCCTTCGAACAAAGTCTCTGGTACTGATCCCTCGACTTCGCGGGACGTCGCGCGCACGCCATCTTCCTGGAAATTTCAATGATTCCACGCTTCTACTTTACGCGTTCTTCTTTTCGTCAAATTAGGCTGGCTGGGTTATCAAAATACTGTGGGCTGAGGATTTTAAGTGCAAAATATCAACCCCAGAGATTCTTACAAAATCAGAGTAATTTAATTAATGAAACCAAAACTAGACATTTAAAGTGTATTATAGGGGATGCAGTCTTAACCCTTTTGAATTCGAAAGACTCAAATAAAATTCGGTTTATCTGGATATCTTATAATAAAAATGAATTTCTAAACCCAGTGAAGAATTGCTGTCAGTCGTATGTGACTGACGTGGCAGTTAACGTGTTAATGAAAATTTTATTGCAAATAATTTAAGAAATAGGCAGGCATAGTTCTCTTTTATATTAATATATTAATATGCTGTTTAAAAATGTTCGAAAAAGTGCATCTTCCCCTGGGGCCTGGGGTTAGATGCACTCCTTTCGTTTACACCTTCTGCTCCCTACTTGTATTCTTTTTTTCCTCTACCACATATTGCACAAAGGAGAATTCACTGTACATGTTTCATGGAGTCATTTGAGGCATCCTAAACAAGAAATCCAATCTACTTTAGATGTGGTCGAATAATAATCATCTAAACATTCAATACAATAATTATTAGAATCTACCAGCCACTTTTTGTCAAAAATGAAGCATCTCCTTTTTAAGTACCTAATTACAATAAATATAAATTAATTAAAGTGTAAGCTGTTAACAAATAGTGTGGCGAAGAACAGGTCTCAGGTTTAAATTATCGCTTATTAATAAATTAAAAAAAAAGGTGCTTCATGTTTTATAAAAACGACTGCCTGAAATCACTGTATATCAATATCACCGAAATCACTGTATACGTTTTGTGCTTGGTCGGTTTAGTGTTGATAAAAGGAGAGAGGTATTTTTAACCTGTGGGCCGGTGTAATTTCCGAGTGACAGACTTTCAATTTAATTGTATTTACAGGAAAAACGTAACAAACTCTTGTCCTGTTATGTGTTCTACACAAACACCGCATGCATCCCTATTCTCAATTATTCTTTCATACTTTTTCAATTTCTGACCAAACTGCGAATTCATCGATTTGTATCCAGAGAATTTGCTGTTTTCGAATTCCATAACTGTTTGAAAAAATTGGACTTATAGAGGGGGTTAAGTGATTCTCGTTTCAGACTATGGATTTTAGACCAGTAACAAGACCAATAATAAAATATCGAGAAGATCCGTGCCTTCAATCTCCAAGTCCAAGGAGGAAGACTAGATTATTTCACGGTAGCGTAAAAATAATGATCAGGCTCGCGATTTGAAAAAAAAAAGAAAAGAAATCCCGTTGGAAATGGAGGTTCTCGAGCGAATCGGTCTCTGTCCTCTCAGTCGGGTGAAAAACAATCGGTTCAACGGTCGATGGGTTCCATCATCGAACAAACCGAAACCAACCATCGATCCTCCGGCGAATGAAAGCTGCCGATCGATCGTCCGGCAACCCGACTCTGCGATTCAGCGAGTCGCCGCCGCCGGGCAAACAGACGCGCCGCGGAATTACACCGGTCGTCGTTCCGCTAATTCGAGCTAAGGACATTAGCCGGGGCGAATTGGCTGTAAAATATGAAAATCATCTCGTTATACAGAGACGGAACGGGGGTGTGCAGGGGCTCGGGGACCGATCTTGGACGGCCGTTAAGCCGGCAACACGCGACACGCCAACATTATCGTGGCGGACGCGCACGCTAATTTCAGGCGGCCGGCAATCTGCATAATTCGGTTAGAGCAAACATCCAGCCAGCTTGGTGCCCGGCACCGGGACTCGCACCGATGCGATGCGTTATCTCTGACCGGGCGGAACAACCTGGTCAGAGGCGTTCTTATCGACTGATTGCTGGTCGATCGCCACGTCCCGATAAATTTCCGCGGTCTCGATCGAAACCCGGCGTCAGCCGATTTTTTTTTTCCGAAATCGACACGGGCTAATGCCGCCCACCGCGCCCGCTCTCGATTTGTGGTTCGTTACCTGGACCGAATCGGCTGACCCGCAAACGCCAGAAAGGTGCGAGCCTCCTCTGCGATTCGCTGATGGACAATGGCTATTTAACGTGACGGCTAACGCTGCGAATAAATTCAATTTGTCGATATATATCTCCCTCGCGAAGAGTATAACAAAACGTAGACTGAAATTCAGTATAAATCAGCCATTGTTGATTGAAAGTTTTCGCGCAGAGGATTCCGACCACTTTACAGCTTCGATACTATTTTTTCCGGGTACGGTGCTGCCATATGAGAACGTCAGGTTTAAATTACTCCACATATTTTTGCGAAAAGTGTGTCCGAGCAATGTTTCCGAGCGTGGACAAATTAATATTGCAATCAGAACGGTAGAAGCTAATTCATTACCGCGAGAGGTAGTACGGAACCGTAATATGAAACCGGCTATTATTTCCGAAATTCCGTGTAACATCTATCCGCAATAGCAGCAGCTATGACTATTAGGCTCCATTGCTGCTCATTTGTCACAGTGCAGTCTGTATCAACTGTTTGCGGTCTGATGCAATTTTTCAGCTGGGAAATTCCGGGTTGAAATTAATAATGAACTCCCAGCAGCCCGTTTTACAAGACCATTACATCATTATGTCAAATACCAAAATATTTTAACCCTTAGCACTCGAACGACGACTGTAAGGCGACACTAAAAATTTCTGTATCGTTATTCAAAATATTTTTTACATTATTAAACATTTCAGTATTGTACGAGTAAATTGCACCATTTTCGTGTGTATAACATGAAATATATATAGAAGGGAAATATTCTAGGTCGGAAGAAATGTTTCGATTTGGTGTTAAAATAGCTTCGAGTGCAAAGGGTTAATAATAGTGGAGCTATTTTAAACCACTTTTAAAATGGGAAAGAAATTGCTACGAGTAGAAACAGTAGAAGTTACATTTATTCATAGAAAAGAACCAGGGATACGTCTTTTTAAGGGGGGAACCTTGTGTAAAATGAAATTTTTCAGCAATTCGAAATCACCGCGAATGAACCGGTCTCGCGCAAAGATCGACGTTTCCATTTTGGAGGGAAAATCGCGATTACACGAGCGCAAACACGTGTCTCGTCGTCGGACAGCCTCGTTTCGTTTCATTATCCGTAGGAACACGAACTTCCGAACATTTTCCGCGGCGAAACACGAGGAATTCGCCGTCGGGGGTCTGCGTTATTAATTATACTGGTCGGGAAATTGGCTTCCACCTCGATTAGAGGACTGGCTTGGTTCTATTAATTATGCCATTTTTTTTTCTCTACCCCCTCCGTCGCGCCGGTCGACCCGGCATTTTCCGTCTAACTACATCCGGAATAATTATGCTTGACATCGAGCACGTGCGAACCTATTCGGGTTAGCTGAAGTTATGACGCTTGTTAGACACGGTCCTCGGCGCTTCGGAAAATCGGATTGGTTGCACGTTGTTGGAGGAGAAATTCCCAACCGTCCAGACCAGACACTGATCAAATCGACTAATTAGGAGATATGGTTCGTAACGATCGTCCACGTTTACGAGACGCGAAGAAATTGATTAGAATGATCTCGCGACATTGCGATCTTCGGTTCAATAGGAAATTGGAGTCTGTATAGTTTGCTGACCTTACATGTCAGGTACACCTCAATTGTCTCGTTTACTAATTACAATATAGTAAAATGTCATAAGAATACGTGTTTATGAGAAAAGATGTGTTTGTAAACATCCCTATTGTTCAAGGTCATATTCTTCGTAGTTTTAAGGTTATTCACGCTTTTTTAACGAAATGGTACATACCACAATAATGGTACTTTCAAATGGAATTTTATGGTGGAAACAGTTATTCGATTTATTTGTTTAATGCATCATTTTCAATAACATAATTCCTTTCTTCATTTTTCAAACACTTTCTATTTCATTACGATTGAGATGTGAATTTTCGTGTAGGTTGAAGACATGCAATCGATTCATTTCAAATTGACGCATTAATACGTCGAGTTCATTTCTAATGTATGAAGCATTATCCTGAACAATTGATCATCAATTTCAGTCATCTGGTAAGTGGAAAGTATCCTGCGGCTAATCCGACTTGCATTTTAATTCGCCGGTCGGAAACGATCGACGCTGGAGCGGGGAGCGAGTAGTAACGTTAATAATAGCCGCATCGTAAATGAATGATAATTGCAGCCGGTGTGTAACGTGGTATTAATTGCAATCAAAATGCAATTTGACGGGAGTTGTTAGTCTCCGAGAGCCTGGAATGATAGTTCCATTCTCGCGATTGTAATTCGACGACATTTACTCTGGGCAAACCCGGTTGTAATTTAGCGCGTTGTCGGTCCGTTGCTGTTTCGACCGTCGCCGCCGCCGCCGCCGCGTTACATTTATATATTAATTATTATCGAGATTCGATCCGAGTGCGCTAAATGCTCGTTTACCGAGACGTTGAATTAATTACTTGACGATTTCAAAAAACGGCACATTACTCGCCAGAATGTCACTAATTAACATTAATGCCAGAATACAGCTAATTCTCGATATATGTCAATAACACGGGTCTTGCCAGCGACATATATCGTCGAGATCGTATCGAACCGTGTTATGTTTACGCTCCTAACTCCTCACGGGGCATACCCCGTGGTAGTGGGGATACTTCCGCGACGTTTATCATCCAGGTCTTGGCGACATATATAGAGAAATCACTGTATATTGGGCCTCTTGGGTATCTACTAGAAAATTCCACTATTCAAAAATCGAACACGTCTAAAAAATGATTACTGACAGAATCTACTGCAAGACACCCACATCCTGTCGCAGAATATCCGCGCTAACGAATCCCATCTAATTCGGTAAATTCCCATCGCGAGCACGGTCGCTGTTCCCCGTCTGTCGAACGAAGTGAGAGAAGCGCTAACAAGATTTCCGAAAGGAATTACGCGATAAGAAGGTAATCCTCGTTAAACCGTGTAACGTCTTCCGTGAATTTTTCCATCTCGCAAGCAAGGGAGAGAGAGAGAAAGAGATCGAAAAAGAGAGAAAGACGCGAGGGTAGAGAACGGGTGCCCCAGTTTCCCGCGCCATCGCTGTCCATTACAGTTTTGACGTCGTTTCGCGGGCAGAAAACAATCTCGCGATACCCGGCGTAGAAAGGAAAGTTGGCTCGATTTTTCTTCGGTCTTTGTACGCCGGGGATACGGTCGCCGGGGATCGGATATGATTTCGCGATGGAGCTGCACGTTAATAAGTATTGTTTGGCCGTTCCCCGGTGCACGGGGGAGGGGGAGGAGGGCTGGTTCCAAGAACAAAGGCTGAGTCGCGAGATAGATGGATCGCGGCGAGTCACGGATCGAACAAAGATCCGTTGACGTTGATGAATTCCCTGGCTCCCCTCGACATGCGCCATTTCCATAAAATCGGAATCCATCGCCAAAATTTCCTTGTCGCAAAATAACACGACCCCCTAAACGCAATTATCCGAGTATCGGTGTCGTTAGGCTCGTCCATCCAATTCCTGATATGGCAAACAAATCGGTCAATTATTCGAGTAACGAGAGGTCTGTTTATATTTTTCTGCGTTCACTCGTTTCTTTATAAATAACCCTTTATTGATGTTCCAACCCTTTGCACTATGAATTATTTTACGGTTTCAGTGACTAGAATATTTTCCTAAAAAAAAAGAGGAGAAAATTTATATGTATTGTATGCCTGTATGTTCGTCAATAGGTGAACATTAACAACGCCAAAATAGAGTTTTATTTTGGTGTAAAGGAAATTAATAACATACGTATTTGTTAGAATCTGTTCAGAATATACATCTCGAGTCGATATTGTAGGGCAAGGGGTTAAGGACGAATCTTTGCATAGTGATGTCATCTGGCTCATCTACGCAATTATTAAAGTGGTACACAAATTATTTAATTATTCTTAAAGTAACAAGTGGTCGGTACATATTTTTGTCTGTTCTCCCCTTCCTTTGTTTAACACTCTGATGTACAATTGGATTCTATGGTAAAACTATTTCTGCTATTTTAACCCTTCAATGTTACCATGTAGCGCAATGCAAGTAGAACGTATAATTGCGATGGAATGCTGTAACAAAATTCTAATAACCACCAAATGGAAATCATATTTAAAAATTCACAAATAAAAATCATACCCAGGAATTCTCGAATAAAAATCGTATGCGAGAATTCGCGAATCGAGATCATATTTAAAAGTCTGGAAACGAGAAGCATGTACGAAAATGTCGAAATAAAAATCGCACGCGAAGGTACGTCAATAAAAATTGTGTTCAAAAGCCCGTTTAAATAAAAATCGCATGTAAAACCTCCGAAGTAAAAATCATATGTAAATAAGCGAATGAAAATTTGATGGGAAAGTTTGTAAACAAAAATCATATGTACGAGGATATAGCTCCATAAACAAAAGCATTTGCAAGAACATACAAATAAAATGCATGCATGAAAATAAAATTGGTAATGTGAAAATGCACAAATAAAAATTGCATTTCAAAACACACACTGTGCCAATGAGTCGACGTGTCAAAAAGATAATATCCAGACTGACCGGCATCGTATACTGTTTATTAGGCTGCGATAATTTATACAATATTTTCGCAGAGAAATTTAAGAAAACAAAACTAGGTATAAAATCGTATTTTCTTTACGAATGGAGTCGGTTAATGAAAAATAAACGGAGGCTCCAGTAAATTTTAATTCAGTTTACATTCCATAAAGATATTCTGTCCGATAGCTACGAACGTTCATATATTTATATAAAATAATAACGCAAATAGAAAACATAAAAGTAGGAACATTTCAAATTACAATGAAATTCAACGCTGTTTATTCTATCATATCGCTGCTATTCATTTCAATTACCATCACTTAGCTGTTACAATACATGCAAACGTACAATCAACGTATACAGTGAATTCTCGATATATGTCAACGACACGGGTCTTGCCAGCGTCATGTATCGTCCAGGAGACATACCCTAAGCCGTGTTATGTTTACACATCTAGGCGTCCGAGGCCTCTCGAGCTTCGTGGGCCTTCACGGAGTATACCCCGCGGCAGTAGGGATAATTCCGCGACGTTTATCATGCAGGCCTTGGCGACATATATAGAGAAATCACTGTATTTTCTTTTTCTTGCACGAAATTATTAATGATAAAAAATTTCTAATAGTTCTCACTGCGGAATGAATTGTAGAAGAAGGGGGTTTGGAAATCATATACATTTGTCTCTCTAAAAGCTAAACAACTTTTCATTATTCTGTTTCGGAGACCAAAATTGCTTCTCCGCGAGGTAAACCGGAAGACAGAGGCAGCCTGTCGGCCGACAGTCGAGTCAGAATGCAAAATCGGAAGTTGGGAAGACAATTGATACCTTTCTGTCTCGATAAGGTCCCTCCTCGACCCCATGGAAACTCGTGCGATTCTGTTTCCCCGTTTTCGCTAAAAGGTTTATGGAAATCGTTCCTCCTCGCCGGGGGAAACCGGATTTCAGGGGATTACGTTGTCACGGAAGCAACGTCGGCCACGAAGACGTCCGACGAGGGAAAAAGAGAGGGCGAGAGAGAGAGAGAGAGAGAGAGAGAGAGAGAGAGAGGGAAAGAGTGGTTTGTGTTTCTCGAGGCAATCGCTTCATTCGTTATGAATTATTGTCGTCCGCCTTGATAGGCTTTTCATTTGTAACTGTCGCCGGCCGTGAAACTTTCCGCTCGAACGCTTCTCGCGACGTCGCGCGCGGATTATGTTAATAAACTGACGAAGCGAATCGGAATCTCCGATTGACAATTCGTTGTCAGTGATATTGTTAAACGAGGCTCGATCCTGTCGTCAAGTTAATAGGAACCATAAAAAGCGGTTTCTTTCAACGCTGAAACTATCTTGAACTATGCTGGAATCTACTTAAGTTTTTAATTTAATTGCATTCTTCGTTAGTAAGATCATGTTTCGCTGCGATGCTGTTGCAATTTGCTCTGATCGAGACCTATGAAATTGTCGAATTGCTATTTCTGTTGATAATAGAATTCGTACAGATGGTATAGTTAATATAATATTATTGTTTCATTTTTCGATGATAAAAATTGTCTACCGTAGACGAAAATGTTATAAATAAATTGCTGGAATGTTTACACTGTGGTGGTAGATTTACGATCAATTCGCCTATATTCGCATACATTTTGTGTTGTTACAATGAAAGCCGTTCCGTGTACCAATATGGGCGTTATAAAATTTGTTTTATGAATATGAAATTGATGCTACATGAAATTTATGAAATTGCATGCAGCAAACGAGATTTTATATTTATACGTGCGACATTCAAAGAAACTAAAATTTCTTATGATTTATAACGTTTAAATGCTTCAAGGGATAATTAATAAGCTGAATTTGTTATTCGTTCATACCATGCTTTACATTGTTTATTTAGAATTAAATTTTCGTCACGTATCACCCGACTAGCGTACTGATTTGTCCCAAAACTGTGGCATTAAAAAAATTTTTAGAATGTGGGTTTAATATAAATTCACATTGCATTCAATTTTTACCGTGTCTCGTTGCGTTCTCAATATTTGTTCCAAAAAAAAATTCGGACTTCGCTTTTGTGCATTGCATTCGCTTTTCATTGTACACAAGAGTATGCACAACTGTACGTAATAAAACGAATGAATAAAAATCCACAATATTAAATCAGAAAAATAATTCGACCAAGAATACGCGAAATGTTCCTAGCGTAATTCAACAAAACACCTGATCAAACAAGCAATGAACGGGTTTCCTGCAAGTACAAAATGCGAATTTTTCGAACCACGAGGCGGTAGCTCTCCCGCGCATTTAATGTACAATATTAAACGTATTGCTTCCCAAAAATTCGCAAATCAATCCAAGCATAATTCAACAAAACTGATTGAACGTGGATCACAGAGGAACAATGGGGAATTTTTCAGACCACGTGGCCAAAAGTTGTTCTTTGTCCCTAGAACGGCGATATTAGCAGTTAAATTTACGGTGCTCTTTGTAAAAGGAATAATCGGTAACTCTCTCTCTCTCTCTCTCTCACACGCGCATTTAATTCGCGAATTTACGTCGCGACATTACGTTAGCAGATCCAATTTGTCGAGGTACAAATTCGAGAGCCGGTTGGTTGCGCTAGCTGTCTGTACCTCGGTTGTTTTCTTCATCCGCTCGGCCCCGGCGCGTTTCTGTTTCCGTTAAAACAATTTCCGCGGCCCTCGTATGCATAATAGGAGGCAGAAAGCGGGTGCAAGAACTGCCGAGAGAGAGAGAGAGAGAGAGAGAGAGAGAGAGAGAGAGAGAGAGAGAGAGAGAGAGAGAGAGAGAGAGAGAGAAGAGAAAATACCCGTGAAACCGAGTATATTTTCAACGGCTCGGAATCATGGGGGTCATTTTCGTTGCGAGAGAACTGCTAAACGGCCCATCGGCCATTCCGATGGCCGGACGTTCGTTCGTCGCTCGCTAATAAATTACAGGGTAATTCGTGAATAATCGCTTATTTCGCGCGAACATTTTCAGGCCGCGGACACTGGCCGCTCTGTTGCCACGCATTTAATTTGCATAATTCACTTACGGCCCGCGGAACACGACTCTTTCGCAAATATTCGCCGATACACCGAGCTCGCGCCCCGTGATTTCGCCCGTCGTACCTCTCTCACCATCCCTTCCTCCCTCTCTCTCTCTCTCTCTCTCTCTCTCTCTCTCTCTCTCTCTCTCTCTCTCTCTCTCTCTCTCTCTCTCTCGCTCTCTCCACCATTTTGTTCCGTTTTACAACGACCAGATTCCTTACCGGGAACACTAATTTAACTGCACGAGCAGGTGTACCCGACGCGACATTATCCTGTTGAATTTTGCGCGGACAGTCTGCTAAATCTGCCTCCTAAACTGCAATGCCCGGAATTTATCGGCTACAGAAATTTGTTCTTTTCGATTAACTCGGAACGACCAATACATTTATCCAAATGAAAATGTTTTCCTGTTATTTCTCAGTTTTAAAGCATCATTATATCGTTAAATAAAACCCCGATAAACATTAAAATTCTCTAACATATTTATTGCGCTAGATCCACGCAAACCCACAGGTATCAATTTTCCTTTACGTATTTTTCAACGTTCTTGTTCGAGATTAATTCTCTTATTAGATTTAATTTGGTTAGCAATGTAAATTTGGCTGGTAGAAAATGAGAATTTAGCACGTTGGCTGCCATTTCACCCATATATAGGTGACAGAATTATTTATTCAGATTTCAAAATGAATTTTTATGGTAATATATTCGTTAGACCAAATTTGAAGGATTCCTCAGTATCATACTTTTCATTTTATGGAACTTTTGAGGTTGCTGGATCGCCAGTGAAAATGTTAAATGGAATTCGAGTTACGACAACCTTTTAACAAAAGTTATTTTTCAATTTTTCTCGCATTTATATCATGTTACACACTCCCGAGACCCAACCCTCTTGTGTGAAACATTCTTAAATCCAATATTTGTACGTATATAAAATATGTAGATTTAATGGTAAGTCTTCAAAATCATGCTTTAATCGATTGTCATTGTAAAAATACATTTATAGGAAATTGATTTAAAACATTTATTCCTTGGAACACATATTATGGCAAAAGCTGCTAAAAATCTGGCTGAATATATTCGTGATATTTTTATAAAATAATCCAAACTGGCCACTTTTAGTGCTCCGTAAACCTAGTGTTAAAAACGTTTGTCTTAATTAGAAAAATCTGAGAGGCTACGGAAAACTATTTCAACGAACGAACTATTGCATCTTCACTCATTGAACGCAACATATATTAGGTCAAGATTTTCCAGAAATAATTAAAATAATAACAGTTTCATTTTTCCGTATTTTACGTTCAAACAGTTCTTTCCCGGCTAATTGCTAATTAAGAGAAACCATCAAGGAAGCAATAATATAACAACGTACCATAAAAGGCTCTTCTTCTGTCTACACCCCGACACAAATTAATTATTGCACCTCTCAAGTAAACATTTTACAATCATTTTAATGATCTACTTTCGCGAAACTCTCCGAGCAATCACAGTTACATAAAAATACACAATCAACAAGCAAAAAGAAGACCTCATTTTTAAAACGATCACTGTATTACTAAAACAGCTTTCGCGTTAAATTCCAATGATTCTGGAACATCGTTAAAGTATAAGTTAAATTAATTAGCCGTATGTCGGGAATGATTTTTTAATCCAATCAAACCGCGTTTTAGTATCTGAAGAGCACTCGAAGAGAGCCCAATGTGCTTTCGTTTCTGAGCCATCAAGCGTTAAATCGAAAGCTCTTAATTTCCCGATTTCACGTTCCCAATCATTTTTTTCCCCGGCCGTTCGGAAACAAATGTTCGCGAATAATTAATCGCCGGCGCGAAGTTGTTGAGTACAGAAGAACTCGATGTTGCGAGCAGTTAATTATATCAACATCTCTCCGTGGCCGCAAGTACGGCTTTTGTCCGGGAAATGGATGGACCTCCGGCGTAGCACCATAGAAAAACCATGGGGTTGTCAGTCGCGTTTCATATCACGTTTCGTTTCTCTCTGGAAACACGTGGGGCTAGGCTCCTTCTACTCCTGCGTTCCATCGATCTGTTTAATTTATTGCCACAACGTTGCCGAGAATAGCAAAATCTTTTCATCTCGAACGGAGAGCGAACGATGCTGGGAAATTGTTTCCATGTTTAATGAGTGCAGAATATCCGCGTTGAAAATTACCGCTTTTGTCCCTTGAATGTTTACAGAATGCATTACAAAATAATATCCCGTAATTCGCTTGTCAAATATTTGCGTACTGCAAATTGAACGAGCTTTGGGCTCAACGGATTAGGAAAAACGAGGGTAGGCCGACGGTGTAAAACATTGCATAGAATTTCTATTTATGAGATCCTTCGTCCCATTTATACTGTTCATTAAATGATTCTTTCTTAATCTTTCAAAAATTGAAGAGGAGAATATATTTATAAAATTCTCCATCTCTTGTAATCAAACATTTATAATATTTATTAAACAATTCTTTCTTAATTTTTTATTAATTGGAGGAAAGAATGTATTTCTAGGATCCTTCATCCCTTAGAATTAAAATCAACTGATTGAAGAGTAGAATACATTTGCAGATTCTCCATCCTTCATTTTCTATGCATCAAACGTACTGTGAATTCTCGATATATGTCAACAACACGGGTTTTGCCAGCGTCATGTATCGTCCAGGAGACATACCCGAGCCGTGTTATGATTACACTCCTCGGCGTCTGAGGCCTCTCGAGAATTGCGGGCCCGCACGGGTTATACCCCGCGGTAGTGGGGATAATTCAGAAACGTTTATCATCCAGGCGTTGGCGACATATATAGAGAAATCACTGTAATTCTTTTCCGAGGGAAGAAAAAATTGGTCGCATCGAACGGAAACTTTCCAAAGGCTTTTCGTCGAGAAAAAATTTCCATGCGTCTAGTTTCATCCTGTCGGCGGAAAAATCGGAGTTTCTTGGAGGAAAATTGAGAGAGTAGAAGGGAGAGAGGGAGAGAGAGAGAGAGAGAGGTGTCTCGGGTCAAAGTGGACGCGGAAGATAAGAGGCCGTCGAGAAGGGAGCACGTACGATATACAGATAGAACGGGGCCAAGGAGAGAGCCCTGTCGATGGGACCGGATCGATGGGAACCAATTACCAGATTGAATTAATTGAATTAATCGACTCTTCTGGGCTGATGAACTGGACCCGTGCCTGCGATCGGCCGGCCGTATTGTTGGGGTTTTCGTGGGAAAGTTTCGCGGGGGTCAATCGAGGCTTAAAGTCTTAAGGTTTTCCCGGGGACGGACTGTCGATCGAGGAAACCTCGTCCACGGCCCGTTGGACCTTCGATCGAACTTTTTCCAACGGGGGGATATTTAAACTATGCGCGGTTACTTCCACCACGATGGCCCGATAACTTGAATTGATGAACCCACCGGCTCCGCCGATAGAGCGCAGTGTTTCGCGCGAGAACTCCGAACTTTCTGTCCCCCTGCTCCGACGTGACGGCAACCACGAAAACTTTGATCTAAGTAGATGAGATGGCTTTTGACTTAATAAATCGAGAGGTTCACCAAGTTGAGTCATTGACACCTCCTGCTTGCGGGCGCATTGATTTTCCTGTTTCCCTTACTTTTAACCGGAATCACGGTGCCTGCTTTTTAACCGATGCGCTACCTTCTGTTTCTCATTCGAGAGTCTTCGTGTTTCTATACAGGGTGACCCATTTGAAGTGTCGAGCCCAATTATTTCCCAAACTTACTTCTGTTTCGGGGGAGACATCTTGTGGTAGCTTTTGTTTTATACGGAACTGTATGTTTTTATTAAGCCTGACCCGAGACGAATTCAATGACCTATAACACTTTCGGCTCCCAAGGTCATTCAAGATCATTTAGTGGGGTTCAAAATTCACCTTGAAATCTCGCAAGCGCGTCCACCTAAAGAAGATTTCTGAGTACCATTAGAGATCTTCCCCGAAACAGAGTAAATTTTATTTCAAATTTTTTAAATAAATTTTTGCCACCCTATATATAAAATACATTTTTATAAAACTTCTGGTAAATTGTGAAGTGGCTCAGAGTCTTCTTAATAGTCAGCTTAAAATAGAACGATTAGAACACCTTAATATATTTCAAAAGAATGTCTAAAACAGTGTATTTCGGATGTAATATCTGAAATAACATAGAACGTGTCAAATAAAATACTTCGAGTGGAATATTTATAGTTGGATTTTTAAATTGAGGGTTCCAAATAAAACGTTTCGAGTAGAATATCGCAAATAGATTGTTAGGAGAGGACATTTGCAATTAGCCGGTTGAAATGATATTCTCTGGGGGCGTAAATGAAACGGGGATCGGGATGAAAAAGTTTTTTCGTTGGTACGCGGGCAATTCGCGGGGCAAAATGCGGAGGATCCTCGAGCCGGTTGATTTACGAGACAAAACGCGGCCCGCGAAGAGTTTAATAGAGTGCCAAATGGGTTACAAGGACTCAATAATGGCGGTTTCTCGAATTCCATTTCGAGTCGCCGGGATCGATCGACCGGTTCCCGGTCCCGGCTGGTTTGCTCGATGAAAAAAGAGAACGAAACACTATGGCATCGAGTGGGGCTGGGGCTGGAGAGGAGAGGAGAGGAGAGAGGTAATGCCGCCCACATCCAGCGAATTTGCAGGGACGCGCTTAATATCCTGTCCCGGGGCGAGTTCGCCATTTAGCGGGACCGATTCCGATACCGGTGCGCGAAAACGTGCAAAGTAGCGTGCAAAATAATGACCGGTCGTTTGGATCGAGCCGCCCTGGGAATCGGGGGATAAATAATCAGGGGTCTACGCGATCTACCTTCCAACTTTGTCCAATTCGCAACACGATTTTTCCTCGTCGTCGTTTTTTAAGATTGTTTATCGCCCGTTGGTTACTCATTTGCTGGTACACCGATGGGAGCTGAATTTATGCGATTAGAAATGGACGCTGGGATAATGAAAGCGATTATTTACTTGGAAAAATTGGCACACAGGACACCCCATTGGTGATCTTATTGCAGACACCATTTTTAAAAGTTGGAAATATATAAGTAGATTATAGATTAGAAGAAAAATATAAAAGTAGATTATAGATTTCTTTGAAAGCTTCAGAAATTAAAAGTACTGCAGAATTTGACTGTAAGAGAATTGCGAGATTGAGAATGAAGGAAATGGAAATTTTGATGACCCGTTTAAATTGCAATTTTCTTTGTTCAGAGTACTATTTAGAGAAAGGATTGCGTTTGGTAAAGTCGTTTCAGTTTTGACATAGGCTGATTCAGTGTCTGAAGATGCCGAAAGACGATCAAGCATCGCGGGCGCGCCATCGAATAACGAAGTCGATCTAATTATTTTAATTGAATCGCGCGTCGTTAGCCGCGAAACAAGTCCGGCGCAGCGCGGCTCAAACTTCTGATAGAATTTAAAACAGCTCTCTGATCAAATTTCCGAAGTTCCCCACCGCGAATATCCAAGTAGGTCTAGCCTTGTTACCCGGCAACTTATTTACAAAGGCGTTCGATAATCGGATCGAAATCACGACCGCTTCGTGCCGCTTTCAGAATATCTCGATCGACCTTAAGATCATAATCCAATCAACATTCATTTCTTAAAAAAAAAAAGGACGACACATAGAAAAATCTAAAAATTGTATCTAAAATTCAGACAATAAACTTGCGACATAATAACTATCTATAACGTCATAACTATATCATCAATTTACATATTTTTCCAGACAATTAACCCTTTCAAAATAAACGCTGACACATTGGCAAATCTATGTACTCTATGTTCCTGAAGTTGCCAACAAATAGTTCAACCACTTAAATTACTTAAATTAGATCACTTCAAACCAGGGACCAAAAATAACAGTTTTTGTAAAATTTTCTACGATAAAAATGATTAATAAAAAGTCGATTATTATTGAAATTTAAGGTAATCTATACAAAATATATAGAGAAAAATTGATTGAAATAAATTTCTCTCATTGATAATTGTTATAAGTGATCGAAATGAATTTCTCTCAACGTTAACGTTTACAAACAAGACAAAAAATTTTCGGTTATTTATAATCCTTATTTGTAACCAATACGATTTTAGTCATTCCATCACGTTTTTTCGTTTTGGTTATAACAGTTATGGTCCCTATTTCTATTTTTCGCGTATTTAACGCTTTTATTTAGTTCGCCGAGGGGAAAATGTTTGATATTTTCAAAAATCCTCTGGTGCAAAGAGTGTTAAGCGAGATGCAATGGACAGTGAGCAGAGCCTTATTATCGATCGCTCGGGAAAGACACCGTCAGAAGCCAGTTTTGCCGTGTGACGCGACGGTTCGAACGGTTCCCAATGATTGGCGTTGGAAGACTTAATTGACGACGAAGGCGCGAAACGCAAAGTGCGCTTTTTAATTGCCAACATCGGTAATTACGGCACTCGAGGGGATCGTGGGCATTTGCCAAGCCTCCGAGGGCTTTTATTCTCTTCAAATTCAACGTCGTCGTCGTTGTCGTCGACGTCGACGTCGACGTCGCAGGCAACGGCAGTGTAGTCGACTCGTTGGAGATGATAGCTCCGTTGAATCCCCTTTCTCGGACCAATAGAACCCAGCACTCGAGCAGTAACCTAGATTTCAATGAAGCTCGCCTTAAAACAACTTTCACCCCATTCAACGGGAACGATTTCTTAATCGGATGGGTCGCGTTTCTTCTAATTACGTGGAACGGAGACGAAGCTGCTAGCGATGGCACCAGGTGTACCACCCCTTACAAATTTTCACAAACCTCAAACAACTCGTTCTTACTCGAGAAATAAATACGAACAGCTTCAATCATTTCTGAAAAATTGTGTCGGATAATCCGCATATTAAGTATAATAAGTGTTTGGTCTATGATGTGTTTAGTATTCATGTTCTCATTATAATGTTTATGTACCTTCAGTTTTCTATTCTGCAAAAATTTTTCTCTTGTTGAAATAAATCTCGTATGAGATTTTCTAATAATAAAAAAAAAATATTAACAGATGTACTCAATTGACGGGGACCGTCAAAATGACGGGTTGTAATATTTTTCATTTATAATTATTGAGATCCTAAAGATACATCCATGATGAAATTATTAAACAAATTTATTTCTTTGAGTATATGCTATTTAAAGAAATGGCTAAAAATATGGGAAGCACATTCTTGTTACTTTTATAAAGTAATGTAAAATAGTCACTTCTAGTGCCCCGTAAACCTTATGTTAAAAATGGTTGTACAAAAGAACCTGTGATAGTACTTCATGAATTTTTGTTTCTTGTTACAGAATTAGGAGCTAACATATTTATTAGAATCGCACGTTCATGCCTAAATTCATGTATTAAAGAAACGGTACAATCATGTAGGAAACCACGATACAATTGAAAGAAAAATTCAACATTTTCGAATATTCTCTCAGAAACAAACATTTTTTCTCGAAGATCGTATGAGAAACTGGAGAGCAACGATATAGGATCGATAAATGCTTCGATAAATGTTACGTTAAGAAATTAATGTTTAGAAGCCAATGAACCGTGTTTACCGAATTGATTGACGCCCGGTGTATATTATGCTTGGCGCCATCGCTAGCAGGAGGAACGACGACGCTGCCTTCTCGTCGCGTCGCGCCGCGTCGCGACGCCGCTTGTCGTCAAATGAAAAACCGTGGCACTCGTCGCCCCCCGTTCAGTTTGCCGAGCGTTTTTCAGGTTAAATTGCCGCGTAATTAAGCCGCCCCGGAGTCTTACGAGGAGTGCTCCCCAAGTGTTACGCTGACTTTTTAATGAGCCTTTGAAAGATTGTGGTACTCGTCAACCCGAGTACGAGCCGGTGCCCCCTTCTCGTCGCCAATGGCTAATAATTTAGAAGACATTTACAATGAATAGCGCGCCGTTCCAATCAGACGGTGATTTTCACCGCGGGTTTCAATTCCTTCGAACGTTCCACCGTTTCTTTCCCACTCACTTTTCAACCCCTAACGTTCGGAACAACATACAACAAGTGACACCTCATTTATCTGCCCCCACACAGCATACAAACTCTGAAACCACAATACCAATATCGTTTTTCTGTGTCTAATTCCAGTCAATTCTCGATATATGTCAACAACACATAGCCGAGCCGTGTTATGTTTACACTCCTCGGCGTCCAAGGCCGCTCGAGCTTCGTGGCCCCTCACGGGATATACCCCGCGGTAGTGGGGATAATTCAACGACGTTTGTCATCTAAGTCTTGGCGACATATATAAAGAAGTCACTGTATTTCCAAGCAAATACTATTCAGTGTTTCAGTTTCAAAGAACAGTTTCGGCTCTCGAAACTACCTTGAGAAAAATTCTTGGCTATTATTTTCGCCTGGTGACATCCGGTTTGAAGCCATCACTATCGGTTGCAGCGTCCGTCCGTTCAAAGCTTGGTCACCGGTAAATCCGTGAACTCCTAACTAACGGCGGTCACTTTGACGCAGCGAGCGCGATATCAGCGAAAGGCTCATTAAAAACTCGGAGCAACGGCCTCGCAAGCCCCTCTCTCGTTAGCGAGAACGAAACGATTCGGAGTCCTTCAGGGATTCGCGAGAGCAGAGGAATGGCCTGTTGTTCAACTGGAACGTCGGATCACCGGCCGAACCGGAGAACAAGTACGTCTCACGGATTGTCTAACGACGTTAATCCGATTGCAGGTGGCTCGTTCCCTGCCTTCGGCGAAAGTAAAACGTCCTGCCTCCTCCTTCTCCTCCCTCCCCTTTCTCTTCTCCCCACCCTCCGCCCATCAGGAACCGTGTATTTACGTCAGCCGGACTTTCGGCCTTTTAATTGGAAACGAAAGCGGACGGATATTAAACCTGGCAATCCTCTTTGTCAGCCGAGATTGTTATTCCGTCTAGGAGAGAGCTCTTCCGTGCAGCTTCTACTCTTCTCTCTGCCTGATCTTTCTCTCTTTCTCTTTCCCCCTATTCTTCTCCCGTCCCTCTATCTCTTCTTCTCGGGTTTTTTTGCCCCCGTTGTTGCGATAGCAGCCGGGAAATTGCAGAAAACCGGAAACGTTCGGTCTTTAATTCGAACGGGACGTATTTGTTAAGTTTCCCCCGTTTGTCTTGATCAGATTTACTTTCTCTCTCTCTCTCTCTCTCTCTCTCTCTGGCCCGCCAGGAAATTCCGGTTAATACGTATTCTTTTCTTTTATTCTTCTTTCTGTTCTGGTTTTGCTATTTTTTCTTTCTTTCTTTGTAGTTAGGAAGAATTGATTTTTCTTTTTTTTTTTTGTTTATACCACTGTCGGAGAATTCTTTTTGGTTTTTTCATTTGTCGCTATTGTCAGGGACTTCTGGAATCAAGTTTCGTTCCATTTAGCGCGACGCCCGCCGACACAATGGCGGGTGAATCGTTCGCGGATCGAGCAAGCGAGAAAATAATATTCCGTGTCGGTTTGGACGATAAACGAAACAACAGTTTTCAGAGTTTACACGGTGGAGGTACACGTTTGAAATGGTATCAGAACAAGAACAATACGTTGGTTAATATGTTCATAAAATTTTCTAAAATATTATACGTGACTAGGTAACACGTATGAAGCCATAAATTCTTCGTGATGTGACTGTGAACTTCTAAAATAATTTATTCAATGAAACTAAATATATTTACGAGAAAAATACCATTTTAATGGTGTCTCATCCAATCAATTCATTTGGGAGTGTTTCTGAAAGGAACGTTCGTAATATTAAATAGAATACTAATAATGATGAGCTTCAAGCGAGTAAAGTGTCACTAATAGATCTCCCCGCAGTGCAACGAGCCACCGAACGAACCCGTAATATCAAGTTCCGTTGTCTCCAGAATTTTCGTTTATCTTATCTTCCGCAACGCTCGCTATTTACACAAGACGCCCAAGTTCCACGCTACTCAATATTCCACGTTCACGTCTAGTTCTCCCAACATTCCGCCGGACTCGTAAAAATGCAATTCCATCGCGAAAGAGGAGCAATTCTTCGGCGAGACAATCGTCGCCGAGGAAACTGGGCCACTCTATGCGTGCAATCTTAATTGCATAATCTGCGAACGTGAAGAATGAGAGCCGAAGCATGAACGGGTCGAAGAAAAGAAAGAGGAGCACATCCATTCGAAATCGAATGCAGCTGAAGTTTCTCTAAAGATCGGAATATTCTGATGCATTCTGCAAAAATGTGCTTGGGCAATCCACAGTTCGAATAATTCACTTATGTCTCTCTTATGGTACTCTCATGGGACATTCTTCAATCAACGTTCTGAAATAATTTGTGATACAAAAATTCTCGCCAAGATAAACTTTTCGGCGTGGCGCTCGACGCGTTAAATGACAAATCAATTTTTATTTAACTCGTATCTGCTGAACAAATGTTTATTTTGCACAAAGATCTGCAGGCTAGTCTGCCATCTTTCTCTCTTTATCGTTCGCACAAGAGTTGTAGCTGTAATAAACTTGAATCGAGGTTTCATAAGCTGGCCAAAAAACGAAAAAAAAAAAGAAAAACAGAAAAAATAAGGACGATTTCCCAGATAGTATCATGGATCGCAATCGTGGGACGATACTTTTCAGCGAGACACCTTCGGTAAATCTCACTTGAAACAGTTCTCGGAGAAAAAAAGGGCGGGGTTGGCAGTCTGGTAATTGCCCGGAATTAGATCGCCTTCGCGTTGTCGGAGGAGAAACGAGAAACTGAGAAGGAAAAAAAGGGGCCGTGGGGAAAAGAAGAAGAAGAAGAAGAAGAAGAAGAAGAAGAAAAAGTCACCGGCACACGTCCTCCCGCGTCGGCCGCGCGGCTTGAATGAACTTGTTAGCTCGTCGTTTCGACTGATTAAGCGTAATTAAGCCTATAATACGGTCGGACACGAAAGCGGCGCGGTGGAACGGCCGTCACTTTCATTCACACGAGACCGTTGGTCGTCGTCGTCGTCGACCGAACGGATTAAGAATTATTTCAAGTGACGTTCACTTAAGGCTCGTCGCCGCAGAGAACGAATTTCGCGTTGCCGCAATTACCGCAGCAAGTGGCGAATTATCGCACACGATCGAATGCGATCGAACGAGCCGTTGCACTGATCGACGAAAACTTTGGACGGATTTAACTCAGCTTTATTTCGCTTCGTTGCAATTTTTGGTGTACAGTGAATTCTCGATATACAGTGACTCCCACTAATATTCGGACGCTCTTAAAAATCGCATAACTTTGTCAATATTGGACTATACTACTTGAATTTTTTTGAGAAGTCAGAACAATTGGATCGCTGCATAACGCGAGAAAAATGTTTGATTAAAATGGCAATTGGTCGAAATTACAGAGAAAGTACTAAAAGTTGTATTTTGCAACATTTTTATGCGGGCTTAGGTTAAAAATTTAAAAAGTACGTTTTGTACATCTGTATCAATTATACATATTCTGAATATTTCATCTAAATCGGTCAACGTTGCAATGAGCTACAAACGTTTAACGATGAAAACTTAAGGGTGAAAGTCGCATAATTTTATCATCCAGGCCTTGGCGACATATATATATATATATATCACTGTATCGACAATGTGCTTGGGAAGTGGTAAAATTGGTAGTCAATATGCCCTGAAATTAGTAGGGATAGATCTGGAATGCGATTTAGAATTGTACCATTTAGAATTTAGATCTTGTGTAAAGGCGCGCAGCCCCTAATATAAAAATTTCTTTATAATAAAAATTTTCCTAAGTAACCCAATAAAAAGCTGTCGAAGAAGAAAGAAAAATCTTTCCTTGCCACGACGAAAGTTTTAGTCGAATTTAACTGGACTTTATTTTGCTTCGTTGCAATTTTTGGTTATGGACACCGTGATTTCGAATTTATATTCGGTATGCTCTGGAATTAGTAGGAACAGATTTGGAATGTAATTTGGAATTATATCAGTTAAATCTTGCATAAAGGCGCACAGTGGACTGTTGAACAAGAATGAAGAATCTTCGTCCGCCACGACAGATAAAGATCCATCGCACTGTGTTCACGACTCCCGTCTAGATATACAATTATAACGAGCCGTAATTAGGGCACATTAAGGAACGAAGGTAAAAAACCAAACACCGCCGTGAAGTTTCTCGTGCAAAGTTCCGCGATCTAAGAAATTTCGTCTCCCGGACGGAGACGTTAATTGCTTAATAAGGGGGACAAAGAAGATCGAGCTTTTGTCCTTCGCGGAGTTATACTTAACCCGGCGACGATGCTCAGTTTATTTAAGATGATCTTGTTGGGCTAACGACGTGGCCATTCATTTGTTGAACACTTACGTTCAACCACGACTTCAATCGTCAACAATAATGTCATTTTAGATGATTATTTTGTAGGAATAGACGAATACTACATCATTCGTTTGCGGCACGCCGCACTGTGGTCCAGATCGAGGAATTAGCTGTTCACAAAGATTTTCAAGACTTAAAGCTATAGCAAAGGAGGTCACTGGATTCGTCTTAACGTTCCGCGCAGTTCTGGTCACAGTGGCGCATTAAACAATAATAACTTTTATACCGGGACCGAAGCCCCAACCACAAGCATTAAAATCCACTAAAATTTACACGTCTACCAGGACTCCTAAGTAAACTAGTAGTCTACCAGCTCGTCAATACGGGGCCAAACATCGCTTCCGATCAAAAATGCAACAGGGACGCAAAAACTAGCGGATCGAATGGTTCGCATCCTAATTTCGCGCAGGGCATCCAGCTGGCCCCGGGGGCATAAATAAATCCAGTCGCAGCGTGTTTCGCTTCCTTTTCACTGGCTGCACAATGGTCGTGTGTCGGCGCGTAGCAAAACCACGCGGCTGATCTGCATCCAACGGCGTTCCTCTAATCTTCGCGCGCTTGTTCAAACGTTTTGCCTCGCTCTCTACCTTACAAACGCTCCAATTACAAGCGCGTCACCCAGCGACGAGGTTAAATGAACCACGCCGGCTGTCGGGTGAAATATTCAACGGGGGAACAGAGAGCGAGAGAGAGAGAGAGAGAGAGAGAGAGAGAGAGAGAGAGAGAGAGAGAGAGGGAGGGAGAGAGAGAGTGGAAAAAGGGAAAGACAGGAAAAATGAAAGAAAAGCATGCCCTCCCCGCTGTTCCCCAGTTATGAGCTGGAACGACAGAACCCCGACCTCTCTCACCCCCGTCACGCTGAGCCGGTCGGAAAATTAACGGCGAACACCGGGGCAGAGAGGATTCGCGTAGGGTTAACCCAGATTTCAATGAAGCCCGCTTAAAGCCACCGTTTCAGCGTCCTCGTTCCCCGGTTTAGACGAACGGCGAACTTCTTCTAATTGCCGCGGATCCTGTTCGAGGATCAAAAACCGTGTTGCCATCGCGCCATCCACTCGTCCTTCCCGTTTCTTTGTCTCTCAGACCCTGGTAAACTCGCTGAGAGTCGCCTGGGAAGAGAGAAGCTCGTCACTTGGAATATTGATGCAACAATAGAAATCCCCAAATGAAGTTGGGGAAGCTGGTTGCTTAGAATGTTGACGCATCCCTTTTATTCATAATTAGCTGAGACTCGACTATAGAAAGTACAGTGACCAGTTATATACAAGGAGTTCAAATAAACCATTCAATATTTATGTGGTACATAGAACACACTGTGCCGAGTAAAAATGCCTTAGCAAACATAGGTCGGAAGGTCAACCGTTTCTGAGATATAAACATTTTTGTTTGCTAAAATCATGACTCATTTTGCTACTGGCCTTTCGATATACTTGTTGATCATAATGTTGATCATAATGCTAGCGAACAGAAATGTTCATACCTCAGAAACGGTTGACCTTTTGACCTATGTTTACTATGGCTTTTTTACTCAGCATAGTGTGTTCTATATACCATATAAATATTGAATGGTTTTTTTTTTAACACTCTGTATAAGCCTCGGAAGAAAATGAAATTGAAGGATACCAATTTATAAGCCTAGGAAGACAATCTAATTCTGTGCATTTGAAATATTAACAGTACCGCTAACTAAAATCTTCTAAAAATACTAAACAAATAAAAAATATATCGTACAAAATTTTTCTATGGATTTTGGTGATTTCCATTTAAGTTTTGCACGGATTTGAGCGGTGGCTTTTCCCAGATGCTTACCCAGTAAACGGCTTTCCCCCGGCTCAGGAATCCTGGGCAGTCAAAAGCGAGGTAAGATCGCGTTTCTCGGCCACTGTCATTTCATTTCTCCATAAATCCCGCACGAATACCTTGATCCTTGGCCGCGGATCGTTTCAAAGCGTTCTCGGAACAATCAGGTTGAATCCGAAACCCGTCGCGACAATGCCGCTCGAGTTTTCTATTTAACAATCGATCGGCGATACACAGCGGTCGGTTCAAAGGGCGATCGCGGGGCGCAAAGGATCGTTCAATTAGCCCAGAATCTTCCGATCGCAATGGCACCGGGTCCTTGGTTCCTTTGCCGCGACGACGAGGAAGCGGAGCCTCGATAAAGGGCGTCGTTCATGCAAATAACATTTCCTTTGCTCGTTGATCTCTTTTATCTGCGTCGGGACAGGCGCTCAATTAAAATGGAAACTCATAGCGGGAAACGAGGAACGATGGTGCCCCGTGTCTCTCGATACAAACGAGCCACTCTTTTCAACCCCTCCCCCATTTTCAAACCCCCACCCCGTGGCTGTTCAACGAAATTTATATTCATGAAGTCTAAATTCGATGCAATACGAGGAACCAGTAAAGTTTCCCGATTGTTTGACAACGGAGACGAGGCAAAAGTGGGCTCGGGGGATGAACAGGGGGTGAAACGACTGTAGGGGTGAAGAAGAATCGCTGTGGCTCGAAAAACAACCGTTGCGAAAGGTAATTTTTCGGTTTAAAGAGAACGAAAGGCTCAATCGTGCCGCAAAAATGGCTGTTGCTGTTATTTCTACGTTTCGGACTATTGCGCGTTTAGGGTACTTTCCTGGACACTAACGCCCGGTCGTTCCCTTTAACACCCGCGAAATTGACGGAATTGTTGGCCGAATTGGCTGGCGAACTTCCTTCGGTTCACTTTCTCTCGTTAAAAATATTAGGTGGCGAAATTTTCAGTATTTTAGGGATGTTGATACGTTCATTGTGTCGACCTTGAAAATGTCGATCAATTTCTGCAGCACCAATTAGCATTTTTATACGTTCAGTACCGTGTCTTTTAATGCGACAAATTCAGTTCGTATCTACAAAATGCAAGAGAGTGGAAAAGAGTATTCGATGTCATATAATGTCTTAACTTCTCAATTTTTATTTTACTGAATGAACTATTTTGATTTTATATATAAACGTTCAGAATCATATTGTACTAAATTCTTAAGCCATACAGTGTTTCTATAATTCTGCATACATTTTCTAAGATTTCTTTAAATATATAATTTAAGACTAAATAATCCAAATGTTCTGAGCAAGTTAAAGATACTTTCAATTTGAAATGTTGTTTCAATTGACATAAACCAGCGCTAATCTGAAATCTCTCAAAATCGATCCGAGTTTAGTATAACGACCGAATTAAATAGAAAATAATGGGACGATTAGCATCGTTTAATTGGCGCCACCGCAATTAAAGATTTCAACGTGAAAGGTCTCTATCGCAGCCGTTTTTCTTGAAGCTTCCATCGGTCCTCGTGTCCCGATAGGTGGGCCGGTTATTTCGTCATTTCGGCTAATTATAAGTGATTAAGTTCTCGCGACTAACGAGCACGCCACTTTGAGCTGTTGTCGCCGCTCAGGCTTAAATAGCGTTAAGACTTCCTTGAAATCGTGACCAGCCCGGCTGAACGAACGGTCGCGTTGCAATTCCAATGGCTGATCTGAAATTGAGATTAAGGACAGGTTTGCAGGGCTACATCGATTCGCTGTTGTCGTCCCGTGATCGAATCCCCGCATCTTTATTCCAATTGGGACCACTTGGCCCTCCGCTGGCCATTTGCATGCTATTAATCTATAAGCCGCCACGAAAAATCGCTCTTTAATACGACGTCGGTTTCGGTGCTGACGTCAATTGGCCTGACACTCGCCAATTACGTCAACGCCGATACTGTAAACGTTCCATCAAATATTTCCTCTTCGACTTCCATTCACAATTTATGTTTAACAATTGAATTATGAAACAATTGAACTATGCCTGCCTATTCTTTCAATTATTTTCAGTAAAATTTTTATGAAACAGAAAACAAGATGTCTAAAGGGAACTAATTGTCGATTGAAACAAATTCGAAAAAATCTTATTCAACTTCTACAAGATATTTACTACTATTAATTAGGTTGAAATTGTACCGCGTTGCTAACGATCTCTGCAATTGTTGGATGGATCAATCATGGACCGAGATCGCGATAAAAATGGCCAGTGATCGTTCCAATTAAGTTAAGTTTTAAGTTCGTTGAAATTAAAATCGAACGGAAATTTCGTCGGGCCCTTCATTTTCCGTGCAAGGGAAAAAAGCGTTTTCAAACAATCCGCGATGCGCGAGCGGGAACAACGTGCTGCTAATCGCCGCGCCGTACGAAATATTACCTTCGCTCATTTCCCAAGCGTACGCGGGGATCGCTGAACGTTAAAGGACTCGTTCCCGGGCTCATCGCTCAAGCGTGCTCGCGGAAAATTCGCAGACGATTTTCGCAGCCGGAAAATTCGCGGCGGCAGGCGAGCGAGCCCGATATTTCCCGGCCCGTTCCGAGCGGAGTCGAATGAATATTCTGGGCGCATTCGCGAGTTACTGGAGCATCTAAAGCATCGAGGATCTTAGCTCGACAATTAAAACGATCCCTTCACGAAATACCGATACGAAAATGCCTTGATCGAATCGCTATCGCGCACGAAATTATCAGCTTGATTTCTGACATTATTTTAGCCGCAGTGTGAAACGTTTTGGCGGAAATTGAATAACTTATGTTATTTCGTGCATTTCTGACAAAAATTAGTAGATGTAACATAAAACGATAAAAGAAAAATTAAAAAATACTGTTGTATTATCTTTAAATTTCCATTTCGCTCCAGTTTGTTGTAATGTAGGTACCAAATTTTTATTTTGCATAAAGATCGGCTGTTTTTAAAATAGAATTATGTAATTTTTACTGGGCTGATTGATGTAGTTCCCTACGAAAATTTTTCAAGAATAATTTAGGAGAGTGAACTGTTGCACAGTTTTATGTTTAATAAATGAATTAAGGTGTAAAAATATGTACTGCATAAACTCCACAACAAAATGGCGAAACAGGTGACGGTTATTATAGATTCCCGGGTCACAAAAGTGTCGCGGCGTCGGCTACGTTCCAAAACTTCAGAGTCACGTCTAATGACCCAAACGGTAGTAATGGACTTCCCAAACAAAGTCGTAATGGTCCCTGTTTGGCTTACAAAGTTCTGATCAAACCTGTCTAAATCCGCTGGTGGGTTGTAAACTTCTCGGTTAACATAGTTCCCCGACACGCGTATGAGCCTTTCAGAAGACAATCCTGATCAGCTCCGCGAACCAAACAGCTGAGAAAATTGATTATGCCATCACCTCTGGCCCCCATTACACTTCCATCACAAATATTGCAACATCGTCGCGCAGCGGTGTTCTGTAAATTAACTTCAAACTTCGCAGGAAAACCTTTTTCCCTGTGAAAGACTCCGGACTTCATATAATAATATTTTAGCGACCACAAGGACACAGGAAGGTCACTGTTTTCCAAACATTCGTGGACCTTTCAAAAGCCGTAGCGTTAATACAAAATATTTGTTGATCATGTTCTTTGACACCAGACGTCAAATTCTTGATCGCAACTGCTCGGAATTGTTGCCGGCACTCTGTACCGTCAAATTCCGCCGAGACCGGAGACAATTCCGCCAAAGTGTAATAGCATCGGCCATAAACGTTTATCCGGTCATCGAGCTTCGCGGAGCCGGTCTCAAAGAAGTCGTTTAATTAACAGTGTCTTTCCGGAAACAAGTTCCGGTCTTTGCTCGCGGCTACCCGGGCGGTCAAAGCGCACCGGGACAGAGAAAAAGTGCCTGGAGACTGGAGAAGCAAGGAGAGAAACTAAAAGCTCAAGAAAAATAAGAAAAAGTCGGAATTATTCATCTGTGTGATCTTTCGCGGAACTTCCCTTCGAGTATCATTCCTCTGTTCAACAAATATCATGGGGTAGATTCTAAACGGACTTTACGCTAAATACACAAAAATAAAACTGGATTCTAAGTAGACTTTGTGTATAAAAATATACTCTATTTTTTAAAAGAAAATATTCGTTCACTTCACTGCTACGTTCAAAATCTGAACAAACAGCAACGAGGTGGACAGCTACGTACACATACGTTTTTTCTGTCCTTGACCTTGAATGACCTTGGACTAATTATAGTCACTGAATTCCTAATGAAAGGGACTATCATTGTAGGTGTTTAAAAAAGGGTGGTTCCATTTAAAAAAGTCAAGGTGACCTTGATATCTCCAAAAAAATGACATAAAAATCAAATTTTTTTGCATCGTGTCAGCCCCATTGTACCATTCAACTTTGTCCTTACCATATTTTACGTATCTTTAGAAACAACAAAGATATTTGAGGTGCTAACGTTTGGTGACTCACCCTGTACATCGAGAAGCTTCACTGTATCTCTTTTGGAAAAATTGCAACC
>CM052125.1:13981517-14032325 GCA_028454245.1 Halictus quadricinctus | reverse complement strand
GCTAACGTTTGGTGACTCACCCTGTATATCGAGAAGCTTCACTGTATCTCTTTTGGAAAAATTGCAACCTTCAGCGGGTTCGCCCAGGTGAAATAAAATAATGTCGACCGAGGGACGACACGGATGAAATACAAGATCCTGAAAGTCCTCGAAGTCCTCGTCTGCGGTGACATCCGGACGCAGGTGCAGCGCGGTAAAGGCGTGCAGGAAGAACTGCAGCAAAAACTTCGACCGGCTTGTGGCCGGGATAAAATCAAAGTTGAAAAAGAACCTGGAGGCTGGTCGAAGTCGTGAGCAAGACGACGACGCGGAGCAGTTGAGAAGGATAGCAAGAGCGGGTGACTTCACGGTAGAAAAGAGATCCGCTTTTCCAAGCGGCACGCTTAATCCGCAGCTAGGCAGCGTCTTAATTGGGGCTTAAGGGCAAAAGAAACCGCCGGTGACTGTATTACAATCGGACCCAGCTACACAATCGTCGTTGGTTTCATTAAACCGATCCGCCCCTCGCCTTTCCCGCTGGAAACCGACTGGTGGGGAGGGGGTGGAGGACGTAAAGGGGGGGGGGGGGGCGTAGAAAAGCGGGAAGAATGGAACCGTGCCCGCTCATAAATACCGCGTCTTCGAATTCTCGGGCAACGCAGGCCACTTCTCTGGTCCCTCTGTCCAGGTAACAATGCGCCCATTCATTCGGTGAATGGAGCTGGAAAGGGGGACGCAAAGGGGGGACGACAGTCTTCCTTTTTCGCCAACCGACACGGCCTGCCAAGTGGCGAGTTGGCACAGGTGTACCGGGGGGAGCTGCTATCCTCCGTGTCCCACAGGATGATGCACGGGCTCGCGGGGATCCGGCAATATCTCGCGGACCCCCTGTCTCCCCTTTCTCTCTCTCTCTCTCTCTCTTTACAGTCGTCTGACAACCGTGAATGGCCGAGCGAAATAGTGGAACGCTGCAATCCTCCGTACCAAGTCTCCCGGATTCTGATTCTTTCAAATGGCTTCGTCGCTGGATAGTTATTGTTTAGTAGCTGGTTGCGTAGTTTTAGGGTAGTTTGGAATGTGACGATTGGGGCCAGAGGGTATTTCTTGATGTAGAAGGGTGGCAGGATTATGATATGGGTTCCTAGAGAATTGACGATCTGATCAGAAGGGGAGTTTCTTGATGAAGAAGGATTTTGCGAGTGAGGTGAATTTTCTTCTGGATTTCTGCTAAATTAAATCAGAAATGTAGAGACTATGTCCTTTTCCTGTGTTTGTAGTGTCACCACGGTGTTAATCGCTATTTCATTTTTGTCACGAAAAGTCTTTCATGTTGCAAACCTATTGCTTATTTCGAGATTTGCGGAATGATGTAGGAGAGCGAGGATTCGCACAAAGATCAGCAGTCCATTTACATCATCTCGGTCAGCGACGAGGGTCAGATTGACCCTTCGACGTTCGGTTATACCCTAATTCAAATGCTCGCTGCTACCGGCTCGGATATCTCAGAGGATGGATATATGGCTCGACCAAAGACGTATGAATATTCATTGTCGAACCGCAGACGTTCCAGCCGAACCGTAAATCTGCAAATGCCCGGCCGGGATGCGTTTGTTCGATTTTCCTCCCCAAAAATGTTCCTATCAATCCACCACGCCAATACATCCCCACTGCGTACTTTAATAATCAACCCTCCGTCGTTTAACGCGCCGGCCCATTTTATCTCCGTCGATATTCATTAGAGTGATATTATACAATATCTATTCATCAGGTACATCACGATAAAGGGTAATTAAGGGCTATTAAACTGTCCTCTGTCAAATTGTCGCACTACACAAAATGAATTTCTCAATATGGAATCTGATGGCCTGTAAAGTTCAGCTACAAATTTGATTAGCCTCGTTATGGAGTTGTCTTTGTTCGGTAATAACTAAACATCAATTATATCGCACTATTCTGTCCAGTATATTTTGGAAATTTATCGGAACCCTGTGTGCGAAAGAACTTTTCACACTACACTGTTTTCTCTATATGTGTCGTCAAGACCTGGATGATAAATGTCGCAGAACCATCCCTACTACTGCGGCGTGTACCCCACGAGGCCACGGACGCCGAGGAGTGTAAACATGACGCAGCTCGGTTATGTCTCCTGGACGATACACGACGCTGACAAGACCCGTGTTGTTGACATATATCGAAAACCAATGCGTACATGCGTCCAAAATGGCCAAGAGGCCGCACAAAGGTGCCAAAGAATTTTTCCACTGGGCCAAGATGATAAAGTCGATTGTTTCGCTTTACAGTGCCAGTCAGTTAGAAAAGAATGAGCTGGCAATCAGCAGAACAGATCAGAGAGGCACAAAGGGGTGCCGATGAATCGATCAACGGCGAAACAGGACTCTCCCGAAGACCCGGGCCGAGTCGGTCGCCGAAAATACAGCGGAGTATTCGGTCTCACGCGTTCCCTCCGATCCTCTTTCCCTTTTCTTTCTATCGGTTGGTGAGAAATTCTGTTCGGGACACCAAGGAAAGGATGCGGGTAGAGGATAGAATGAAAAGGGGAGTGTGACTGGTCAGGAGGAAGAGGAGCCAGAGGGGGGAAGATGAAGCGGTAGATCGAGAGATCGCGGAGGAGCCGAGGAAGTTGTGAACCGAAGTTTGCGGGATAGGAACACGGGTTGGAGGAAGATGAGTTTAAGAAGGAGACAGGTTGTTCGAGGTGACGGAATATTGGAAAGGAGGGGAACCGGGAGCGTGGAGGGGAACGACAGTGGAAGTCGATCGGCGCTGGGCAATATATCAAGGACGAAGGGAGCAACTGAATACTTAAGTGGGACGGGGACCGAGGGCTGGATGAGTGTGGGGAAAATGTGGGAGATTAACGATTCGGTGATTAAAAACTGATGGATTAACCCTTTCGTCCCGGGAAGGCGTGAAGGATGGAAGGCGTCGAAAAGGGGCGTGGCTAATTTCGAGGACGGCGGTAGCTTGGAAATTAGCGACTCGTTATTGAAAGATTAAAAAGGAAATTAAGAGATCGCCATGTTGGTTTGTTTACCACTTGTCCAATTTAAAATGCGTTTTACATAGAGGTAGGCGTGCTGTGGTAATGTCGGAGCTGTTGAAAAGGGGCGGGGCTAATTTTGAACGTGGTACTTGACAGTTTTGAAATTGCCACGTCGTTATTAACAGAATAAAAAGGGAACGAATAATATTTTCTGCAATCAAGGTGAATAGTGTGTTAACGGTGTTGAACAGGGGCGTGGCTAATTTTGTTGTGGACATTTGTCAATATTGAAACTGGTATCTACCTATTAACAGAGATTGAGCATTGTACTTTCTACCTTATCTGTCTAGCAGAAAATGATTTTCCATCAGGAAGTACAATCTTCTATGATAGGGGTGTGGCTAATTTCATTCGTCCTGAGTGGAAAATTGAGCTGCTTTCAGGATCAGGACTTGCTAGATGACGACCCCAAGGTTATCAATTACGCTTTCGCGAACGATCCTCGAGAAAATCGTAGTTCCCATGGACTCGTCCAGCGATATGGGCAATAATATTTTTATGGGATAATCGGGGGGTGTATTACAGGAAATCCCGGGGGAATGAAACGCCGTGGAGAGTCGGTTGATGTATGAAGGCAACTTATCGTCGTTCCGTGAGAGTTCCTGATTGATTCCTACGCGTCGTACATTTCCGGGGAAAGCTGGGCACGTTTGATCAAGGTACTCCGCCGCAGAAGTTCCGCGAGGGATGGGGATTATGGTCTGGGCTAGACGAGGGGTTTTAAGGGGGTTTCCCCGAGGGATATGAACGCGACTCGCCTGTACACGAGTCCAGGATTAATATGGATCGGCCGACACGGGACAGGAAAAATAACTTAGAGACCCTGGCACCCGTTGACACACATACGCCCCGTCACTGTCACGATTCACCCGACCGGGGGGGGGGGGGGGGGAGCTCCCCATTATCAAGGGTTGACCTTTGTCGCTAGGATCGTTTTATTGTATCCGTTATATCGGCCGGTCTAGTTTCCCCGAAGTTCATAGATAGAGAAAATGATTTGTTCCCGGGATACGTCGATTATCGAGGCTCCCGTATCGCGCGAGGGCTGAAAAGGGAGGAGACCGTCGTAAGTCGAGCAATATAGCACCCGCGGGAATTTTCGTCCCTCCGTACGTGCGCAGTCTGAATTTTAAGCTGTGCAATCCTGCCAGCACGTACGAACCTACTAGCGTCTACGGGAAATCCTCCTTGACAACTGGTAACTAAGCAGGTAACGTGTATTCGCCTTTTTTCGAGCCTCTAATCATCGGTTTTTACTTATTTCTGTAATAGACACGCCCCTTATTCCACGCCCATGCCGCGTAGCAACATACTGTTTCAGTGATAACCATTTTCTGGTGGATATTTGATAAGTCAGCGAGTGAGGCATTCTGTCAGAGTTCATAGACAGTCACTTGTTTTCATATTCACCGCTATCTACAGTGAATTTAGCTACGCCCCTTTCCCGCACCCTTTTCAACGCCCTTTGGTACGAAATAATTTTATGCTAGACAATTTTGATAAGGTGGTGAGAATGATACCCTCTGTTAATAGTCAATTACATATACTGGTTTCAAAAATGGCAATTATCCTCAGTGAAATTAGTCACGCCCCTTTTCCACGCCTCTTTCCCACGCCCCTTTTCCACGCCCTTTGGTACGAAATAATTTTGTGCTAGATAATTTTGATAAGGTGGTGAGAATGGTAGCCTCTGTTAATAGTCAATTGCATGTACTGGTTTCAACAATGGCAATTATCCTCAGTGAAATTAGTCACGCCCCTTTCCACGCCCTTCGATTGTAAGAATGTATTTTGGGCCGCACAAGAATCTTCTTTTTCAACTGGGAAGCACATAAAGAGCAAATTCTCTGTCTTAATCTACTAATAACTAACTAATAATCTAACTATCTTAGTTATTATGTACTTTCAACGATTAGAAGTATCATGATTCCAATTAGCAACGCCTCTTTGCCCCGCCTCTGCTACGGAAGAATGCACCGTCCCATAGAAAAACCTCTTTGTTTTTATGTAAGTAACTATGTAATAAAGACACATCTGTAATGTTTATAAAATAACGGAAAACAGTCGCTTTTAGTGCTCCGTAGATCTGGTGTTAATGCAGGATTTTCTGATTCAGACTGAATCTAACGATGACAATTCAGCATCCCTTTGCCTCCAGGAAATTCTGTGTCTCGTCGACCGTTGCAACGCTGTAAACCACTTAATAAGTTGCATCAAGTTTGCGCACGAAAGAGCTAAATTTCATTTTAGAACGGAATCCCCCGCGAAGTTTTAAACAAACCTATGCTATAACTTCTTACTTTGCTGCCAGAAAGCGGACGGGAAGTATGAAACGAAAAAACGGCGAATGAGCTCGGGCATTTTAAGTTGGTGCTAACTTGGACGTCGTTTCTGGAATCCCAGGTATAAATGCGTTAATATGCATATATTACTGTTACCAAGGCTACATGATTTTAGCAGTCCAGCTTGGATCCTTTGTGACACTTTAAATTTTGTCTGTGCAGAAGATTGCTATGAATAATGTGCCCTAATGTTTTCTCTACGTTGAATACCGTGTAATGTCTATGAAACACGATGCAATTAATCATTTTTCTATGAACGATACTCTCCAATATTTTCAATGCAATGAATATCGTATAACGTCTACGAAACGCGATGCAATTAATCATTTTTCTACGAACGATATTCGCTAATGTTTTATATGCAATAAATACCGGGTCATGAAACGTATTGTAATTAATCATTTTTCTATGAACGACTGTCCCTAAAATGTTCTTTGTGAAAATATTTTCAGTGATGTCTTGCAAATCCCGAAAATCTTATTTCTAGACTGCGGATCAAAGTAGAAATTTTCTTCTGTAATTGCAACGAACAGGAGTAAAATTAAAAATGTCATTCTTTCTTTAATAATTTCGGTGAGTTGAAAATAATGTACGCATATTCTAAAATGCTCTCAATCTTTACAGTGTTTTAATTTCTATCATGAATGCATAAAAACGCAGTCTACAAAACGTTCTTCGCAATATTGTTAAAAATCGTCAGTGTCCAATCATCGTCAACGTGCACCGAATCCCTCGAAACTCCAGCAAAAATAATCTGGCATCGAAATCATCTTGATTTCCATGTCACCCGTTACACGCGTCGCCCAATTAACCAGAAGGCAGTCGGAGCTCATCAGTAACAAAACGGGAATGTTTAAAGGACCATTAAATCGTCCTGAACGGGATCACGCTCGCCCATGCAAATCATATCACCTGTTTATCGGCGTCGGATCTCTGGCTCCTTAGAAGCTGTATCGCGGCGGGATGATCGAGCAATTAAGTAGCGGCCGGTTGGTCGGCAGACAGCCATAAATCTCTGTTGGACCCGTCCGAGTTAGGTTCGGGGGGCATTTCAATCGAAAGTTTCGCGTCGGTTGCGCGCTTGCTCTCCTATCAGATACTTCATAAATCGAGGCGGCAGCATGGATCCTGATCCCGCGTCGGCCAAGATCGAGAGCTGGGGCTTGTATTCTCATGCTAAACAAAGTAATCATGCGAGCCATTCGTCAAGTACGACACAACAGCCCGCCGTCGAATTCCAAAAACAGCAGGCGACCACATTGGCCGGAATTCAACTCGGCAACCATCCAACCGAAGAAGTGAGATTGTAATGAGACTGAGAGAGGACGAGAGAGAGAGAGAGAGAGAGAGAGAGAGAGAGGGGAGAGAAGAGAATACAGAGGACGCGCATGGAATGGCGGAGAAGAGGATTGCAGGATGGTGTACACGTCGATAGGAAAGCTCTCCAGGCTTCTTTGATTCATACCAACCGTCCCGCCCCGGTGTATTCGCGGCGAACGTTAACGTCGATGCAAACGAATAGCTAGTTGTTAATTAACCGGGTTAACGACCTCCTACGCTGGCTCTTTGTGGATCGTTATTCAGCCGGCGCTAAGGACGGTCACTGGCGAATCCTCCCTGCGAACCAGGGGGTTTACTGTTAGATCCGCCAATGAGTAATTAGGTTGATCCCTCCCCCCCTTTTTTTTTCAAATGCTACCGATCCCTTCGTTGTGCCCGGGCGTTTCCAGATTTTTCTGCAGCTTCGGGAGCTAGGCTCATCCTTGAGCGCTGCCTAGATCCATTCTGGTACAACGTTTTGGAACAAAATGTTCTATTATGAAATCTAGATTCATATATAAAGAAAAAATGTCTTCTAAGATATAATTATGAGTATATCACAACAGTTGAAAACTTGAGGAATGATGTTCTTAAATTGGTGAGATAAACGAAATTTTTCTCTCATTGAAAAGAGCTGAAAATTTTTCGATGCTTTTACAACAACGATTAATACTGTTTTCCTTTTATTTGTATATTGAGTAACTTCTCAGTCAGTGTTGCCGAAGAGACGGCTTTTCATATTCATACCGGAGCACGAAGTTTAAGACGATTGTACTCAACATACGTGTATGAGCAGATTTAAAAAAAAATGGAATTTATCAACTACATATACGCAACTCCTCGTACATCTGCAATCCTCAGCAGACTAGGAAATGAGCGAGCACCGTGTAGCTCTAGAGAGTACGAGCCAGAACTGACGTTAGAACAAGTATGAACTTCGTACATGAACAAAATAGGTCTCCTCTAGGGGATCGACGAGAACTTTCAAACATTCGAACTGCTTGGTCTTCTTGAGTTCGCTTAATTCCTTCTTGATTTCGTTACACCGGTGCTTCGTAACCTCCTAACCCCTGATCCTGTTGAATTCGTGACCCTTCTCGACCCCTATTTCTAGCACAAACCTTACTTGCCGTGAACGGTCGTACAAGATCGTATTCGAACAAATGTATGAGAAAACGTATTTAAAAGTATTTAATGTCTAAAAAATTGAAAAATGAACTTGCCTCTTTTTACACTTGAATTTTAGCACCACTAGTTCTAGAAGAAAAATGAAAGACCCATCATTCCATCGTGGAAAATTGTGCAAATTTACAGTCTCGTTGGAAAGTGAACAGAAGGAGGTGAACATTTTGTTTCCAACAGGAATCTGAATTCTATTAGAGCATTGGTTTTGAGAATCTTTTGAGACCTCTCGTGTACCGTACACGTATAAAATTATGCATGCAAAAATAATTATGCATAAAATCCTATAGTCTATGTTTTCATTTTCTTTTTTGTTATCTTTCTAATTTTTCTTGCTGAGATGTATCGATTAATTGACCGCTAACGCTTCGTACAAATTGCATGCAATGTTTTCACAAATAAATATTAATCATACCACATTAAAGTATCTTCCCCCCCCGTCTGGTTTTCATCGAACTAATAAATGGATAAATAATTACGCCCATGTGTCGAGAGCAGTATCGCCGACATAAGAAAATTAACGAGTGAAATTAAAAGGCGCCGAGCGAAGGGTGAAATTATGGATATCGCGTTCGTACGCTCAATTTCCCCCAATTTACATCGTTCTGGAGATAAACGCCATTTCCGTACCGGCTGAAAATAATTCGACAGGAAACCGTCGCGTCGGGTCTGCGATTTATCTTATCCGAGACATCATTAAGTTCGCCGGGCTTATCATCTCAATTAAACCCGTCGCCGATAGTGGCTGCGACGTTTCAATCAATAAACTATGCGACGCTCGAATTTATTCGTCTGGACGTTGCTGGAAAATGTTTCCTGCATGCTTCGCACTATGTTATATATTTACATTACGATTCCTTCTGCAAAATCCAAATTTTCTATACGATTGTTTGGGAACAGTTTAAACATATACGATTTTTCAGGAATCAAAAATTTAACCCTTCGTCGACTAATTTTGTTACTGTTCTAGGCTTTCGAAAAAATCTGAAAAAATTGTACATTATGTATTGAAGCCCATATTTTAATAATCGCTGGAATGTCTAAAGCGCTAATGAGAAAAAATAAATAAAGTAAATAAACGACCCAGGTTATTCAGGGATGGTTAAACATTGACAATTTTTCTGAAATCAGAGACACAGTGTTCGAACGTTCCTCGGAGCCAGTGTTTAGCAAAATATGTGCAAAAGCGGAGCCGTGTTCTTATCGCGAGCCCTTCAATTGGAGATGCCGGCGTCCAATCGGCTCTCGCGCGACCATAAATTTATTAAGACGCGACAGCGCGTAATATCGACGAAGGACTGGGGATGAAATGGTCCGAATAAACGCGGAGAGGGATGGACAAATTTTCCGGAGGCTTTTCGCGAATGGCCCAGCAAGATATACAAGCTTTGTCCCTCCCTATTTTCGAGGTTCTTCTAACCCGAATATTTCTGGTCCACCCCTGTTTTTTATTTTCGTTTTTTGTCCGCCTGTTTTGTTTGCTGGTCCTGCGTGGATACTTGTAAATTTTTCCCGGGGATTTGTACACTCTTTTGATACGCTTGTGGGGACGGTGGAGAAACGATGGCGGTGTGTGATATTTATTCAAATCAAAGGACGCGCACCCTTCGGACGCGAACGCTGCCTTTTGTAATCACGATTTTCGGGAGGGTTTTTCTGTTTACGGAGTCGTCGGGCTGTCACGATAACACTGGATTGGTCGGCGTGTTTTTCTTGTCCTTTTCCGAATCAACGGGAACGGCTCGAAGTGTTTTTCTTATCTGCGGATTGTGAATTTTGAGCAGCCGGGGATCAAGGGAGCAGGAAGTCGCTCCGACCTGCTGGTTCGAGTATCCACGTTCGAATTATTGTTGCAGTTGTCTTTTATGGAGGATTTGTAATCTTGCGCGGGCCTTTTCCGTTCTGAATACACGAGTATCAGAACACGAGTGTCGCATCTTCTCCATCTTGATGATTACACTGCAGATTTTACACATTTATGAGAGAAGTAGAAAAAGTAAAAAAACTTTTTAAAATTACTAAAGAATGAAGAAACTTTTCAAGTAATGATATTTTCTCGTTGATTATTTGCATTCTTTAAAAATTGATTTTCCCTGTTCCTCTGCTTATTGTAAATGTAGAAAATATTTAATAGTATTTCTCGGTGGCTCATAGTGCTTTTGAATTTTTAATATAAACCAAAACGAAAGGGCGACTTAGGGGGGTTCCAGTGGTTGCGCAGACTATTCTGGTTATCTACCTGGATGGGATCCTGGATAACGCAGCAGAGGTGCATTCGGTTCCGGTGCAGTGTACCGGGACACGCGCCGCTGCTTTTTACGCACTAATCTACCGCGATCGATCGTTTAATCCGGATTAGAGTTACGAGTGACACGGCCGGAATAAGTAATCGAGCGCAAGCCCGCCAGCTGCAATTTAATTCGTACGGACCGTCTTCCACGCCGCGGTCCAGGCCCTCCCTCCTCTTTCGACCTCCTAAAACTCACCCCCTTCTCTTGGCCGTTACCTTTCACCCTTCCAACCATTTGCCCTTCCCTCCTTTCAACCCCATTCTTCGACCATGTCCGTATCAGACCACCCCTTGCCAAGGTTACAGCTCTCCCCACCGCGAAACGTCAAAAGGTTAATTAGATCGGTCTAATTCGTAGAGGGGCCGGGGATACTTCTGGAAATCGTCTTGCAGATCGACGGATCTGGTGGATCTGGTGGGGTGGTTTTATTTTAGTTTTTTTTATCTTTGGGGTTGTCCTCCTTTTGTTGGAATTTTTTCGGAGGGTTTGTTTGTGTGAGGTTTTGTTTGAGAGAAAATACTACGGGGTGATTCTAGAAAGAGGTTCAGGTCAGTCTTTGAGAAAATAGCTTTTTGTGATTTTTTTCTTCGTGTTAAATATTTGTTTCTTTAAATTTTGTTTATTGGAGGATTCTTACTGATTTATTGTTTTGTGGTTCGCGAAGGAGTTTATAGAAGTTCCATATTTATTTTTAGTTATTCTGTTTTGGAATTTTAGGGAATTTGTTGGTTGGAGCTGTTTGATTGAATTTTTTATTTTGAGAGTAAATACTGCCGATGTTTGTAAAAATAGATTCGCAGCGAAGGGTGATTCGAAAAGTTTATCTTCTTTTTTGGAATTTTTTAATGATTTTCTAGATTGAGTTTTTCAATTCATTTTTTTTTATTTTATTATTTTGGGAGTGTGCATCGACAATGTTTCGGGAAATAGTTTCACACCAATCCACTGAAAAACGATGCTTGCGAGAGTGATTTTTCCGCTGTTTTTTATTTTTTGGGAATTTCCCTTTTTCCTTGACAGGTTTTTTTTTAACCGGTCCCTTATTTTGAGAGTGAATACCGCTGGTGTTTTGGCAAATCGTTTTACAAAAATCTGCTAGGAAAAAACGAGGGTTACTAAAAGTTGATTGATTTGTACTTCTATATTGTTTTTATAACTTTTCTTTTTCATTGATCGAGAGTGTTGAACTGGCATTTTGTTCTCACACTGTACACCGACAACACTGTGAAAAATCGCCGTATACCACTCAATGGATCTATTGAATTCACTAAAAAATCGTTAGTGTCTTTAGAATTGCCTTCCTATATTTTTTCAGAATTTTGCATTTTCATTGACTGGAAATTATGAAATATTTGGCAGCTATTAAAACAGATTAGATGATAACCGTAATTAGATGATATTGTTAGGTTGTGATTTACGAAGATTATTTTAACCATTTTTCTTTCTTGAGAATTTTCCTTTGACATTGATTGGAGGTCATGTTTTTGATTTTTGCTTTCTCTTTGATTGGAGGGTTCCGACTGATTTTTGGTTCTGGAGGTGCAATAGGGATTCGCCATGTACCATCTATGGATTTTATGTGTTAGTTGAATGTTCAAAGGTAGAATAGAACGTGACGTTCCATGCAGACTTCAATTTTTTAATCTAAAGTCCTCAATCAAAGAATCTGAAAGGCAGATTGAATATTTTTTATATCAAAGTGCAGTGGTGAATTGCCTAAAAATCTGTTAGATTAAAATTCTCACGGTGTATGTAACACTCGTGTGATGTCTTGCAATGTTATAGAAATTTCTATTCATACCTCAGGCTTTCAACTTTTAAATTTTCGAATAGAATTTTATTTTTGGCTCCGATCGATTCAATCCGATCGAAATCAATTTTTATTTGTCCATTTCGCGATCGCAATTCGTAAGACTAAAATTCGCCAGCTATTCTGTAACCTATTCAAATTAATATCACACTTATTGCATATTACACTTTAATAACTCCGTTAATGACGTCTTAATAACTCTTGTTCCAGGTAAGTCAAAAAGGCATCCACTTTCACCTCGTCATCCGGCCGTGAGTACAAAGTCACCTTTTATTATCTGCGCGAGAAGCGAGCATAGTTAATTAATATTTTGCCCCGTGCAATCTATGGCTCCCCCACTCCCGGAAAACGTTTCGTACCCGGACGAGATAATTTAGGAATTTTCGTTCGCGAGGTTCGCTTTCTTCGTTCTACCGACGACAGGGACTGCTTAAAATCACAGACGAGAGAATTAATTAAGCACATTCTGTTGAACGCATCAATTACCCACTTCTGACCTGACGTGGAAAGAATCTTGGGAATTCTTGCTCGAAGATATTTCCCTCGGATCTCTTCAATTCCCTCCCATCTAACGAATCCATTAATTCTCGAGCACAATATTAACACGGGACGACACTTGTCGCGAATACACTTTTAAAATTTCATGTCGTTATATGCTACGTTTCTGTACGTACATTTCTATCATTGCTTTTTAACCGTACAACGTGCAAATGCAACTTAGAACGCGACTTAAACATTATTTAAACAATGAGACCGAAAGACATTATTTTGGAGTGGATTTATTTGTTCACCACTGAAATTGCGATTTTTATCGAAGCATATATTAACATTTCAGCCACCGAAAGTCGATTATTAAAATGATCAATAGGCATACTGCATTAAAATCCGGATTGAAAATCTTTTAAATAATAAGACCAAAAGAAATTCTTTGGGGATCCCATATTAGTTCACAATTGAAATTGCGATTACTATTAAAAAAGTGCATAACATTTTAATTGAAGCAGGCTTAGTAATAACATCTAAGTTTAATAATTTTGCTTTTAAATGACAATTTCGAAACAAATTATTAGATTGTATTATTCATGGCGTTGTTGAGTTGCTTCACGAATTAAATTGCCACGAAACAATTGTTGTTCCCCGCGAAGTGCCCATCAAACAATAGATTAAGAAACTTTCAATTAATTTTGTTTCACGAGCAAGATAAATACTCCTTTAATATTGGAGTCAAGTGTTAGGGGCCAGTTTGTAGATCTGTGAATCAAGGACACGCGATTTCTAATTAAACCGGATGTTTTAAGGGGATGACGTGACAAGCTGTTGACGCTGAAGCACCGGTGGCGCTAAACTGATTTGCGGATTAATTCGGCTAGTTAGTTATTTGAGCAAACAGTTTGGGAAACAACACGTTCCACGTCTCCCTGATAATTACCGGATCTATCGAACGACATGTTACCAAGTAAATGAACGTCGCCACGGCATTCGACGGTGATGATAGCACGCGTAAAACGAGAGCGAGACAGAGAGAGAGAGAGAGAGAGAGAGAGAGAGAGAGAGAGAGAGAAAAAGAGAGAGAGGGGGGTTTTCTCTTAGGGGTAGTTACTCCATCCGTGGCAAAAGGGTTCAAACGTCGCGTTGAACGTTCCGAACGGTCGACGCGGCTGAAATTTTCATGAAATTTGCCAGCGGAAGGAACTATTAGCGAAATCACATTTTCGCCCACATTTATGCGACCGCGATTTTTCCGCGCCGGTTAAATTATCTAATGCAATTAATCCCGCGGCCCCTCTCTCTCTCTCTCTTTCTCTCTCCGATTCCGAGTAATTCCCCCGGCCAGAAAAGAGGAAACGATTCTCTCGCGGAAATTACCAAGGTATCTCTGCCCCGGGAACACCTCGAAAAATCTTCGAAAACTTTGTAGCAAAGGGAATTTTTTATTTCTCCATTCAATCATAAAACAGTCCTTTTTTGTCATTAATTTTACACACCGTTTCATGTGATTCGCGAGAAGTGAATGTGATGTTGCTTTAATCGATGAAAGTCCTTAAACCGATCCTGTTTCACATTAGACTCTTATGAGTTTTTTTTTTTCTTTAATAGTGCCTACTCTTTTGAAAATTTTCGGGTAGTTTGTTTTTAATAGGGATCATAAATAGACAACTGCAAGAGACAGGAGTCAAGTACATATTTTATTCTTTCAAGCCTTTTGAAAAAATAAAAACCGTTGAATATTATTAGGAAGTGAATTTTGAATGTGGAGCAAAACTACCCCTTTGCTAAAACTACTTGAAAATCATTAGAAATTACTGTTAAACGAACACGGGATCAAAACATCGGCATGACAAAATGGAGATCAAAACTACCCCTATAAAAAGACAGTCGTACAACTTTATTAAGAAATGAACAGCAGGTCATAAACTACCCCCTCAAAAAACTCTGAAAACTACTTGAAAATCATTAGAAATTGCTGTTAAACGAACACGGAATCAAAAAATCGGCATGACAAAATGGAGAACAAAACTACCCCTATAAAAAAACAGTCGTACAACTTTATTAAGAAATGAACAGCAGGTCATAAACTACCCCCTCAAAAAACTCTGAAAACTACTTGAAAATCATTAGAAATTGCTATTAAACGAACACGGAATCGAAAAATCGGCATGACATAATGGCGAACAAAACTATCCCCATAAAAAGACAATCGTGCATCTTCATTAAGAAATGAACAGCAGGACATAAACTTCCCCCTCTAAAAACCCTGAAGCTACTTGAAAATCATTAGAAATTGTTGTTAAACGAAGGTCGAATAATACATCGGTGTGATGAAATGGGAAACGAAACTACCCGTATAAAAAGATAATGGCACAATTTTATTAAAAAATGAACCAGACCCACCCCTCTAAAAACCGTAAAAGATGATAAGAAATTGAAATGAGTATGAGATGGAAAGGAGGGTCGTCCTGTAGGCGAAAACAGAGGAGGAGAGATCGTAAGAAGTTATTACGAAGCGGCTGTCAATTAACTGTCAAGGCGGTGGAGGGTCGTGGCCTGGCGACCTCATAAATTGATCAGGGGTGGCACTGTCGAACAGTCTCGGGTTCCTGTTCGGTAACGCGACGATGTCGATGAAAAGACAACGTCTGGTTGGGGCAAGATAAATTTGTTCACGGTTGACGCGTTAATACGGTACGGTCCGACTCGATGCCGGCTCAATGCTGCATGCAACGCGATACGGGTCGACTGGCGGAGAGGAAAAAAAATAGAGAGAGAGAGAGAGAGAGAGAGAGAGAGAGAGAGAGAGAGAGAGAGAGAGAGAAAGGGAAAGAGATCCCACAGATCAATGTACCGTGATGACCGTCAGTGTACCAAAACAGCCCTCTTCACGGTGATATTAAGCGGAAAGGCGAGGACCAACGACGGGATCCGGTTCGATGTACGCTCACCGATGTCAATCAGGTCAATATCTGAGACTCGTGTCGTTGAGCTCGATCGACACTGGTGAAAACAGCTTGGTGTACCTCGTGAGATCAGGTTCTGGCAGAGTTTTTCCGTAAAATCAACCCTGTAGTGTTCATTTCCATCAATGAACAGCCCCGACAGTGTTACAAAATATTTATTACCTTGTGAATGTAGAGAATCGACAGTTAAAACTGAGTGCTAAGTAAAAGATAAAATTAACCCCCCACTGAGAATACATCAAAATTATTCATCATAAATGAAACACGAAGTACGAAGAATATTCAATCATTCATTGTGAGAACAGTTTTTAAAGGGAAAGCATTTTATTATTTTTATACTGCTCCTTTCGTGTTTCTTCTTGAGTGAATGTATACCAACCCTTGAGATGATCTATTCGTAATGTTTTATAAAATAAGATTTAGATGCAGGAAGTCATGAATTTTTTTGCTAGAAACAATCTTTTAAATCGCTGCAGTAGCTATGGAATGGATAAAAACTTTCGAAAGTCGTCGCAGCGGTGGCTCGCAGCGATGAATTTTAAAATTCGATTTTCCCATAAATGAAGCCCCATACGGGCAAATACCTCCGGAAAATTTTGTTCTTCGGTTTCTGCATGAAAATTCATTTGTTTTCCGGTTTACAGACGACGATTTACCATGCACTTCGCGTATATGCAGGTTGAGGTTCTGATCTCTCTCTCTCTCTCTCTCTCTCTCTCTCTCTCTCTCTCTACCTCTCTCTCGCTCTTCCTATCACTGGTCTCTAGCCGCTGACTGTTAGCAGAACTCAACGCGTCAGCGGTGTGCATTTGCGCGATGAGCAATTAACGTGAGAGAAGCTGGAACCCCGGACCGAATGCATTTTTCGTCGGATTGCAGAAAAGAGAGAGAAAGATAGAAACAGAGAGAGACAGAGAGAGAAAGAGAAAGAGAGAGAAGGGGACAATGCCACGAGGCGTTTGGATTAGGTGGGAAGGGTTTTAAAAATTAATTGAAAAACGGCCTCGGATAATAGGCTTTCGGATTGTTGTTTTTTTTCAATTTTCTTCTTTTTTTATAGGTTTATTAAGCATTCCGCACCCCCGATTATGAAAGATAGCGTTCGTGGCTGGGGAGGCAGGGGGAATTAATAGGGGTGGTTGAAATTGTTTCGAAGAGGTCCGGAGGTGTGTCTCGTGAACGCCGAGCCTGAGATCCTCTTCCGGGTTTTAATTAAAATTTTTATCGCCGTATTTTTTTATTGTTTCGGCCGAAAGTGCGGTGCGAATTATTTTTTAGGCTGCGAATGCCAGAATAATGTTGCGTATGCGTTCCTCGCTGATTCTGCCTCTCCGGCTGTGCGAGTTAGCTCGATAAATGATTTCGTCGCGTAATGATCATAATTAGATACAGATTCTACGAATTCTATCGTTCAACATTTTTTTTATAATAATTTCTGACAATCAAAATTTTTTGGTATCGAGTTCTGGGCTTTAACATTTTCTTAGGCTCAATTCCTAGCTTCCAAAATTTTCTTCGACTCAAATTTTCTCGCTCAACATTTTCTTACCCTCAACTTTTATCAATTAAATTTCTTAAGCATCAAATTCCATCACTCAAATTTTTTTAGCATCAAATTCTATCACTCCGAATTTTCCTAGACTCAAATTTTCTTAGACTTAATGCTTAGCTCTAAAAATTTTCTTACCCCCAATGTCTGTAACAGAAAATTTTCTCAGACCCATTTTCCATTCCTTGGGATTCTCTCATCCACAACTTCCACCTCGCAAAAATTTCTCTCATCAATTCCCACCAGCCTAAATCACCTCAGTAACTCCCATCACCTAAAATTACCTCATCACCAATTTCCACCACCCTCGACTACCTGATCGTTCACTCTCATCTCCAAGAAACAAAAGCACAACGCACCTTCAACGTTCCCCGAGCGCCTTTCGTTCCCAAGTTCCAGAGCTCGCATGCAAAATAAAGTCTTCAAAGCGATCCGGTGTTTCTCAGATCACGTTAAAACTATTGCTGCCAACGGAAACCACCTGTCTGCGAGTGATATCTCGGCGAGCGGGAGCTCGAAGCGTCTCAATTCCCAGCGCTACGTGTACCGTCGAAAAACCTGTGTCGCAGTGTTTCCGAACCGCTTCGCAATCAATTCCACGTGTTTACCTTCGTCACCTGTTGTACATCGTCTTACACGTGCTTCGAATACACGGTGGGTGGGATTGCAGCTTACCGGGGGACCAAAAGGTAGGAGTTCACAAAAAGAGACTGAGACAGAGGAGTCTCAGACAGAATGAAACAGAGAGAAAGAAAAGAAAGTGAGAACGAAAGAGTCGGAGAGAAAATGAGCCCGAAAGAAAGAGAAAGGAATCGTCATAGAGGGAACGAGACAGAAAGAAAGGGAAAAGGTGAGAGAAGGTTGGTTTTCTCAGCTCGCACACAAAGATAGTTGATCCAGCGTGTGTCGTCGCCCCAGGAAAAATTGATGGCCGGCCCGTAAATTACGTCGGTACGTCCCCGTGGGTTACACTCGAGAAGCGGCTTTTGTCGAATGGGAAAGCGGACAAATCATGTTGTCGATAGGGACAGCTAGGTAGGTGGTGGTCTATCCCCCTGGCCGATGCGATGTCGCGAGCACGCTGTCGCTGGCACGAAACCCATAAAAGCAGTTGGCCTAAGTCCAGACGGGTCCCGGCGACGGCTACGTGCGAACTTATTGTCGGAAGGAGACGGAACGTGGTGGAGAGAGAACCCTGGTTCCACGGAAGTTGACCGTTCCGGGGGACGCGAGAGAAACGGAAACCGGGACACGCCGATACGCTCTTCGCCTCGTACCCTCTCCCGTACCCTTCTCTCGTGCTTTTCTGACGAGTTACGACCCGAATAAGTACGACCATCCTGCACCGGTTCCACCCACGAGAAACCCCCGGAAACGATATTTACAATCGTCGGGGAAAGATTAAGCTTCCCGCTCGAATCGGGACAGCAATATAATAGGTGAACGGTTCGAGGAATATCTTTCTTCTGCGGAACGATGTGGGAGTGTGACTAAACACGTTTTTAGAGCTGACGGTACTACTTGTGTAGAATGCAACTAGATTTTTTTAGTCAATTTTTGGGGGTCATAGCGACGAGGAAAGTTAGGGGTATGTACTTGGTCCTTTGGGATTTTTTTGGAGAAGATTATGTGGTGTGTTATTAGAAATATTTTCTAGGACGATTGTACTACTAGTGTGGAAGGTGACAAGATTTTTTAATTTCATTTTTGATGGTCGTGGTGACGAGGAAAATTAGGGGTACGCCCTAATTGCGCCATGCAAGCAATAAGTAGGTACTTGGTTCCTTGGGATTTTTTTGGAGAAGATTATGTGGTGTGTGATTAGAAATATTTTCTAGGACGATTGTACTACTAGTGTGGAAGGTGACAAGATTTTTTAATTTCATTTTTGATGGTCGTGGTGACGAGGAAAATTAGGGGCACTTCCTAATTGCGCCATGCAAGTAATAAGTAGGTACTTGGTTCTTCAGGATTTTTTTTTGGAGAGAGAATTGTACTGCTAGTAAAGAATGTAACAAGATTTTTGAATACCATGTTTAATGTTCGTAATAACGAAAAGAATTTTATGGAATTTAAAAGAAATGATTCACAGATGTCTTTTTGTAGGGGCGCATTGTAGAAGAACGTGTATTATACAGTGGCTTTAAATCTAACATTTTAGTCGAAGTACAGGAACGAATGTTCGATTTGATCGAGGCTGTATTCGTTCGAGCATGAATTTTTTTTCCGGAGTTATTTCCCGTCGATACAACGGCCAGGGGGTTGTTTCTGAGAATCGTTTTGAAGAAGTTGACAATTCCGAAGACGAATGTCCCGGGTCATGAATACGATTTTACGAATCGTTACCGATTTCCGGATAATGGGTTTGTTTTAATAACTCCTCTCCTGAGTCTCGTTTCGATCTAGAAATGCGTCGGAGTTATGCATAACTTCGCCGAGAAGCAACGCGAACAGGAAACCCTCACGCCGTGCCAATTCCATAAAAGGAAATTTATGTTTAACTTGGCCGCGGGTCGTAAGGTGCTACGGTATACTCGATAAAAAGAAATGTATGCGCTTTGGGAGAGTCTTGAGTCTCTCCCTACCCCCCACCCCTCGCGATCTCAAAGTTCGACCTTAAAAAAGTATCGAAAAAATGTTCTTTACAGAAGTCATTCCAGATACCTGTAAAAGTAAATAGGACTTTCCGAACGATCGCTTTCGGAAGTATGCTGTGCACCCTGCGACTGCAGTAATGATGTAACTTCAAGAGCAACGAGACTTTCGTTATAATGATTAATCCTCCCCCATGTTTCTTAAAAACTCTGAGCTTTTCATACGTTAAAATTAATCTTAGTAGAACAAGAATTCATTACGGAATTATAAGGTAATCTAAAGAAAACTCAAAGAGCATAAATTCATGGAACTCAGACGGAATAAGTACACAGGAGGATTAAACAGGGTAGTTTTAAATAAATACAATTTTAAAGCTATTCTCAAAGTCAGACTATAAGAAAAGATTTTACTGCAATCCATTCTTAGAAAAGAGTAAATTAAACATTTTTTTCATAGATTCTGTGGGGTGTCTTCGGGGTAGGTTTCGATAAAAACAAGCAATGAGAGTATAAAATAAAAATTCGTTACTGTGCTTCGCTTAAAAAGCTAGATTCAGAGGCAGAATATAAAAAACAATTCTCTGGTGTCCCATCTTTAAAATAGAGAGGAATTAAAAATCTTTTATGGGGTGCAATCAAGTGTCTCCGAATTTTTCCTGAAAATTGCCAACTTCTCGGAGACTCTGTCGTGTGCATTAACAGGAAACCACCCTGGGAGAAATTGCAGGCTGGATAGAATGGCGGCTCGATCCCACACTAATTTCGCGTCGGTATCGTAAAAAGGAGAATCGCCTAAAACGGAGAAACAGACAGAGACGTGTCGAATGATGTTCACGAGAGAATTTGATTGGAACACGACGAGAATCGTGGCACAGACTGTGCACAGAGAAACAAGCCGGCCAATCGACTGCGTCGATTCCGAATCGCAATCCCCGTTGAAATTAGGTTCCCGTCGTAGAATCGATGACGTCTACGCCGACAAAGAGGAAAAAGGGTGACGCGCGTGGGGGATGGAAAGGAACTGTGGACGGACAGTTCTAACAGACGTTTCGGGGGTGGCCGCATTGGAAAAAAAGGGGTCCAGGGATATAGAGAAAGGACGGAAAAACTCAATCTAGGCATAAATCATGCGATATCGATTCCGCTGCCAACTTTCCTCGCTCTGCCACCCCCTGCCACCCCGCTCGCCGTCTCGTATCAGAGATTCATCCTGTGACGCGGCAATAACATCTCTCGCCGGCATAAAAATTCAACTATACATCAAACTGTCATATATAGCGTCGTATTTGTACCTATCGCGCTGATATTTCCTCCGTTCGCCCCTCTCGATCCGTCTATCGGGAATCTTTCACCCCCGTTTCTCTTCTTCTGCTCTCGATTGCCTCTCTCGATCTTCTACTCGCTTCCCGACTGCGATCCCAGTGTGCATGGTCATCCCGTTATGATCCTGGAATGGTATACTACTGTTCAAAAGTGTACATTGAATATTGTTAAAAAATTGGCGAGCAACTTCACTGAATTTTTCGCACTACACTTTTCAAGTATTTAATGCACACGCTTCGATGATAATTTTATGGTACAATTATTGGTAATAGTGGAACTCTTCTTGTTCGATCACTGTTGTTCAATATCACAATTTTTTATTATATTTCTAGGTACGGCCAACGCAGATACAGTCAATAAAGAAGCAACCCTTAAAAACTGCATGTAGAGTGTTTTCAATTTTGAATGGTTTAAAGGGTCCATAGAATTCATTTTTTGGATATTACAGGATACAGTACCATCGCATTGGTTGTATTGAACGAAGTTGAGAAAAGAATTATTGAATGCCACTTCACCGACCTTGAACTACTTGGAAAATTGTTATCAAGAGAATTAAAGAATCTAATGTCCGAATTTAATATTATTATACTAACAATATGAGTCTATCTTGTAATAATTTAAAAAATTTGGCGAATTGAATTATTGAACGTGATATTACTAGAATAATATAGTAAATATTGTTTAGTGCTGGTAATTAATATTCTGCGTGTCTCGGGCCATGGTTAAGAATTGCAATAGTCCGCACATTTTTCCGCAGCAGTGTACGACCGTCTGTGTACAGAGAAATATGTATTGGTTCATGTATTTATTTCTGTGCGGGGGTGGATTCGTATATGCGCGATCCAGCCGCAGTCAACCCCCGGGCACACAGAACGTCTTTTCTCTCTTCGAGCAAACATCGCAACACCACCCCCACCTCCATAGCTTCGACAACCCCTCTGCTCGTCAAACGCCGCGGGTTTCCTTTCCTCTAGGCAAGCTTTTGAATCCTCTTCGAATTGCGTGAATGAAGAAAACATTTTTGGGGGAGGGGAGTTGCGAAAATAAAACCGGGAGGATTTGAAAAATTGCGAAAATGCTAATGTCTTCGAAAACTACAGGAGTGTAGAGAGTAAGGTTGGAAAAACTGTGAAAACGGTCGAATTTGCGACAATTGTGAAAATAGAAAGAGGCAAGCTGGAAAAATTGTGAAATGGTGGGAAAGTACTTGTAAAATTGACGGGGACGGTTTGAAGAATCCTGAACACGGTAGCAGAGAATTTGAGAAAATTGTGAAAAAGAAGCTGCAAAAATTAAGAAAATTGAAGTACTTGGAAAATGGAAGAAAAAGGTTTGTAAAAATTGGAAAAATGGTGGCAGAGAATTTGGGAAAATTGTAAAAGTGGAGAAGCGAAAAGTAGTAAAAATTTGGAAAATCTTACCAGAGAGTTTAGGAAAATTGTGAGATTAAAATGAAGCAACCTTGGAAAAGTTGTGATCATGGAGTTTGGGAAAATTGAGAGAGTGCAAGAGAATGATCTAGAAAATTTATTGAATCTAACCAAATTGTGGAAATAGAGACAGTAAAGCTTGGAAAAATCCTGGGAATGGTAGCAGAGATTTCGAGAAAATATCGTGCAACGAGGAAGAGAAGAATTGAAGAAATCGTGAAGCGGTAGAAAATAGTTGAAAAAATCCCAGATACGGAAGAACCTCGAACAAAAAAATAGTGAAAACGATTCTAGAGAGTTCGAGAAAACGACGAAAGTAGTAGCAGAAAAGTTCTCAAGCAAAACCCTCGAATTCCCCGAGATCGGTGTAGAAGTTCGCGCATTTCCCGCAGCGAAACGGCTCGAAAAAATGCTCGCGAACAAACTCCATCGCCATCAATCACCCCGGCAGACTCTCCTCAATTAAAACCATTAATGTTTCATCTGAAATCATTAATCAAACAAGCAGGATGTCTGCAGCTCGGTACCTATCCAGAAATACGAGCATCGAAGCGTGAATGCGCATGAACTTCTGCCGTTCGTCTACACTTGAAATCGGACGGAACTTTCCGGCAGACCTGACATAACTATGTTTGCACTTTCGGTAATGACACCTATGCGCCTTTGTGGCGGTGCTCGGTTCGGTAACCTGTACAGCGAAACTAAGCGTGTCTCGTTAACTGCGCCAAACAGGAAAACAAGCGCCTAAATTCCCAGTTTTCGCGTTCTCCGGTTCGCTGGTCGTTCGATTCTACGAATCCAAAAACCTCAAAACTGGCCGTTTCATGGTGGACTGCAGAATCCATTCGCGTTTCCTATGGCTTTAGGTAGCTGCACAATCGTTGGCATTAAGTCCCCGCGCATTGTTATGCTTATTTGCTGGTCAAACTTCCCCACTTACCTCTGCATCCTCACGCCGCTCGCCGACCTGAAAGGGCTCGAATTCCTCAGTTTCCAATTGCTATTCAAACTATCAATAGCATTGATTCGACAATATTTACAAGGATAACTGTCGGTTATGCGTCGGGGGAAGGTATCGAGATCAGTTTACGCGGTGAAACCGATTCGATCGATCGACATCTCGTCCTTCGTTCGATACTCGAGCCTCGACTTGCGTGCTCGTCGTTTTACATGCCGGAGATGCTCCGAATGCTTCAGAAATAACTGTTACATTGATAAGCACATTTTTTCGCTTACTGAGTTTGCAAAAATCGACACACTCTCGTCATAGTGAGGTTCACGAGAATTTTACATAAAATCTAATCTAATTTATGAATATTATTGGTTTCCGTTCAATGAAGATGGACGATTAAAGGTTGTTATTGTAAATTCGTAACATCCATAAGCAATTAAGAAAATCGAACGCAAAGAGGATAGTTAAAATTGAAGTAAAATTGAACATTATGGTCCATGATAAACTGAATCTAAGAAATTTGTTAATACTTGATCTTCATACCAGTATACGACAAAAATAGAAGACCAATTTTATCGTGTGAGCAACCAAATAATGCTTCTGAAATGATTGGTCTGACGTGACTAAATTGTGGAATGATAAATTAAAAATTTTCAACTGTAGAAATAAAATTAATGAGGTATTATCATTTCGTAGAATTAAAAGATCGTACATTGATGAAACATGTTCGGTCAAAGAAGAAGAACACGAAATTCAGAATACCCATGAACGTTAGATTCGCACGATCAGGAAATCATTGTAGCAGTTTCTATGCTTCGGAAACGTTCTGGTGGTGGAGATCGAAATTTGGTAACTGTTGTGTTCACCGACGCATTCGCGAGGTCCATTCGTCGAGACTGTAGCGAACCTATAGCCAAGGCCGAAAGTTGGTGATTTACGCGAGTAGCCCGGGTGAGTCAATGGTCCGAAGAGGATCTGATAAGTTCTCAACACTTGCTGGAAAGAGGCTCGTTCCGGCGGCGATGCTGTTTCCTACTGTAAAAGATAAATTAAAAATTAGAGAACAGCCCCAGGGATAAATAGGTTACGGTTCTTGGCTTGGTCTCCCGTTGGTCTCTGGTAACTGCGCAAAAGTTTTCTCGGAGACCGATGCCCGGTTCCACAACAGAACCCGGCCCGACCAGAGATTTGGGAAATCGAGCGGACCAACGCCGGTGTCCCTTTCGATTGTTTCCCGTTAAACAACTGCGAAACTTTTTCTTGCGTTTTTCAACCCCCCCGACAGAATTGATTTCTCGAGACAGATCTCGTCGATTACTCTTATACTGTTCGACGTTAATTATTTAGCGGAGAGAAGTGGAATTCTTCGCCGAGTATCTTCGCGACCATTACTTTCAAGATTAAATATTGATACTTCGAGTTCCGTGTCCTTCAGATATAGAAGACGGAATTACCTGTGCAGATTTAAGAACGAATTTGTGCGCTAATGCATTCTGTGTATCCAACTTGGAGTCTGAAAAATGCAAGGTGGAAAAAGTACTCTGGATTATATTTTTGTTTATAAATTGATTGTATAGAAATTGGAAACTTTTTTCTAAAATTGTAGCAGGTGTTCCAATAAGTATAGGCATCATTATACAATTTATAAAAGAAATGAAACTAGGAATACATTTTTTAAATTTCACCAGGCATTTAAAAATTTATAGACATTATTACACAGTGAAATGAAAATGATGGAAGAAGGGGTAGCTTGCAATCAAAATTGGCAACCAATATTAAAAATGGAAATTCATTGGCGTGCTTCGCTCGAACAGCTATTTTTAAATCCGTAATACTTTCAAATGTTTTGTGTTTAAATGTACAGAAACATTAACAAACATTCAAATTTATTACACGTTCACAAGATAGTTAGAAAAATTAATATAAACAGAAAAATTAATAAAAATTAATATAAATTGAGCATTCCACAATTCTCCTATGAAAAAATTCAGCTCATAAATTTTTCATCAACACCGCAAAGTGTGCGTACACGAATCAACAATAATGTACATTAAACATTTCATCGAACCACGATAGGAAACCGAATGAAAAATCCAGAAAATAGCCACGAAGTCGGCCGCATCTCTCCGAGTTATTAAAAAATATTCACCTAAATCGGAGACAGCCGGCAATATTTTCCCATTATACCGTGGCCATGATCGAGTTATTTTTCCAGACGAAGGTGCGCAGGTGCGAGGAATTAAGCCAATAACGACGGAATTACTTTTTCCCGCGAGTCTTCATCGTCGGGCCGTCACCGAAGCGGCGCGTCTTCGGAATGAAATTTCCACGGTAGGATTATTTTCAGGCAGGCTCTCGCAGGACTGGCCGCGCTGCCAGTACGTCGACGAATATAACGAAAGCCCTGGCAGTCACCGCTCTTCTACTCTGTCGATTCGTCGATATGATCAATGCGCGCAGCACCGGCTGCCTGTTTCGCTCCGGACAAAACACACACACGCTGCCGCTACCCGTTGTTCGTAATTTAATTCGGAAAATAGTACGTTTCCGCGGCGAACGGAAAAGCACGACGCATCTCCCCCCCCCCCCCTTCGTTTTTTCCTCCCTTCTACTCATTTTGTTTTATTCTCTTCCTCGTTCTCTCTCTCTCTCTCTTTCTCCGCACTATATTTTTTTTAGTTTTTTTATTTCGGCGTAGCAGTTGAGAGAATTTTTTTCGCTCGTTGTGCACATTGCTCGCGCGACACAGGAACAGTTTCGAGACGCGGAAAAATTACAAGTCGGTTTATCCGGTTTTAGCCAGCATCCCCTGCTACACCCCCCTCCCATGCTACCCCGTCATGCTACGCGTTTGTCGTTCTGTTTTTTCGGCACTGCTGTAACGAAGGCAATGCCCGCAGCCATTTTTCCGCGCGAAATATCGGACGCTTTTGACGGATCCGCTTGTTTGTAAGATGGGTGAACTTTAATATTTGATGAAACGAGATTGGTAGAGAAATCGAATTTTTTTAACCCCTGCAATCTGAAGGGTTTTCCCGATTTTATTGTAGGCTTTGTTAGATCTGTTTGGATTTTTAAGTAGCAATTTTATATATTTATTTTATGTGTTTATATATTTATTTTATATTTCTGTATCCATTTTTCCGAGATTGACGTGAATCTTCTTACCGAACCTGTCGATTTTGATCGGAAACATTGAAATGCTGTAATTTGACTGACATCTAATTTTAATCACGCATTAATTTTTTCACCATCGTCGCATATATGTATGTATACGACATTAACAATCTCGCAATCTACTTAAAAATAGACATTCAGAGACTCCATGACTTTCTCCTATTAAATTGCTTTAATATTTCCTGAAGGAGGTGTGTTGCATCAAATAAAATATTTTAACAGTGAAGGTAGACGGCGAAACAAATGAATAGACATTTTACAAAATGTGGAAAAGACTATATTACGAAAAATTGAATTTAAAAATTCGTCGAGAGCTATTGAATGGGAGGATCGTCTGACGCGTCTGACCATGGTTAACCAATTCTACTGCGCGCAACACTGCGTGCGAACTCGATGAATTCCCAAAATATATATTCTAGCTAACAAAGACAGATTTTTAAAAATTGTATGTTATATATATTCAACATGCTTCTACCCGTAGAATGATTTATATGCACATTTACATGTAATATCTAGAATGTGGATTTTATGCATTTATGGTCAAAATGAGTAGGTGCAATTTAAAGCAGGCGATAGATGAAAAGAATTTTAAGCTTTCGTGGTTTACTCCAAGCTTATAAAAATGATGAAAGGAACAAAAAAAATGTCTGCTCGGCTCCTGTGCATTGTAATAATTGGAAACAATTTTTATTTTGCGTAAAAATGGCAGTCTAATCGTGATATCAGCATACTAAAAATAAAATTAACAAGATGGTACTGAGCCTACTTATTAAAGGAATTGACTTTTCGCTCCTGTTCTGTGCAAACGCTGAAAGCACTTTTACAAATGAGTATACACTATTTCATCGTTTTTCTCTGCTTTTTATATTGCGGAGTTATTCGATTTGGCAAATGAGCAGCTCGTGTTCGGTAGAATGTTAAGTTAAGCACAAAAGCACTATGAATTCTCTAAATATGAGACATCAATTTCCAAGTGAATGATACGTCCAATTAGACGATTCGGGACGAGAGAAACGTTTCAAACAAAGTTTCCCGTGATTCGGAAGAGACTCGGTCGCTTCGGAGCTGGCATCCGCTCGAATAAATGGTTCCGTCGAGTGAAAACCAGTCTCGTTACCGTTCCCGCCGGTCGTTTCCCGATCGAACGAATTTCATCGGAGAGAAAATATCGCAAATACCGCGAATATCGCGAGGGAGCGTCGCGTCCCGTGGTCGGATCGATGAATGCCGGTCGCGTGGACGCGTGGACGCGTGGACGCGTGGGCGGCTCAAGGGTTGCTCGCCCGTTTATGAGAAGCCATTTACGCGATGACGGACGCGCTCGCGCGAGTTCCAAGCGGATCCGCTCGGGCCGATTGATTTATTTTTCACTCGTACACCGGGCCGGCTCGATATTTGCAATTTAACTTGATGCATCGCGCGCAATTCCCAGGACAGAGACGCGACGTGATCGTATCACCGGCGACAAAACTCCTCGGGATCATCCTCCGTGCTCTCCTTATTCTATCTATCTCCCCTCTAGTTGCTATCTCCCTCTTTATCTCCCTCACACATACACACACACACTGGTTCTGCAACCTCTCTTCTGTAGTCCTCTTTCTCTCTTGCTCTCTTTTCTCCCATCGGTATCGGCGGTCCGTTTCCTGCCCGCTTCCCGGAAATCGTTTCCCCGAGATGCCACTGGAAGATTCATGCGTTCGAAGTGGATCGATCGATCCCGCGATTTATCTAACCGAGATACCGGATTCCTGGCCTCTCGACGCCGCCGCCATCGTCCCGCCGAGGGACCAACGATGATCCTCTCTTCCACCATCGCGCACAACCCCCCGATCCGTAGCATCGTGCCACCATCATTGCTTTATTAATTTTTACGCCGCTCGATTTTTACTTCCACGCGACGTTTTATCTCTTTCGTCTCGAGCACCGGGGAAATGGATTGCGTCCCGCTGTACAGGCGAGTGCTTTGTAAGTATAGCGTAATCCGTGTTAGGGGTTATAGGGCGTTTCGACACAGCAAATCTGAGTTTTGGTTGAATCAGTCAAATCGTTCACATTTAAATTTTCCAAGGAATTCAACGGAATTCTTTTGAGAGCTAATTGTAACATCAGGATAAGCAGGATAAGCTCAAAATGGATTAAGAATAAAAATCACAGAGTCAAGGAAGTACCTTTATATTTTCGATGAAATTTTCAAAGCTGATTGAATCAGCAATGGTACAAGATCAGCTCAAAATTGATTAGGAATGAAAGGCAAAGAGCGACTGTAAGTGGCTTTAAATTTGAGGAGGAATTGAATCAAATTCTTTTAAGAGCCAATTGAATCAGCAATGGTACAAGACCAGCTCAAAATTAAGTATGAAAATCACAGAGTCAAGTAAGTATCTTTATATTTTCGATGAAATTTTCAAAGCTAATTGAATCAGCAATGGTACAAGATCAGCTCAAAATTGATTAGGAATGAAAGGCATAGAGCGACGGTAAGTGCCTTTAAGTTTGAGGAGGAATTGAATCGAATTCTTTCAAGAGCCAATTGAATCAGCAATGGTACTAGATTAGCTCAAAATTGATTAAGAATAAAAAGCAAAGAGCGAAGTAAGTGACTTTAAATTTCCGACGGAATTGAACGGAACTCTTTTAAGGGCGGAGAAATAATTAAAACGAAACACCGACTTTTATTCCCGGGGCTGGAACGCGATACACGTGCGACGGCGGCGGTGGCGGCTAGAAAGTTTTTTTTACAGTCGGTCTTTTCCAGTTGTTTTCTTTGTTGGAGGTGGCGCTGGCTCGTCTTTTTGCGTTCCTCGATTCTCTCCACTCGATATTCGCGGACTCGAATTCAACCGAGAGACACAATTCTCTGATACGGTATCCACGGAAACTTCGACGTCGCTTCCACCGTGTTCACTCTGTCGGCTTTGTACGCTATTATCACCGTTGCCGTTGTCAATCGAAGGAAAAATTCATCGGAGCGACGGCCGGACCGATCGGAATGCGTATTTCGTTCAAATTCATGATGACGTTTTTAAATCGGCAGCGAAATCGAATGGCTATCGATCATATCGACGTTCTAGGGACTTCGACGCATATATCGTCGCGGGGTGCTCCCCTACGCGTTTCCCCGTTGTTTCTCTAACTCGTAAACACATGTTTTTATTCATGTCCTTGATAGCCCCGGATCTCGCTGACCGAAAAGTATTAATCTTTCGCAGTCCTGCGAATATTTTTTAACACGAGGCGCGATTCCAGAGTGCAATTACAAACGTCCGAAAAAGTTTCACAACTCCTTTGTACTCTCATTTTGTTCGACACTCCAATCCACGAGGAATACAATTTTTATTCCATATAATTCACAGAGATTTTTATCAAAAATGAACTTGACATAAAAACAACGGCAGAAAAAACGGAATCATAATCGAATGAAGCGACCTTTTCAGACATAAATAAATTTTTAATTTAGCAGTAAAATTCAATTTGAATTCGGAAGCATGGAATCTAATATTAAAATTACAAGCGGTACTAATTTCAGTAGTAATGAATGTCTATTAAATAAATTATGGCAGGAAGAATTTCATTCACAGAACCATCAAAGTTATTTAATTTGATTTCGATCTACCTTTCGACGTGAACAATTTTGTACACGGAGGTATGTTAAATTTTATATTTTTTGTGTAAGTTGCAAGCATAAATACACCCTCCACCTCGACAGCTTTGCAATTTTCCCATAGTCTTATTAGAATTTTCGCTGATTCTTTTTCGCAGTTAAACATTTTAATCGCATGGCGAATTTTCCGCTGAATCTCTGCACGTTGCACTCTACGTGCACAGAAATTGCGTCTCCGAGAGCGGAAACGGATGTCGCAGGGTGCCGATTTTCGCAAAGAAGATTCGCGATCGTGTCCCAGGTGACGCGTCCGCATCAATCTTCTCGGTGTTCGTATTGCGTGCATCCGTTCGGTTTGCACCTTATTTCACCGTGGGAGATTATGTTCCCGACGATCGACGTCCTGGGCGCGCTTAGGCTAAATGGAAGTTTAAAGTGAAATTCAAAAATTCGAAATGCATTTAAAAGCAGAGATCTCGAGAGCCAGGCTGAGAAAAATAAAATTTTAAAACGCGTTTAAAACAGAGATTTCAATGGATAAGCTCGCAAGCAATTGTTAAAGAAATTACGTACATTTTAACCATTTCGACAGCAACCAGAAGAAATAAGAATATTTTAGTGGTCCTGTTATCACGCTGTCACCGTTGCCCTGATCGTTTATCGCAGCTCGAACATAAACGCACCCTTCGAAGCTAGCGAAGCCGCGCAAGATGCTTCTCCCGTGTTTCTCCTCTCTCGCAAACCTCGTCCAGGGTAATATAAAAAATAATGGGGTCCCCGGATGACGAAATTGAGGCAGCTCGTTCTCGCTAGGATATCGAACGGGAACGCTTCCCGTCGAGCAAAGTAAGAAACGAGCTGCAGAATGCGCTGGCTTTCCGACTGTCCGCTCATTCCGGTCCGCCGGGGATGGAAACTGCAATCGCCCACGGTATTTTCCGACTAGTTTAGCCGTCGCGCCTTTTACACGGAAAATTAGAATTTCTGGTCGAACAGGAAGCCATGTCCTGACCGTCTTCCCCTGCAAAAAATCTTGCGCTCCGACGAGAAATCGAAGGAGATTGCCACTGTCTTTTTATTTCAGCTCCTTTGTTCAGGTTCCTTGTTTCTGGTCGCACAAATATTATCCGAATTTTTAGAAATCAATAGTCACTGCTAGCCTGCAGACTGTACATTTGTATGCGAATTTTTATTCTTAAAGACGGCTTGGTCAATCTCTTAATAATTAGAATGGAGGAGAAGAATTTGTTTGGTGACCTGAAATTAAAAGTACTGATCACATAGTAAAAAGTAAAATAATATTTCGAAGTTCTTGGGAATCAATAGAAACGTAAAGCATTGTATTCTCTGCGAAGAGAAGCTTAATAGGAATTTAATTTAGACTTTATTTTTCTCACGGGAATCTTATAATTAGACTGCTATATTAATCATGTTTAGCAAGAAATTAAATATTTATTTCACCCATGCTTGTTGCAATCCAGGCAGAAAGTTTTTATTTTGCATAAAGATAAAATAAAAAGAACTCTACTGAGCAAGCGTCAATAATAATTTGTGTTTAGGTGAACACTAACACTGTGTTCGTTATATTATTTTTACTGAATTAAAAATTATCCTATTGGGAGGCTAAGAATTAGTATTTTGGAGCTACGAAGGTATGGTTCAAGGTCTAATATTTTTACCAAATTTTATACTTTCGAAGTTTTATTACAATGAAATTTTTCAAGCATCCCGCTCCTTGATTTCAAGCGAAACGTCAAGCAGATTAGAAATTGATGAAACCCTCCTGTCCATAAAGTCAATATGGCGCCCCTTCTTGCAGTCCAAGTAGAACGGCACCAGAAGAAAGAAATTTATGAGACTTCTTTCCTTGAATATTACTGCTCCTTCCTTAAAAATCATTGGAACTTCGATTTCTGCAGAGTATTTCACATAAGAAACCCTTATTAAAAATGCCAATTAAATAAAATCATCTAAAACATTAAATAAAAATTCAGAAAACATCTTTCGAGAAATTCTCAAGTCGATAAATTCTCTGACACTTGATTTTCATCTGAAAAGAAAATCCAATTTTCAATTTTTCATACAGGAAGTCACACGATAAACTAACACACAGGTTATCAACGTAGTTCGATCATTCTAGTGTCAGTTCGTTAAGCTTAACAAATCCCCATACAGAAAGTTAAACGATAAAACAGAACAAGATATAAACTATTGAAATTTTGAAAGAACAGTGCAGATAACAACTTTCATTGGCAAGAAACGAGCGACCGTGGCTCAAATCTTGGTGGCCGGCCCGATTGTATTGAAATCAGCGTGCAGTGGGCATAAATTTTTATGGATCAGTTTGCGGAAATTGGAATCCGACGGAAATATCTTTATTATACAAGTTCTGCCGATGAGGGCCTCCTTAAACTTTATTAAACCTTTCTCCGGTACAGGCTATTAGGCGATCGCGTATTACGCTACACGCGAGCATGAAACCTGCACGGCGTGGCGTTGTTTTGGGAGCCAGAAATTAATTTCCAGGGAAACTTGACGAAAACAACGATTTAACGACTGAAATTTTGTTTGTGGAAATAAAAATCACCGAAGACGTCGCGTTGCGGTATCACCGACTTTCGTCCTCGGAAAATTATCTTTCGGGAACTGATTGCGTTATAACGGAGCCGTGTAACGTCCATATCAGAATGGCTAATTTTACTGCGTAATCGTCGCGCTCAAACGAGTTAAGTTGCGAACAAGTTCCCACGAAAACGGACGGGATATAAAACTCGGCTGTTCCCCGGCCCGATAAATCATGTTATTTTAGCGGAGCTCCTCGAGAACGTAAAACACGATCCGCGGCAACGACTCGACTACCAAAGGAACGAATAAAATCTGCTAATTTGTGTACTTTATGCGGAGGCTTGTGTTTCGCAGCCGAAATTTGATTTCCGGCGCCGTTTACTCCGTGCTAAACGTACAATCGAATTTGGATAGTCTGTGTGCTAATTTGTTCGCGAAATGCAATTCATTTTTGTAGCATTGCAAAACGATTGCTTGTTAAGAAATCATTAAAAAATTCGAAAACCCAAAAACTTCCAATAAATTCAGAACTCTTGCTCAACAAGATATTTCTTTTAGTGGTTGTGTAAAAAGTAATTTCAACTTCTCAGTTGAAGTTCCAATTCCACGAAAATTCAATCAATGTGTTCATACATTCACTGCGTTGCACAATGAACCTCCTCTACCGCGTCTAATCATTATTTACCGCTTCTACTTGCAACTAACAGTTTGTACCGTCGACTATTAATCGGTATAAAGTCGCGCGCAGAGTAATTAGACCTTCAAACTTAATCAACCTTCTCTGCTGCGAAGTTTTAAACAATGTACGTAATAGTAGAAAACCTTGTTGTTAATCCTTGGAACTGTTGAGGGCGAAAATTAACCCCTTTCTATTTTTATACAGAAGCTAATGTTTCACCTTGATCATGAAATTTTCCATTTTCGCGGAACAATTTTAAAATAGTAGAATGTAACGGAATCTTGTTACCAATGATAATAGCTTTTACGGACATGGAAATTGATCAAAATTGCATTAAATTCTACCGAATTTGGTTAAATTCCATCAAATTTTTAAAGCAGAGCTTTCGAGAGTATAAGTAGCTTTTTCTGAGAATAGAAAATTGTAAATAATTCTGGAATGTGTGCTTTAATTTTTTTTTTTATCAATTTGTGTGATTGTAATTAACCGTTAATAGTAACCCTTAGGGCTGCCCTTAGTAACAGTATTATTACTTTCATCGATCAACAAACTATATTGATGTAATTTTTAATTAAAAGCAAGGTCACGGTAAAAAGTATAAATGAATCACTGAACTCGAATTCGTTAAACGAAACACATTTCCAGGATCGTTCGGAGAACCATTTCCGAGTACCATACGAGAGTTAATTTTATCCGTCATAAACCCGAGCACACACGGGGACAAATAAATAATCCGCGGACAAACTGTGGAAGCGGGAACGATAGAAAGAGGATCTCTCGGCGCAGGGAAAAACCCGTGGTCGTTCTACTTTCCGGATCTTCTTCAAAATCGCTTATCGATTCTCGCGAACAGTTGGGGTGACACCCTATATCCGTAGCGGCCATTTATTTTATTACATTACGCGGCCGTAAAAGCGACATTACACGGTACCATTCCATCAGACTTTACGCTGCTTTATCACGCAGCGGCCAGCAAGAGCAACACGGTCTCATCGCTAAAAAATCGTTAAAAAGTTATTTTATCATCGGTTCCCGCGGGGCCGTAAAGGAGCACCACGTAGAAGAATGGGAAAGGTACCGGTCACCCGGACGAGTTTTCACTTCCGGAAATCGCAAGATCGTCGGATGATCTCGAAATCGACTACGGATCGACTAGAAATCGCAGTTACGCTGCAAGGTGTCGTTCGACGGCGGTGCACGGTTTTATGAAGAAAATGGAATTGGCAATATCAATAAAGCCGTGCACTGGTGCAGGTACGTTCTCACCTTAAGCGGGTCCATTTAATTTCGAGCGAGTACGAAAATACCCGGCAGATGCTGGCGATCGAGGCGGAATTGTTTCAATCATGCGATCCGCGAAGAACCAGGATGATCCTCCGGGTCGAATCGCTATATCGAACTTCTCGCGCAGCACAGTGCGGAGCCTGAACGCACCCAACATCTTTGGGATAAATTTTTCAGTATTCATAGAAATTTTTTTTCGGGAAAAATATTCAATCCCTTGCGTTAGGTTTTTAAACATGTATTTACTGGTGGTTGAAATACGTCTGTGATTTTTTAAAAGTAATAACAATCAAAATTACACGAGTTGTATACTTTTTTATTGAGTATGTTTCAAAGCTAATTTTAGGGGTTGATTTTTAGTATTAAAATCGCAATAGAACGGTTACAAAAAATCGTACAGCGACATCCAAGGAGTCATTTTAAAGAAAAATCTTCACTGTTCAAATCTACGTTGATTTCATCCGTGAGAAAAATTTTCCCACCCTCGCAGAGACGTTTCCCAAAATCCTCCCCCATTCTTCTCTACAATATTTCCTCAACCACTTAATGCACAAACCTCATAGAAAAATGCAATTGTCAAGTTTTAAAACAAACCTAAGTAGATACGACCATTTTTCGCAAAGTTATACCACCTCAAACATCAACAATTTCCAATAGAAAAATGACTCGTACCGCAGCAAGTAATATTCCGGGTCAGAACGCAGCCGATAACCTGTTGTTATCGGAGCAGGTTATCGGCAGGAGAAAAAATCAGCGTGGCGTTGGTCGGATCACAATCTGTCGCATCGCATCAAATGTTAACGACGATTGAACGTAGGTGGATGCGCCGGAGCCAGAAACACAGTATCCCAACGGAGGCGATGGAAAACAGACTGGGAGCGCGACAGAAAACCAAAAACCGTTATGTACACTTTCCTCGAGGCTTTTTGGTTTTCTGGGGTCCTGGCCAGTTTCGTTCCATCGGTTCGATTACATTTTCCTACCCTCGCTTGCACTCTTTCAAAGCGCTCGGCTCGACTCGACTCTGCTCGCGACATCGCCGATTCGTGGCACGTTGAAATCTCCGATGATATATGTATATAATAGAATCGGTTTCGGACACCGATGGCAGACGTGTTTTCCAGAACAAACCAGATGAAATATAGATTCGGGGAATGACCGGACACGCGGCTGGGCTTTCAGCGTTGTCAGGACGGTTAATTTTTTAACGAGCGCGACGCCGTCTACGAGAGCGCCGTTGAAAAATGGCTCTCAGGTGACATTTCACGACGATCAGAGGACTCTGATCACACCGCTTTTAACCCTTTCGGTATCATCTACAGACTGTTCCAATTCAAAGAACGTACTCAAATGCAGCAGATGATCGAACATGCTAGAGTCACGGAATTAATTTGTACAATTAGTAATTTGATTGGACACTGTATTTCCTTTGTCTGCAATAATAAGGCTAATATTTTTTGTAGTAGCATAAGATCAATATAAAATAAGACTAAATATAGACCAGATATAATATAGTACAGACCAGATACAAAATAAAATTGCCAAAGAGAATTTTTATTAACGTGATTTTTTATTGGTTTCTTTGAAGGTTTAAATTTAGTGATAATTAAATATTTCTCACTTATATGTATTTAATTTTCTTTATTACTATATGCTATTGTCAATATTATTATGCAGTTATTCATCTGTAAGTGTATGACCTCTAGAATATTTAAATTATCGTGCAACTTTCAATACGAAATATAAATACGTACGTATCGGATATTTTAAATTGCAATAAATGAATGCAGCAATTGTAATGTGGCAGTTTTGAATTCGTGTTTACAAATGATTCAGGACAATCGTATTACCGATTCAATATAAATTGAATACGTATCAAACAATCTTTTATATAGCCATAAATGGATCGGTCTACTGTATGTCATCGATCCTCGCAAATGCCATTTAGCAAATTAAATACGCATTACTCCCGGTATTTTTAAACAAGTCTTCGTTACTTCAATAAACGAGTTTGAAGTTCGAAATTATTTGTTGATGTCATCGTCGACGATCTCCGCACTATGGAAACAAGTTTTATTAAATTCAGATTGTCCACCGGATCGAAGAATATTTGCTCCCGCTAATCAGACCGTAATTATAAATTTCATGCAGTCGTTAATTCCTATCAATTCTCTTTGAACGGGGACGCGACAACGTGGCGATTTATTAAATTTATTTCATTGTCCGACGATCAAATGATCGTTTTTGTTGGCTCTGTTCTTCGGTTCGATTGATCCTTTCTCTTTATCTCTCGCCCCTTTAGCTTCTTTCATTCTGTCGTCCAACTCCGATTGATTCACAGATTGCGTTGTACGCGCATGAAACGAAAATAGAAAAACCAATTTCCCTGCTGGTGCTAATGGATCTTCACAGGTTGTTTTGAGTTAGGGTTGAAAAGCAGCTTTGTGAACAAACGGTCGAGCTTCAGCTGCAAGTTGCACGAATCTCAAAGAAGGAATTTTATTGTGAAAGGTGTGCACTGAGAATAATTACGGTTGTTGCACTGAAAAAAATTCACATTTTTAATAAAATGCATTATTGAAAACACATCCTATATTGAATATTGACACTGTTTTCTCTTCTTTTCTTCATTCTCTTAAGGTATCATATTGTTTTTTAAAGAATAACGAGACTGGGAAAGACGTTTGACTTTTTTCGAGAAAAATGAGATTCATGTACTGTTTGATATCATCTTTTTCACGCTGTTATGGTTGTTAGTTTTGATTTAAATTTTTTAATAGGACAGTTTCAATACTCAGCTACATGTAAAAAAAAATTTTGGACAACATTCTTTCATTCATAATCTGTTTAAAAATTGTCCAACTTAATTTGTCAAGGTGTTTATACTTGTTTAACATTTGACTCGCATTTGATTACTCTACACTTATTAGTGTCGATCGGGGTAGAACTCACCGCGGGAGTTGTAAAGATCATCAAGATTGATACAGTGTTTAATTTCTATTTAAAAAATGGCGCAAAGAATTTATTTTGTCGAATAACATTAATTAAATTACGTTAATCTGGATGAGCACATCGCAGAATCAGTTGCACCCCGAACCGAGAGGCTCGCAAAAATCGCGATCCAAAAAGAGGACAGTCAAAAAGCTGAAATTGTAACAGGTTCCGTTCGTGACACCGCGTAAATTCCGCGGCGTGCGTAGATGGCAGCAGAATAACACTTAAACATGCATCAAGTGCACTCGACGAAACGTCCCGACCGCGTATTTATATTTTATCTGCGTATCACCAAGAGCGAAAGAGAGAGAGAGAGAGAGAGAGAGAGAGAGAGAAAGAAAGAGAGAGAGAGACAGAGAGAGAATACTCACTCATATTTTATGTATGGCAACGCACAACGTCGCGTGTGCGTTACGATGTCAGCGTGAAATTTCGCGGCCAACCCGTTCGTCCCCCCTCTCCTATTTTTTTTTTCAATTTTCTGGGAGCCTCTTCGGAAATTTCGATAATCGACTTCTGCCCCCGTGCCCTCGAATTCGCCGATATTTCTCCTTTTGTGTTCGAGAAAATTGCTGTTTGACCGTAGTAATCAATGGTCACGGTTTTCGCGTTATGTCCGGACAAAGGGTGCGATGGTGTTTGCGGCTCGTTTTTGTTTGATCTAGCTTAATTCGCCGATATTCCGGGACTTTGCCGGGCCGGGCCGGGGCGCCGTTTCTATTTGGCGGCCAGTCAGTTTTTGGTATAGCGGATCGGACAAAGCGACAGCCCGGTCGAGGCAGGTTGATTTCGGTTGGTTGGCCGGAGTTTGAACAATCAACCGGCGCGGTCTCGAAAGTCTTTTATTAGTCCAGATTACAGTGCGCCCCGCTCCATCGACGTTTTCTAATATTGCGGCAAGCGACGGTCCATCTGCCGTTTGCTCTGGTTTGCCTCGGCTTCGGATTTATTTCCCACGGCTGCGACCCATGGAACCACCAATGAGTTGCTGAAAAGCATCCTCGCGCCACCACGGTAAATTTGAGAAAAAATTTTGTGCTCGAATCGATTACCAATGGCTAATGTGCCTGGCGATTGTTGCGCATTATTCGGAGGCAGCTGCGAATTGTGTGAGACTGACGTTGTACCAATATCTAATTTGTCAGAGTTTTAATAGTGATGCAATCTCGTTTGTTCTCGTTTGTCAGAGTCGTGTTTGAACAAACGAGTGAAATAAGCTAGTGACAAATATTGGTAATTTTATAGTCTCTCTGTCCCATAATAATAGCAGCAAGTGAATATTTGAACATGAATTATTGACGAATGCAGCTGCAAGTTATGTTGTAGCGACTTTATAATTTAAATAATTTTAAGTTCACGCATATAGAGGAAGCAACGCTTCGCAGCCAAGGGATCCTACCTACAAATTTAAAATACAGTAACGAAATTATTGAACAATCCAGAAATTATCTGAACACTCAAAATAAAAATTAGGAGTAATATTTTTAATTTAACCTCTTGATAATAAATGTTCTGTATTTATTTCACTTGGTACTATTATTATGGGACAGAGGGAGTATTACAATTTTAAGCATTTTTCTTTTCATGCTAGTGGTTTGTAAGCTGTTGCTTGCAATGTGCAATGGACTTGCAAATACAACAAATAGCATAAGTTTAGTATTATGTTGTTCTGTGACAGGTCGAACGAACAGTAAATAAGAATGAATAATTGAATTGGCACTGTGAATATTTTCTGACGGTATCACAAGTGAAACTAATACATAATTTATCAGACCAAGAAGTGTGAGGCATTTTGTTTGCATTAGAATATTTCATTTGACATCAGAGATTAGTATGTGCAACGTTGTCTTAAGTTCCAACATTGCACACTGATCGAACAGAGAACAAAAGTGAAAAAGAGTGAATAAATACGCGGAATTACGCTCGGTCTCTATTTTTTCAACAGTATTGCAATCGGAATGGCATAATAGGTACCGGAATTTCCGCTGTAAACAATTGATATCGATATTGGAAATATTTTTATATGCTTTATTTGTGCCGACGATATGCAATAACATTTGAATGGAATACGTCACTGAAAAAAAAAGAAAAAATTACAATTTCACCGTTCCTCGCAAATTACTGCTTGGCCACCGAACATTCTTTAAACTGCGCTATTGTGTGCCCGCCGAAAGGGAATGGAGAATATAATGAACAAAAAGGAGAAACATAACGAGCAAAGGCGAAAATATAAAAGCAGAGTAATAATAACGGCCACATTATATTATAATAAGGCAAGAGCCATTAAAGAAACGTAAGAACGAGAAGAAAGGAGGCGAATTTCTGAAAGGTAGAGAAAAGGTAGCGATCGTTGTAGTCTCTCTCTCTCTCTCTCTCTCTCTCTTTCTCTTTCTCATTTATATTCTTCGAGAGGTAGACAATCATTTGTGGCAACAAACTCGCGGCGAATGAATTCAATATAATGGGAGAAAATAAATTGTACGTGTGCACGCAAAAACCAATTAGACGTGTTCCCAAATCTAGGGCGGGGGAGGGGGCGTGAGAAATAATCGATTTTTCGATAACAAATAATTATTTTCGACAGGTTTCCGACATCATTTTGTCAAGTAATTCCCAAATTGCTTGCTGAAAGAATACTCTATATTCAGAATAATTGTCAACTGTAAAATATTCTGTACCCACAACACCCCTACGAATCAAATGGCAACGTTCTCAGTTCACAAGGCTCGAAAATTCCACAAATATAGTATTCATACATTTTCAGAAATTCTACTGTCTAAAAACTCAATGCAGATAAAAATGATTTGAAGGTTGCAATATTTAAATTCACAATGCACCCGAAGTTCTTCAAATAACATATGTGCCTTTTTTAAAATTCTGTACATGCAAAATAGAATGAAACGAAATAGAGGTTGCAATATTTAGATACACAACGTCGCCAAAAATGGTACAAATAATATTTTTACTTTTTTCAAAAATTCTATGGCACGAAAACTAGATAAAACTGAATGGGGGTGGCAGTATTTAGATACAAAAAGCCACCAAAATTCTACAAATAATATTTGTACTTTTTCTAAAATTCGGGGGCTAAAATTAAATAAAATTAAATATGAGTGGCAATATTTAGCTATACCACGTCCCCAAAATTCTAGAAATAATATCTGTGCTTTTTTAAAAATTGTGCAGCTCAAAAATGAAATAAAATTAAATAAGAGTAGCAATATTCGACTGCCCAACGCACGCAGAATTTAGACAAAAGACTTTTTGTTTCCATTGGAAAGCTGGTGGCTAGCTCGAAACGAAATCAGGAAGAGACAGTCTGGTCGTAGAACAGCGAAATCGAATAAACAGGTTGCGTGGGAGGTCAGAAGGTGGCGTTCCACCGTGGAAGCGGCTGAAACAAGGGAGAAAAGGGTAAAAAAGTGACGTACGGGAAGGAATTTCGAGGAGACGGTAAAGAGAGGGTATAAAACGCAATCGAAAACGGAAACGCGAGAGGAGGGTGGTAATAAAAAGAAATAGGGATGAGTGAAAAGGGAGAAGCCGGCGAGACGGGGAGAGGGTCAGATGAGAGGGAACACTGCTCAATTGATTTTTCTGTCAGGAGTAATATCGAGAGAGCGTGTGCTGCACGACGCCCTTTCTATTATCGGGAGTTACGGAGTGCCTCTATCCTCTCACTCTCTCCCTCTTTCTCCTCCCTCTCTCTCTCTCTCTCTCTCGGATGCATGGTCGATAGGTAACGCGATAACTCTCGCGATCGGCGTCCGCGTTACATAATATCGCAGGGGTAACGCGACTGCTGCATCCGTTGCATCCGCATGCAACGCGCCGATATTTTTCGCGAGCAGATGGGATTAAACGCGCGCGCGTCTCGCAGCGCCACTTTTAAATTTCCCGCTATCGCCGGCGAACAGCGCGGTCGGGGGCTGTTTATGCGCGAGCGAAAATTAACGGGGCTCCTCGATCGCTTAGGAAATCGAACTTTCGGAAACGAACCCTCCCCCCCCCCCCCCCCGACAGCTTTGCGACCCCGCCTGAAACCGAAACCCCATTCCCCTTTTTTCCGTTCTTTATTGAACCCTGAAAAATGGAACCCTCGAGCCGTCGGAAACTTTCGAGAGGATGCTGATATTGTTCGCGAAACTTTTAGCACCCCCAGAATTTAAACACTCCTTTCCCTATCTAATTTCTATAGCGTGGAATTCTGAAAGAGATGCTGACGTCGTTTATACAATTTTGAGGAACAAAATCCACGAAATTAACTAAAAAATTCCTTACTATTTTAAAAATGCGCAAAGGTCTGCTGTATAGTAGCTGTGAATCAATTAAGAAAATATGCAAATCACTGATTGGTACACCTACAGGATAAGATTTTAATTTTTAATAGCAGTAGAATATTTCAGATTTTGTGTTTTTTTTTAAGTGTTCAGTTGATTCAGAAAATACATTCACTGATACAGCTGGTGCAAATTTCCTGTTCCGAGTACCCAGAAAATTAAAGAACGCTTTCGCGCCCGTTTCCGGGCAATTACGAATGAATTAAGGAAATATATGAATCACGTCTCGGCTGGGTCAGAGGGTAAGTCTTTGGTTTCGGGTCTGTTTGTTCGGTTTCTCTCGATTCCTCTCGATTTGCCATTCCCCAGCCGGTCATTCCTCTCGAGGACTCCTTTTAGTGTCTCGTCAACGCCAACCCTCGCTCGGCACGTCTCCCCCTCGTCACAGCCTTTTACCCATCGTCGGTTTTTGTTAGTCTGGAGAGCGTCTCTTTCGCTCGGACGAGCGCGTTTCAATTATGAACCGGAGCTCCGCCGTGCCACGGCAGGGCAAACTCGCGAAATCATTCACGCGACATTTCCGTCGGGCGAAGCGACATCGACCCTGAAATCTCCAACGCAAATACATCGCATTAACGACATTAAGCTTCCGCAAACTGATTTATTTTTCTAATATACACACGCTCCGGAATCGATTTCCGTCTCTGCAATCGAATCGCTCGACCTTTTTACATCGCCCCGATCCTGTCGGCGTGGAATCTAATTAGACGAGAAATACTCGGCGAAATATTAATGGAGATTCACGGTTGAAACCTTAGTAATTGGACGTGTGTTCTTTAATTGGCGGTATTTATCTTCCCGTGTATATTCTTCAATTTTAATGAGTCCTGAAAAATTGGAATGAGTGGCAAAAGAAGGAAAAGTAATTTAGTTTTGTCTGGGAATGGAGCACTTGTTAATTGAAATAGTTTATTCACTGCAATCGAAGTTGTTTAGTTCGTTCATATTATTAGTTAAACTATGTATAAATATCCAAGTACTGTTCATGTTTTCTTGAAGGATAAAGGAGTAATAAACGTTAATTTTGTTTGTAATTAGTAGACTATGGACTTTTGTACGTTTATGTCGGATACAAATGTGAGAAGCATAATAGAATTTCTATTGCCAGAGAAAACAAGCTCGAAGTTCAATGTGAATTACACTTGGAAAATCTCGTCTCGCGAGGAAGACCCGATAATTAGTCTAATAATTAATGAGTGCCGAGTCTAGACGCTTTTAGACAACCTTTTAGTCACTCACAATTAGCCAGAGCCAGGGGAATCTAATTACGAATGATCGGTCTGTCGAAACAAGAGTAAAAGTTTCTTTGATTTTTAATTTAGACGAGGAAGCTTGGAGACCATTAATCATCGGTGAAGTAATCTGTGTTTAACAGTCTTCTGTTTCTTGTTGTTTTATGCTTAACAAGTACGATGAACGGTAAAGGGTTGAAGCAAGCAGATGAAAAATAAATTAAGTGTCTCTTGATAAAAATGAGCTTCATTCATTTAGATCTGTCGCGCAGTAGAATTGGTCTGTGTGTGGTCAGACATGCTATTACATCCCACGATTTTAACTGTATTAAAGACAATCTTGACTATATTAAATGTTTTATAACAATATCAAAATTAGAATACAATAGTAGAATTATTTTTGACTGGGAATTTTTGTTAAAAAAAATTAAAATTATTGGTGGTAAAAATCATTAATGTTTTTAAAAAATTCTCGCACTCGCATCATTTTAAATACTAAAATCAAATAAAACAACTCTAAAGTTGTCAAAAATCAACGATGAAAGAATTATTTCCATAAAGATTTCAATTCGCACCGACGCGACGGTTTCCATTGACAGTCCAGTTTCCGTAAATCAGCCATAAAAATTCAAGCGGGTGTAAACTCGCAGATTTTTGTGGCCGATGATTAAGTAACTGGTTTGCCCCGGTAGAACATAAATTCCTTAGATCAATGCGGTAACACACCACGGTCCATTGATCCCGGGTACACGCGACACAAGAAGCACGCCGTAAAATTGGTCAGGACGATCGTTTAGAGGAGTCGATCGTAAAATCCCATGGAAATCGTGCATCGACGGTCATCACAACAAAAACGCATTAGGGATGTGCGTGGGTGAATTAATGCGAGGTAACAGCCCATTACAGGATCGCCGGAGTCGTTACATTGATTTACAAATATAAAACAGTGTCCCTCAATGAACCACTACGACCTCTAACCAGGTTTTTTCCGCTTTGCTTTTGTGCTGTATGCGATTTCGCTATGATGACCTCGTAAAATAAAAAAGAGCGGAGTTTCATCTTTGCAAACATAATTGCAGCGAGTGCAGCGAGTTCAATTGAAACATGCAGATTCAGTGCAGCGTGTAATCAGGGAAATATCAGACATTCAAGAAACTGTAACATTATTAATATTAAAATTAAATCAATTTCTCTAAGGAGAAATAGAAGTAGCATGTGTGACTTTTATGCAGAATAAAAATTGTATTAATTGCAAGATAGGCGAGCTACGTGTGCGTTTATTTTCTTAACAAAATAATGCAATAATTCAATTGGATAATATTTTTATTATCTTTTACCATTACAACCGTATATTAATTATCAAACCTTTCATGGAATATCAAATATTTTAATTGGAGTCGAAACAGATCACTGTATTCGGTGTAAAACAACAAATGTGTTAATTTTCACGAGATTGTTATTGACCGTAAATATCACCGGGATTTCCGAAACAAATACGATTCAATACGTAATTTGAACTGTACTGAATCGAATTGAAGCCCTGGCCAGAGTTAATGAACCATAAAACGTTGCTTTTAATTCTTGAAAAATCGAAGCATAGAACAACGAACAGTTGCATAAATATCAGAGTGAAGCGGCAGTTTCGCGAGCACCGTTTGTAAGCTGGTGCAGATCGATCATCGGGAGGATCGCGATCCTTTGCAGAAGATGTATTCCAGCTTGGCAGGACGTCCCGGAGGCGAGACACCATTAATATCGTGTACACGCGCAGTTAGTTTCGGCTCCGGGTAAAATGAGGCAATCGGAGTGCAGCGAGCTGCATAATTCCTTTTTTCTTTATCTTCCTCCACCGCGGTCGCCGCTTCTATTTCGATTTTTTCACTTTCTTATCTATCTCTGCTCTTCCATATATTTTTCTTTTTTTCTTTTTCTCGAGCTTCGCCCCGACTCAGATGGCCCGTGAAATATGTCTTTGTTCTCTTCCGCTGCCCCGGAATAAATTCGACGATCGCGTCAACGAGGAGGCGGCCCGGAGCTTTTATCTCGGTTCAGCCGCCATTAACCAGTCGCGAGTATTCTGCACGGTGTGCTTTATTTGCCCCGAATATTTAAAACGCCCGATGCACCTGCGCTGGATAACGAGCGTGCATCATCTTGCGGCCGCTTTTTCATCGGCCCCATCGCCGATATACGCGTGTTTCATTAGCGATGGGAAAAGCGATCGAACTATTCCCGATTTTCTTTCGATCGGCGTGACGTTTCGCCGGGAAATAGATCCGATTTATTCGACGATTGAGTCGACGGGTTTTCGGAACAGAATAATTAACGGGTTTTCCAGCGAAATTAACCCTTTGCACTCTCGGAGCAAGTTTAACATCGAAAACCAGATAGATCTTTCGATCTGGAATGTTTACATTCTAAATGATTTTTTTATACATATGAAATCGATCCTAATTTTATTCACGAATTCGATATTTGAATTTTGAGCAATCTATTGAATAAGAAAATGTAGTAACGCAAATAGTGGTTTGAATATTGGTGTGGCAATTTTTCGAACTCTGTCAAAATCAGATTTCTACTATTTTAAATGGCACCTACTCGTTCTTGTCAGAAATCCATGAAATCTACTAAGAGTGCTCCAGACGTTTCTTCTTTTAATCCCTCGCACTACTATTTACTTTGTGATTATAATGATTAGAAATTCTTCATCGTTGAGAATTTCATAGAAAATAAAAGATAGTTTATATTTATTGTACGCCTATATGTTCTTCAATAGCTGCGCATTAACAACGCCAAAATAGAATTTTATTTCGGTTTAAAGAAAATTAATAACATACATATTCATTAGAGTCTGTTCAGAATCTTCATCACGAGTCTGACTCGATATCGTAGGGCAAGGGGTTAAACGAGTAATAAGGTCTTTCTCAATATTGTAATATTTCATTAGCTGGTTTCCCTAATTTCTAATAACTCTACTGTTTCTGAACGAGGCTCAATAATTTTCTTTTAAACGATAGGTTCGAGGAAAATTATTACTAGGCTATGAATTTTATAAATTTATGTCAAACGCTACTCACGAGAAACGCATACAGTACAGATTGCTCGAAAGTAAAAATTAAATAAACAATACGTCGGGGCTCGTAAACCCCGTTCAGAACGACCACAAAATCAAAGATGAGAGTATTCAGGGTCCTGGTAGACCCATCATAGTGATTCACAAGCCCGCCAGTGTTACGGGGGTTAAACCTAATGCGCTCCGCGATCGAGCGAGCGTCAATTAATTAACCGAAACCGTTCGCGGATTCTCTTTAAGCGGCTGCAGTTTCACATTCGCGCTAATGAGAGCACGCGTAACAATCCTCGACGGCTTGCATAGTAGGTTGATCCCGTGCCGTTCCGTTCCGCGTGTGCAGTTTTCCACGGTGCATAATCTGCTTTCGTTATCAATGTCTACACCGTGCTTCTTAATATTTCCCTCAAGTCCCTTCGCCGTGCCGCGAGGAGGAGATCATGCAAATTTCTATTTTCCTAATTCGAGTCTAATTATTCACAGTCAATTTCGTCGGGGCCGAGTAGATTTTAATTACGATAACAGCGCCTTGTCACGGAATCCTTCCTGCCTCAAGAATGATGGGGTGCAGAGGACAGGGGGTGGGCATGGGGGTGAACAGCGGCACGGAATTTAAATAGTTCAAATTTTCCAGAGCTTCCCCCCTACTTCTCTCTCCCCACCCTCTCTTATTTACGGAATATTCATGACGGCCAATTAAAATTCCGCCGGATGTAAACTTCGCAGTGGGAAGGTGTAACTGCGACTGCAAACTGCATTATTTATAAACGGGACGCACTTAATCCGCGAAGTGGGTACAGGTGACGCTACGAAGGAAGGTCGCGATTTTGTTTGCGAAAATCGCTGCCATCTAAGAATCCTGTATCTTGACCGACTTCCGGTTTAGATCGGAGAGAAACGTGTTTTGTCATGGTGTTGTTTTGATCCTTGGAGGAATGATTTTTATAATGGCTCGTCAAGTGAAGAAGCTAATTCACCGCTGTACATTTAAATTGAGATTATTATTTTCAACTAGAATGCGAATTCCATGCAACTACGACAAACACGAGTTCGTGCAATTTAAAACAACAAAGAAATAAAAAATATCTAACGCCGATATTATTTTCAATTTATCAAGATTATTAATGGAAAAAATTTCAATATATTTTCTGCTTCTTCCAATCAATCCGAACAATTTTTCTTTTGCATGAATTATTACTATTTTGAGGATCGCATCCGCTACTTCATGATATTGGATTTAATTTGGGAGATGTAACGTGTAATATGCAGGTACGCACAGTGACCATGTCAATTATATGGAATTAAACATTCACCTCAATATCGATCTTTCACTACGAATTAAAAATACTTTCCGTAAAAATATAAGGTTATAACGTTAAATCCACATTCATATGAAAAATCGTAATCCTTTCGTTTTAATATAAATCAAGTAATTAAAAGAGCAGAGCAAGATACAGCAGAGATAAAATTAATCTCGAGAGCGGCGGCCATATCGTTGATGAACGCGTTATCTCACTTTAGGAGCACAGATTTCTAAATCAAAATTAATGGAAAGCGAATTCGAGAAATGAGACAGTTCTTATGATTCCGGGTTCTAGCACCGGGGACATTTTCTCTTTTAAATTTTCTGCGAGCAGGTCCAGACCGACACGTGTGGAAAAGTTTCTTGCGGTTTCTGAAAAAGATTTTACGAGCTCTCTGTACCTTGTTTCAGGGTCCAGGATCTATGAAGTTAATCACATTTAATCTGCTAATCCCGTTTAACCCTTCAATTAAGTGCAATGAGTCCCAATGGACAATTTCAAACACCCTGCAAACACAGCCAACGTACACATTAAGTTTCCATGGAGAAACTCGAGCTTCGAAAAAAAAATCTAAAAAATAAATAACAATATTAACAGTATTTTATTCAATGAGATTCATTTTATTACATTCGTTTCTTCAAAGTTCCCTCATTATATTTTCAATAAATTGCTTCAGTTTCAGGATATTTTTCTCCATCAAATTCGTTAAAAAACTTCCAATCTTGAAGATCCGGTTTTAAAAAATCTACTAAACAGCTTCCAGACGAACTCACAAGTTTATACACCTTTAAACTAGAATTAAAGAACTGGAATCTCTCATTTTTAATAATAATGTACCTCCACTTTTCGGTGCATGTCGGAACGAACAAATTGAAGTAAATAGTTGCAGAGGACAACCGGCGCGAAAAGACGATCGATATCAAATAAAACGAGGGTAGGCGTTCAGCGGCCATTAATCCGGCGCGAAAAGCGTGTATTAATCCGCGGACAGCTGTAACGGAAAGCGCAAAAATTCGCGACGGAAGGCGGCGGAACAATGGGATCGTGTACAGCCGAGTGTCAACGTCGATGCGATGTATAATACGATTTTTAATGGAAACAGTAACGGCCGCGGGTTCGGATCGGCTCGGCTCGTCGGAGTTTAATAATATTCACATTTTCCCCGATGGCGTTTAGATACGTGTCACGTTGAATGTGGCCACAGGACTTAATCGTTTCAATGTGCTCTCTCTCTCTCTCTCTCTCCCTCCCTCTCTCCCACCCCGCCGGGGGGAAAAAGGTAGATCACGTCGATCAAATAGCGCTGACGCGCGAACCCGCGAAAATGACGGCGGTCAAACACGTATTCGAGAGCCCCGGTTGCGAAACGTTTCGTTGAATCAACAGAATAATCCAACCCCGTCGACCATCGACAGCGAATCATGCACCCCGGTGTGCGCGCTCGATCGTATGATCGATCATCGATCCGCGGATTTCCGACCCTCTTCAAACGATCTCTTTAATTCTTTTCTTGTCGAGCTATCGTCATGTATCGACGCCGGCAGCTGCGTCTGTCGAGCACGAAAATGATTTTCTGTTGCGATAATCATGCTGAAATGTTAATGGAAACCAGGTAGTCGGCACATTTTTCGACAGTTTATTTCTGCTTGGTTTTTATTGTTCTAGAACGTGGAATTCTAGAACGAGAACGTAAACGAGGGACGTGGGTTTTATACTTTCTAACACATTTTACCATTTCGCTTAATTAATTGTGTTGTGAACGCATAAAATACACCGTTTAGTGATCAGAGTAATATTGTTGATGCCATGTGCATTTATTGAAAGTTTGAATATTTAAATTAATTTTAGGAAACAGTGAAACACTTCAACGCACTTATTGAAACACTTATTTTCATGATTACAGACAGAAAAATTTGCAAATAAGGCAAATATAAATTTTTCGGAATTATATAGTTAGATTTCGTAGAGTGTATTTATGTGCTTGTATAGTGTGTTTTATTTATGTAGGGAGTAAGGCAATTCATTTAAATAGGACAGACATGACAGACTACAGATTCGCCCTTCTCGTTCGAAGATCGATTCCCGCTGCCATTGGTAACAGCAACGACATAACGAGAGTGTCTACATGTAGTTCGAATTCTTCAGGAAACGATCGGTCATTTTTTACGATTTTTCCGAGAGCGACCCTACCCCTCTGTCTCTTTCTCTCTCGAGTAATCGCGATACCTTGTCGGAGGGTCGATTTTTCACGGCGTTCTACGTGTTTCTCGTGAACCCGCTATTTATACGCCCTTCTTTTTGACGCTTCTATCGAATTCCGGGGCGGGTCCAATTTTTCCACCGATATTGTACCCACGTTCCGCGCATTTGTAATCGAGGCTTCCACGTTGTCATGTGTCAACCAGATAAAATCGAGGCTGCGTCCGATCCTGAAGGGGTAATCATTCAGAAAGACCGCGTTACCGATCCCTCATACTACCCGCATAATGAGCAAACCTTTACGTTGCCCTTCTATCCACGGAACTGTTCTATCAACCGTATTTATCAAAATATTTACCCCCGCAAAATTTGATGAAAGATGGCTCCTTTTATGATTGTAATTAATCTTTCTTTTTTCGATACTTTTATTTTTATTACTAGTTGAGACACTGATGAAACGTACATACTGTAAATTAATAATTTTTTCATTTCTTTCGCTTCGTATAACTAACTCAGGCGAGCCCTATTCAACCCCTGTTTTGTCATCTATGGAGGGAAATTTTTCGAGTCTGGCAAAACAACCATAACTTTCGAATAGGTCTATATCTCTACTTGAAGAAAATACTGTACATTCATGAAATATGCATTGACAAACTCATCAAATTTCGACTTGATATATTCAACAGTCTTCGCTAAAAAAAATTCCCAAAAATCAACCCTTATTTTATCGTATAGAGGAGAACAATTTTTCCGGGTCTGATAAAATAACCATAACTTTGGACTACATCAATATTTCTTCTCGAAATAAATACTGTACATTCTGAAGATATGCATTGACAAACCCGTAAAATTTCTAGTTGATATTTCCAACAGTCTTCGCTAAAAGAATTCCCAAATCTCAACTCCTATTTTATGATAAGAGTCCGCTCAGACAGGCGTCGCGACGCCCTTGGTCATCAGTACACGTGCTCCCTGTACAGCAAACAGTGAATTTGTTTGCAGTCCACCCCCGGTGACTCGTTTTTTCGATAGAGAGAGAGAGAGAGAGAGAGAGAGAGAGAGAGAGAGAGAG
>CM052125.1:13917741-13981417 GCA_028454245.1 Halictus quadricinctus | reverse complement strand
AGAGAGAGAGAGAGAGAGAGAGAGAGAGAGAGAGAGAGAGAGAGAGAGAGAGTGAGAGAGAGAGATTGTTCAAGTCGACCCGGTTTTGTATTCTGCTTGCGGCGTCGCGGAATGTCTTGATCGTGACCCGGTTCGGCGGCTGATTGGAAAAGAAAATCGCACCGCGGTTCCGGATGATTTGGGAACAGTGGGGGATTGATTTTGTCAGTGGGGTGTTTTCATGTCGATTTTTCTGTGCAACCCCCGCCCCACCCCGCTCCACCCCGTCCATCCCCCGAATCTTTCTCGCTCGACGGAGCACGCCGGACAAGCGGCGTTTCGTGCGGATTTGAGGTATTGTCGCGGGACAATGGGACCGAGGGACATCGTTAGTCGCCGCTAGATTGATAGAGAGGAGTTTGAGGATTTATTAGATGGTAATTTGAAGGGCGATTCGTTTTTACGGGTCTGGGGACTCGGTCGCGATGGGTTCCATGGGTTAAAGGTTGTGAAAATGTATGGGCACCCGTGGAGAATAATACGAGGCCTGTGATGGATGCTGTTTCGAGTTATGGTTGGGTCGTGTTTGCGGAAATGGGAACACTGTGGAGTTTTACGAATGATTATTGTTGTTTGCAAAGTTCCTCGAGCACGAATAATAATAGAAATTTATATTAGATGTTTTATTAGTGAACTGTGTTTACAATGTGAGTAGCAGTTTCAATGATAGGTTGAAATTGAGAAAATTGAAGTTTATTTATTTATTTAGAGAAAGAAAATAGAAGGATTGGAAAAAATTTGTTTAAACTTTCATAAGAAAAATATATCAGATTAAGTACTGTATTATGAGCATATAAATTTGAAAAATGAAGAAGGCGAGGAATGAGAATAAAAGACCAGAAAAGAACTTTGAGCTTTCTTAACACTAGGTTTACTAGGTTTAGAATTATTCAACTAATTTATTTCTTTAGGTATAAGTTATTAAAAAATAAATGGCTAAAAATTTGGGCAGCACATTCTTGTTATTTTTATAAAATAAAATAGTCACTTTTTACAATAGTCACTTTTACTGTTCCGTAAATCTAGTATTAAAGATCAGATTGTTTCACAGATTAGTGCAGTGTAAATATATAGAATTGAGAGAATGATTATTGGTATAATAAAGATAGTAAATGATATGCAAATAATAGTAACCTCGTTCTATTAATATTTTTATTTATAGCGTAAGTAATGTACTGTTGACTGGTTGACAGGAGCTAATAAAAAATGGAGAAAGGAATAAGGGCAAGGGAAGAAAGGGAATTTTTCACGTGCCAAAAATGAGCAGATTTCCGACTGATTGCCCCGCCTCTAATACTTTATACGCATCTATACTGTAGCTGGGGTTTATCAGTGCAGTCTTCTGGCAAAATTGACTTTCAAAAATGAGGGTCATTTGTCTCGTGTCGTTTCGATAAGGAAGCACATTAATATCCTTGAGAGTAATGTAACGGTGGAGTTGCAAAATTGATCGATGGTCTTCAAAGAATTGTAATAATCTCTGATGCTATATTTTTATAAGAAGGGAACGTGATCGGGCGTACAATATTCTTAATCGATTCGTTAATGACGTTGACGAAGCTGGCTTCTCGCTTTTTCAAAAGCTACCACTATATGTGGATAATGATAACATAATATTTATTTTGCGAATATAATTTCGCAAGAGTTATTTGACAGCAATTTCGTTCGGTAATTATTTGCGCGTATTAAACCAGCGGCGATTTGGAAAATGGTCGCATTTTCTCATTAAATAATTATCGTTCATTAAACTAATTTAAAGGACGATGGCGGAGAACGTGCCGACAGTCGTGAAATAAAATTGGGACAAACTCAAAAATTACATAAAGAAATAATTAAATAATTTTGTAAAGGAAACAATGACCAGCGCATTTTACGGTGGAAGCAAATTTTCTTCGTTAGTGACGTAATAACCGAGGTAATTAAACGGACCGGACTTTCCTAGGGTCGTCGACATTTCTATTATCCTCTCTTAACATTCCAAAACTTGTTCCAGAAAATAAACATTCCCACCCACGCCACGTGCATCAAAATATTTCAACCATTTTCACCAGACAGGTTCATTCAAGCTTATTCTCCAGCTTTCGCGTAAAAATTAAAAAAAGAAACACAGCGATTCGTTCATTAATAAACATGCAAAAAAATGACAGTAATGCTTTCAATGAAACAATTATTGAACAAAGTAATACTGATTTTGTTTTCAGTGCTGGGAAATGAAATAAACTGAATAGATCATTGTCTCTCGCGAGAATTAAATTGAATAATAAAAGAATATTGGAAAAAGACACTGAACAATAACCAAACACTCGGATTAAAAACGACTGTGATTTTATAAACAATGTTCGAAAATCGATATTACCAGCAGAAACCAGCAGCAACGTAATAAAACGAATTGCTATTAAAGAATACACACTGTGCATATTTTTGCAATTTGTGCGATTTTAAATACACTGTGTAATCATGTTACGTGTTAGTTTAATGATTCCCGCTGGTGAACCAGTAGCAAGATTTTTATTTAAAAGCGTATCGTTTTAATGTATTAGTTTTACAAAAAAAAATATTCGTATTAAACTCACAACGAATTATTTTAACTTTGTTGTGCAGTGTAATTTGTAACTTTGTCGACTATTTACAAAATACAGTGAACACATTAAAAAATCATAAGCATTTTATTTTAGAAGTTCTCGTTTAATTTACTAGGTGTACAAAATTAACAAATTTGTAATTTGTTACTTCATCGATTATGTGTAAGATGCAGAAAGTAATATTATTGCCAAGATTTCAACGCATTTTTTCACCCAACGAATTAATCTGAAAATTCGAGTTCAATGCTAAAAAACGTCACCCGCTGCGTACGATGCATTTTTGAAATGTAGGAAACGTTTACCGAACAATTAGTGGCACAATTGTTGAGAAGAGGCTTGCACGGAACAGATATATGCAAAAATGGATAGGCTCGATTAGCGGCCGAAAACCGGAACCAATCAAACGGATTACTTTCACTTGCACCGCTAAATGCACTCGAGTGCAATGGCAACATCAAATCGGACAGTGTCGGTCGCAGAACGTCGGCCATCGCGACCGATCCATCGGGATTGTCTCTATCAATGCGAAATGTAAATTTACTGTAAATGACAGAAGCCCCGATAGTCAGTCAATGATAATTATATCGATCACGGGCCCCGTCCGCCGCAATTTCACTCCCCCTGCAATCCATTAAAATTATCCGTCGCTGCAATCAGCCACGTCCACCCCCGCGAAGGCGGGCGTTTCTTTGGTCACCGGCCGATCGCATGTGAAATGAACGCAATTAAACAGTGCACCTCTTTTATCTGATAACTTCCGATTGCCCCGTGAGTCTTAATAATTTGTTTATGACCGACAGAAATGGATCGCCTTCGTCCGATGCAATTCCGATCTTCATCCTTTAAGTGCCATTACGCTGCCCCGATGCACATTTGCAATTGAGATTGAATAATTCAAAGATACAGTTCGTGCGAGGCTCGTGCTGTTGTAAATTTTGTTATTGTTGCCATTAATAAGAGGAAATAGCAGCTTTTATCTTGGGAAATTGCTTAGAAAGTGTGTAATGAATTTTTTAATATTTATGAGCTAGTAGATGTACAATTGCTGTTATTATTTTTCTTGTTGGTATTACTATTTATTAGATAGCAGCTATTAGTGTTGAGAATTATTTAGAAAGTGTGTAATGAATTTTTTAATATTTATGAGCTAGCATGTATTCAGAAATTATTATTGACTTTTATCGTCGTATCTTCGAATATTATTTATTATGAACCGTGTGCGATGAATAATTTATTCTTATGGGACAAGTGGACTTAAACAGTTAATTACCGAGTAAAAAAGCCTGCTCACCTCGCGTATTCCTTTCAGGGAAATTCGCAACGAGAATGGCAACGTAACGAATATGGGATTGAAGTGGTGCTGAACGTTTCCATGTATATTTTTTTTCAAATTCTTCTTACATGCCACAAGAGTTTTGCACATACCCCCTTCTAACAGAGTACGAGCACTCCTCCGGCTGCATTTAAGTGCACAGTGCTTCGAGGATGCTTGCTGTTCAAGCCACATACTGCTCGACTTTGAGCAACATGAATCACAAGAGCACTGTGCAGATTTTCTATATTTTTTTCTTTCCAGTTCTCGCACGCATAAAATATATTCTCCCTGCTCTCGCATTTTATACGTATCGTGCAGACACTTGACGCGTGCCATTCCATTCCATAACCGTACAGACATTTCGCATAGGAGAAACTTAATTAAAAAATTGCCTTTTATAGTCCTTTATATCTCCGATTTAAAACGTGTGTGTTCAAAACATCGATCATGTAAAATCTTCTGTATTTAAAACTCCAATGATTTAAAGTCTTGTGCGTTTAAGACATTAAGATTTGGCGTGTTTAAAATATTAAAGATTTAAAATTTGGTGCGCCGAAAAAATTAATGATTCGAAATCTCGTGTGTTTAAAACGTGAACGACGTGAATTCTTTCGTTTCTAAAATTTAGTTTACCAATCTGAAAATTTGCGTTGTTAGGTCTGTGTTATTAAATTGATAAAAATTGCAGTATTTTTTAAGGCTACGGGAACAGGAACAGCGTACAGCTTTCGAAAAGTATTATGGAATTCCGTCCACGGATTCTACTTCTACCCGCCACCTCCATTCTCAGTCTGACCGGTGATTTTAATCTCGCGGAAAATCTTATCTAACTTTTTAATGGTATATCGATGTTAGATACAGCAAAAACTTTGAAATTAAGACGAAGATTTTCTTCGCTCTTGTAATTTAGGAAAAGTTCCAGCGTCTTAAAGCAACCCCGCTGCGATCTGGCTCCCCGTCGCTGATAACAAAAGTGTCTTAACAAAAATTACTCGGGACACGGGTAAAACATAGCAGGGTCCAACATTTATTTTAAATAATAAATTCTTAACAACAGTTAACCGATTGAATGAATTCTTCCTTTAAAACAAACCATGCATTCAGATGAGAGATGAAAGAATTACAAATTCTATTAAAGTTAATACAAGGAAAATTGATAGAAATTTTCTGTGTAACATGTGGCACGGTATTCTCCATGGAATTGAGCACAGTTTCCACTAAACGATTCACAAAGAGACTAAAAACTGACGTAATTACAGTTTAATTTTTGAGTAACTAGGAGTAATATACCTAAGTATGAGTTCAGCGGGGTTGTTAAATAATGCTCTTTGAATGGAATTTCTCTTCGAGAAGTTTCAGATTTCTGCAGTTTTTCCTGAGGATAATACGCGGGTGACATCCTCCAAGTTTACAAATGCTTTCCTCGATTACTGCCCGAGACGTTTGACATATTAAAAAAGTTAAAAAAGTCTACAAACTTGGAGTAGTGAAATTAGTGCTAATTCATTTCAAAATAATTCAACAAAAATTCAACCAGTTTCAAAAAATCACAAAATATTCCTTCTATACCAAGCAAGTGTTTCAACTAATTAAATATTTTCACAGCAGATTATGCTAAGCAGTAGACCGCAGATCTCTATGCGAAATAAAAATTTTCTACACCGATTGTGCGAAGCAGTGAATAAATAGATTTCTAACATTAACTGTCTAGATAAATAAGAAATAATAGCGATCTTAATATTAGCGATTGAACTTTATATTAATGATTTTTATCGTAGAAAATTTTAGAATGTCTGTTATTTTTGGTGCCTGGTTCTAATAAATGCATGAAATCCGCTAATCAGTCCCGGATCTTTTCAGAATATTACCGCACTAATGACCAAGAACGAATAAACGATCAACAGGCACCGCGTCCCGGCAGTTCGCCGATGAATAATTGAAAACGATTCATTCCCGAAAGCCGAGGTTCTGCGAGCCACTCGAGCGAAAACGCAGATATCACGAGTCGTCTGTTTGCGAGATCGTCTGGGAGCCGATCTTAATCTGCATTCGGGACCGACTAGACTGTTCGGGGCGGGAATGTTTTGATGCCACTCGAACAGCTGAAAATATTCGGAGCTCGGGCCGCTTCCTCTCTCGTTTACACGAATACTTTCGTCCGCCGCCGCGCCGTATATCAGCCGCCTTCTAATTGAGCTGTAAACAAGCAACGGCGACATTCACATCGGAACCACCTGGGCTCGAGTGGTTCGGCCACTTTGTGCACCGCTCTGCCACTCCGGGAACCGTGATAGTTGAATAATAAGCCTACGCCGACGTCACTTCAGCTAGTCTCGGAGTTATTAGACCCACTCGAGGCTAGACTAAACGAAGACTAAATACACGGGAGGCTGTCTCAATGGGCTCCCATGGAAACGATCCCTGGCTAATCCTTTTCTCAATTCTGCTGATCTGAAAGTTCCTTTCCTCGTCGTTAGTAGACAGCTTTCTTATCAACCATTTCTTTTTTATTCAAGACGGGAAATTTCTTCTTTTCCTTTATTCTTCTTTTCCTAGGAAACATATTCTGATTTTCCTGAATGTTTAAAATGACAACTGTGGAGATTGTATGGTGAGAAATTTGATTGTATTATTAATAAATGCTGTATCTTAACATTCGATCAAATGAAGAATTATTTAACTGTAACAATTGAGAAAAATTTCTATTAAATCAATCCATTATTATTGTTACTATCCACGAAAGAATTAAAATAAGCTTTAACCCTGCTGCTAAACTATTACACAGTTATAGTAATGTTAAAGGACTTACAACGTGATTGGATCAAGAATGAATATGTCAAGAAACATATTTAAATAATAATGTGCAACAACGAAGGATGTTAAAACGGACGTGAAAGGAGGGCAATTGGCTGATTTATAAAATATAGATTCCGAGAACCGACACAGGGTATAGTCATTAATCTAGAAAATGGAAACGGCGAGGGTGGCGGGAAGAAGACGAAACGCTCGAGATTGCTTCATCTTTGAAATTGTTGATCGTAACGAGCCACTTTGAAAGTAAAATCGGTATCCCATGGAATATCATGTGGAACGCTTTTGATATGGTTGATATGCATAATCCAACCGCGGATCGTTCGACGGTGCACTGTGAGCGGGTTTTGGCGAATCGTTGCGAAACCTGACTCTGCTGTGGTCTCGCACGACTAGACCGAATTTCTCTACCCCTAAATTAGCTACCGTTAATTATGTCGATGCGCGCATCTTCGGGCGAGGTCGACGATTAAACCGTGAACTTGCCCAATTTGCAAATAAAAATGATCCTCTCGCAATGTTCCAGTCCACTGTTGTACTTCGATCTTTAGCCTTGATGTTTGCAAAGTTCCTTATAAATTTACAAAAACAAAATTATTGGCTTGCAACGTATTGGTCCGGAATAATTAAACTTCGACCTTTAGCTTTGATCTGTACAAAATTCTTCATAAATTTGTAAATAAAAATTATCGTCTCGCAACCTATCAGTTCAGACATATTGAACTTCAATCTTCAACTTTCATCTTTGAAAATTATTCGGTCACCTTTTACATTCTCAACTATAACATTTTTCTTTTCCGTTGCTCCTTCTTACAGATGTAGTATACTGAGAGAATCTATCATGGCAATACTCGGGTTTCCATTTAGAATTTGTCGATATAAAATGTTTTCTATACTGTATCGGCACAAATGTACAGTATGATTTAATTGAATTTTCGTATATAGGTATTGTGAAAATAATTGCAGTTTACTTATCGACAGTACAGTAACAAAGATTCCATTAGCTTGTTTCAATGAATTCTAATGAATTGTGTTTTAATGAACTGTTTCAACATTGCGTAAATTTTCGAATTAGATGGAATGAAGTGCATAATGAGGGAGAGTAAAACAATTACTTTTAACAAATTTTCCATTACCACTGTTACACCTCTATTAAACTACAATTCCCAATGTTAATGCAATTATTAACGATAATGGACCCGCGCGACAGACTCTGATAATCAGTGCTGTTTTGTACCCTAGACCCGTTATTAACAGTACTAACAATTCAAATAACATGTTCTAATCACCATTAAATCACCATTATGTAATACAAATCAAATACATAGAATGTATATCTGCTTCGAACGGTTTAGATCTAGAATACGTGCTCGATAATTACCACAACTGTAACGTAATTAAGCATGTTAAATCGAATGCTTATGCAATCGTTCCCAATTCTTCTCATTGTCTACTGTCAACCAGGAATTATTGAAAATGAAATGCAAGTCAGTTCTGGACTAATTCGGAAAGAGAATTATTACGCTTTACAATGAAACAATTAATTAAATATTAAAAATTAAATCTTGTCAAAACACAAGTAAAGGAGTGAATTATTTTTCCTGTCAAAAAATTTTAGATACAACGCAATTCTGAAGAAATTAAGAAAATCTTAAAAAAAGCTTAATTAATAGAAGGTGAAATTTAGTCAACTCGATAAAAAAATACTGTGATACCATCTATAATCTATAGGATTTATGTCTCTCGACGAAGGGGCGAACATCCTGAAAAAATTAATTTTCCAGCCCTTCGTGAAATTAAATAAATTTAAACGTTAATTAAATTTCAACGAAATTCTTAATTTTTCTCATTCACATTCGATCGGAAATCACCGATAAATTGTCTACCACTGTCGTCTTCCGATATCGGAATCGCCGGCACCGATTGGTCTTTCGACCACTTGTTTTAATTAACAGTATCACGAAATTATCCGTAATACGAGATTGCGCGAGTTTCCGACTCGCGTAATTCACGTAGTGCGCGGATCCAGTGTATGAAATGAAGCAGGGGGTCTCGCGATTATGAATCTCGAGTCGAAATTCCAGAAAATTCGGCCTTCAGATCGTTCCAATTTGCACGCTATAAAACTATTATGCGCCCATGCACATTCGCATCGAAGCAATTGCTTGCGCGCATTGATGGAATAATTAACCTACGTGGCAACACTAACGTACCTCTAAGTACCACACACATTAAAATTTACACGATTACTGCACACATATCAAAATTGCACTGATTTCAGTGCAATAATTCAACTCTCGTTTTGTATGTTAACAAATAATCTGCAGATTTTATACTATTACACATACGAACTCCTTAAATGCCAATATTTTTTTGGAAACTTTGAGAATTTTTTTTAAACCTTCATACTCTTCAGTTTTGTCTTAAAAAAAAATGTATAAAATAGCTTTGATATTCAGTTACGTACAAAAAAATTTTTCAACAGTATCCTTTCACTAACAATGTTAAATAAAAATTGTCCAATATCCTCATTGACTAAAAATCGCATTCACAGACAAAGCGATGTTGGACCTGTTGTAAAAATTATAACGGTAAACCAACGAATGAATTACGTTGTCGTCATAATGTAACGTCAACTAAATAACAAATGGGTCGCAAAATTCGCTAAATCACGCCGCCTGAAATTGCGAAAAGAAATTCGCGGGTGGTTCAACGCAATCTTGGCTGTCGCGGCACGCCAAGGAGCGTGTAACAGGAATATCAATTAAGTTATGACGAATAAACTTTTCTAATTACGCAGGCGGACCGCAAGGGTGAGGCTGATGGGGAACGTCGGCCGTGGAGCTAATTGCAGGCCTCTGTTTCTGCACCTGTACGGGTGCAGGTATCTTGCATCCCAAACTAATCTGCTTTGCATGTTGCATCAGAGAATGCCGGGCCAGGGCCAGCTCGAGGCGGCCTGGAGCCGAGGAGAGTGGTTGAATAGTGGCATGAATGAGAGAATGAGTAAGTGAGCGAATGAACCGGAGGCGATGGAGCAGAGTCGGTAAGCGAATGACTGGACCTGGGACGACGGTGAGAAAGCGAATCGGCTGGAGTAACGACCGAGATAAAAACTGGACGACGAAGAATGGCTGCGAGGACACGGAGAAACATAATTGACGTGTTCATCCGATCCAGGTGACATTGAAAAATTTTCCTATTGCTGGAACAGCTGCTTTCGAGATAGTTTCGAGCTTCCTTAAAAGACTGGATGGACGACTTAATTATGTGGACTGGTTGTGGATCCTACTCGGTCGAGCGTTTGTATTAAAATAGTCATTCTTCGTCCCTATTTTCGTGATTAAAGCCAGGTGTAGCGCAGTCAGTGCAAAATATTCACAGTAATTAATTTGTATTTTTATGATATCAAATGATTAAACATTGGCGAAATCATTTAAGTTAAACGATAAATATTGATCTTTTAACTGGGCGAGTTTTCAAGTAAAATTAATCCTACAAATATTCTACCATAATTAACATAAATATTACCATACAATGAAGTTTAAGATTATTATGCCTTGAATCCCCCCCCCCCCCTAATTAAAAGGTGTTTGTCTATGGAACTATGCTTGAGGGAACAAACTTGCTTACAATTAAAAAAAGAACGAAAAGATCTTCTGCTGAAGATCGAACGTTATTTATACCATTTATGCGATTCGAGGAGAAACAAAAGCCATGAATTCCTCCGTAGAAATCGCGCGGCCAGGTTTCTGTCGCGAACAATGATCGCGAGTTTTCAATGGGAGAATTCTAATTAGCGACGATCGAAATTTTTGCCCGCGGTGTTTGCGGAGCCCTCGAACCAGCGGTAACAATATTTCACGGTGAATTTGCCGCAGCGTGAAATACAATCGAGTAATTCGCGATAAGTGTGTTTGTCTCGGAAACACTCGAGACTTCCGGCCCGGGGGATCGTAACGAGAAACGCTTTCGTGGATTTTTAATTGCGCGCGGCCACTCCACCGGTAAATAAGCAAAATTATACTCGAAACGAGCACGTTGCGGAACATCAACGACCGACACAGTCCCGAGTGCAATTCCGGATCGAGCCTCTGCTCAGAGGCGAATCAATATTCGCGGTAACCGAGTGCCAAGCTGATGGCGAATTCACAATTCAATCGCTCAGAAAACAGCTCTTTAATAAATATCACCTGTACCACCTCCAGCAATTACGTCTTTGCCGCGCAACAATTTTTAAATTTATTTTTCCTCGGAAATAACAAGCTCGAGAAAACTTACATTTTCCTATTTTAGAATTGTTTAATTTTATGCGCAAAGTTACTCGTGCACGGATCATCTACAAAGAGAAAATTGACGGTGTTCTATGAATTTTAATTTTTATGTTAAATTGGTCCCTCCGTATTTTATGGATCTTAATTTTTAAATGAAATTCGTGCTTCGAAAGGTTAAAATAAAATGTCGAAAGATTCATAATATAATTTCTAAACGATTTGCGAAAGTTAGAAGCAATTTCTCTTCAATTTAAATTTACCGAGGCCATTGCTCTTGGAAAGAAAATCTCATTTAACTTCTATTTCTTCAAATTGCTTTTTAAAAGTTTAAGTTTGTAGTATTTTGTAACTTTGTGCAATGCTACCCCTAAGGAAGTGGAAACATGCATCAGACGTTTCTAAATCGTAGAATTTCAATTGTGAGATCATATGTGGTTGGATTGAAGAAATTTATAAGATATATAATGTAATTCGTAAATACTTGATTAAAATCTGCAATGGTAAAAACTAGAATGGCTTGAAAAACTATTTTCTAACTTTTCCGATTTTCAGGGAAATTGTCAATACTTTTTTTGTCATAACTTTGTAAAATAGGATTGTAAAATACATTAGATATAATACATTATACATTTTTTTCGAAAATATTTTTGCACCATCGTGGGGGTTGGAAACCGATCACACACTTTCTCTCAAAAATACTAAAACTTCCAATGCCTCTTAAATGAACAAAAAATTTTTTTCACGACTGAATCCACCAGAGATTTGAAGATTGATGTTTCCCCTTTACAACGAATTTAAAAAATTTGATATACGATTTTTTTAACTGTTTTATGGAACAGAAACTATGAACAGGTTTGATCATGCGAAGCCCCCATGATTGGCGATCTATCTTTCATTCAGAGCTTCATGAAACAGCTAAAAAAATCGCACGTCAAGTTTTTTGAAGTCGTTGTAAAGGAGAAACTTCAATCTTCGAATCCGTGGTGGATTCAGCGGTGAAAAAATTTTTTTGATGATTTGAGGGACGTTTCAATTTGCAGTACTTTTCAGAGAAAACATGTCTACAGTTTTCCACCCACTATATCATGCTGAAATGTTCTGCCAGAAAAGAACGCCGGGTTACGAAAGTGGAGTTATCAAATTTTAAAATGAACTAAAGTTTGTTGCCATACGATATTTCTCACGAAGTTATAACAATTCATACATTGACAATTTTTGAAAAATCGGAAGCGTTCGTATAGTTTCCTGAGCTGCTGCATATTCAATTTATATTGGTAAGTATAGTAATTGGAACATTTTTCTCTTGTTTTAACATGTATCTGTTGTCACCACTTGCCCAAGATAATGAGCAATTATTCGACAGGATGAGCAATTACATCTACAAATTACAACTCAATTTCGAATGTCAAATAAAAATAAAAATTGAACAAACGCGTGGAACAAGAGAGCTGATTTTTCGATGGTTCTCGCGGCTCGTTAGTCTCATTATGATCAGGAGAGCGGTCGGGTCCGCAGCGACCCGTTTTTCCGGCGCATTCGGGTTCGTTAGTAGCCGCTTTTCATAACTTCGTTAATGTCGGTTTATTTACTTGCCGCGTTAAGTGATGGACGAGCTCGCAACGGCGAACAAAAGGCGGACAACGGGGCTCTCGGGTTCGGGTTCGGGCTCGGGTTCGACCGGTAAATTGGGTTGCGCGTCGCGCTCGTGTCCATTGTGTGGACCGCTGCGCGCCGTCATACGGAAAATCTAGGGGCACTTCGCAGCCGATTTTCAACGCGTCGCGACTCTGACCGGTCCATTTTCCACGGCTGCCCACCCTTTACCATTCTTAGCCGCTTTCTCATTTCACTTTGGAGATTTCACCCTTTACGTGGCGCGACAACGGAATTTTTCCCCCGATACACCTCAACCCTCGTTGAACGATTCCGTCGCGAAACAGCCACTAGCCAGGGAATTTAAATGGAACTCAAACGTGGCCGAAAAATTTCCACCGAAATGTAGATTGTATTTTTGTGGGGAATGGAGCATGTCGACAAATTGATCAAAACTTGATAGATGGTTCGGACGAAATTAATTTGATTTTGTCATAGTTCCCGTAGCAATTTTTAAACTTTCCAAGACTTATATTAAAGGGGTGGGACACATTTTATGACAAGTAAGAAATAAAAAATCTCGATCGCTTCCTCTGAGAAAATGTTTCTGTTTTAAGTGGTTACTCCGTCACTATTTTAAAATGTGTTCCTCTGGGAATTTTCGATTGTTAGGGCTTAAATTAAAGCAGAAGAAATTTGAAGAACTTTGTGCTAGGAATACTTAGGTTATAAAATAATCCCGAAATCAAATTGAGAAATCAGTACAAAATGAGTGGACTTTGAGATCTTAAATGAAATCGATTTCAAAATGTATTTTAAATGAAACAGAATAAAATGGACATTTTGATTATACGTAAAACTTGCTGTCGAATAATAGACAGTATTCTCATTCACAGACAAAGTTCAGTAAAATGGAGGTACAGTAAAAATTAGCATTGGAAAAGTTTTAATAAAATGCAGCCCTTATTATGTCGAATCTAGGCACATAAAAAATATTGTAAGTATATGAATGTCACAGTCTAGTGGTTTTTGGTACACATGAAAAATTCAGAAAGGGGTAGATTCACTAAAATCCAGCTCCGTCAGAATTTCAATAAAATGGAGAATTCTAAGAATAGACACGTAGTATTAAAATGGTCAAAGTAAAAATAAAAGATTTGATTATCCACGCAATCATCTAGATAGAAATCCTCTAATTCACAGCCAAAGAAATAGAGTTATTAATAGAATTATTTTCGTCCTCCTCTCGTTGACAGAGCAAATTATTCAGACTCGAATTGAAAAGTAGTTAATTCGTGGAAAGTATAGTGAACAAAGGAAAGAAATAAATCATGATTTTCCGAGGAAAACGGGTTCCGATAAAGAAGGTCGAGCATCCATCGAGATAGAATCGCGTTGAAACGATTAACGACAAAATTGAGCACTCGATCGTCCGCGATCTTGGTGGATCGCGAGGGTTTTAAACGATCGTCCGCGCTTGCCAGTGACACCTTGTCATCGGACAAGCGCGTGAAATTTATTAAATTGCTTTCGGATCGTACGTCACGCCGGCACACGCGTCGCGGACCGTTTACGCGAAGTGTGTTCGCGTGTCATATAATTCAACCGGGCTGCAGGACGACTTTTATGCACCTCTCTATTCCCGTCGTCCTTTTCGAGCCGATTTATTCCTTCCCGACGAATCGTTTCGTCCTAGCGAATCTTCGTCCTCCGTTCTACAATGCGTTCCTTCACTTGGCCCTTAGACACCTTAATCCCTGAAAAATCGTTCAATTCCAGTTTTAGTAGATTTTAACACTGGCTCATTTTATGTTCTATTCGCTGAAAGTATTACCGAAAGGAGGAAAATTCATTATAATGTTTAGAAAATGATTGTCTTTATTTATTGAAAACCCAATGCAATCGAAGTTGACGGACATCCCCAAATTAATAGTATTATAAAATGAATAAGGTGCGCATCCACTAATTGTACAAATTAATATTAATGCGGTTCCATTATCCGCTTGAACATTTAAATGCATTATACAATTACACACTGCTAATTTAATGCTATCATGTTCGAGGTTTAGCAGCTGACTGTTATTTTAATCTGACGTCATAAATCATTTCTGTAACATTAATTTTTAGTTCATTGGTTTCATTAAATTCTCATGGGGTGACATGTGTACCACCGTTATTAATTTTCGTTTATTAGATCGTGCAACAATTGAGTTATAATTATTGATATACAACGTTCCATCCTGGTCAAGGTAGAGCAGGTGTTACCTTTTTAAAATCATGTTTCAATATTAGTACCACCACACAATTTAGGAAATCATTCCAACATGAACATTGCAATACGATTCATAAAATCATATTCTGATATTAGAATTGCTATACTATTTATGAAATCATTCAATGATCTCTACAATTTTGCAAAGCATAGGGGTATCGCTTCGAAATTGATAAAATCATTCAAGCACAAAATTGCATATGCTCACCACCTATAAACATGATTTCCAGCATCCTATAAAATGTATTTCAGTAACTCTTGCATTTTACAATTCTCAAAAATCCGCATGAATTCCCCAAAAAGGTCTTTAATTTAATGACTGCATATTGCATAGGATTCGGTACAGCTCGGGAACTCGATGCATCTCTCGATCGCTACGTATGGCAACGCAACAGTCCTACAGGATCCGGCCAAGAATGTTTCGCTGCCATAATCCCCGGGCATCCCGAAAATCAAATTTCACGGGTTCCTTCGCCGGAAGCTTTATCGGGCAGCGGCGGTTCCGGATTCCGCGGGACGAATTAAACGGCGAACGTACCGCACCGGGAATGATTTACAAAATGCATTCCCGGGACCGAACTCCCTTGCATCCAGCCCTCCCCGCTGCCAGCAACCCCTTCGAAATTTCGCGTATCGATCGCGGAGCCACGGATTTATAGCGCAGCATTTTCGAAACCAAGCTGTTGCATTATTGCGCAATTTGCCGCGGTATAATTTACGACCGACGGCCGGGGCGCCTCAAAAAATCGAGAAATATCGACGAAGGGATCCCCGACTGCCGATTGGGCGACGGAATCCGCGAGATATATTTCGCAAATCCTTCGGAAACCTGATTTTAAAACCACAGATCCGATGGCTGTGCTTTAAGACATCGTGTTTGGCTGGTGGTCTGCAAACGGTGTCACTTCTGGATTTTTTTCTATGAAATTTAATGGAGCTTTTTTAAAAACGTCTGGATTGTTTATAAGTATATATTTTGCAGTACTTGTAGCAATTTTCTGGTTGCGAAATCTTTAAAAGTGTCTGCGTGGCAGCGTCTTTCTCAGGAGCTGTCTCGGATCATCAGAAATAATTAGTTCATAAAGATAGTGTCAATATAATATAATTTTTTTCTCTAGCACATACAAGGATTTATCTTATCTATGATCATGCATTAACGTAATCTTCACGAAATTTTTCTCTGTGATGATTCAAAAACGGTTTCTGGGGAAAAGCCTGCTGCTCGGTCATTTTTAAACACTTTCCAATAAAAAAATTACCACAAGTTGCACGATACGTGTACTTTCAAACCAGCTGATTGTTACAAAAAATATCCCTCCAAGTTTTTCCACAAAAAAATTCCTGAAAATCACGTTGTTCCAAAGGGTTGAACAACTTGCATTGAGATCGCGTTATGAGCTCGGGATATGAATTATGCGATCACCGGCGATTAGGGGTTAAAAACTGTAAAGTTATTGGCTGCGAAAGTGGTGTTATCTATGAAGACAAAGGAGGGGGGGGGGGGGGGATTTACGGTTGTCGAGAAAAACCGGATGGGAATAGGAAAACGGAAAGTAACAATAACCGTGTTAATGGCGGGAACAAAACGCAATAACGTCGGACGTTGAACGGAAAATAAGAAAAGTTGGCCGACGTAGAAGATATCAGGATAATAACGAAGCTAACGAAGTTACCGGGGAGCGTCGTTAAGGCGACGATACGCTATTAAAATCCCATCACCGGCGCTAAGGATATTTTTAAGGAAAATGATAGCCTACTTTTTCGGCGGTCTTGAGGCCGACATTAGCCGGGCAAATTCACTGAATTTTCGACAGAGACCGCTTCTCCGTTCTTGTAATTGGAGCAATTATAACAACAATAATTACACGATAGAATAGAGAGATTCGCTTGCTCGAGGTAACGAGAGAAAATGAATACGTTATTTGAAATAATTTAACTATCCCCCTTCTCGGATATCTTCATCAACAAAATTACTATAGTCTGGAGTTCCTCGATCGTCTTTTAATTGATCTTAATTCTGCGATTCTCAGATTTTTGGGCGATCAAGAAATTTCACTCGAAACAAATTTAAGCATCATTATTTCCACCATTATTGAAGATTATGGGTGGCTTAACAGGAAATTAAATACTTCAGCTTGAAGTATACTTGTTAAACTTTAATTACTCGCAGGAAGTCGACATGATTTTAAGACTTCGGGTTCCTCGTTTAAACTTGCGAATAATGGTTTCAGGCGTGTAAATAAATGTTTATTGTGCTCAAACTTCTGCTTTATTTGATGAAAAATAGATTGTAGTTCACTGGAGGTTAAGATATGAAATCACGAATCCACAAAATTTACAATCTTGATGTTAACTCCACAAAATCAAAGTGGTTTATTCAATATAAAAATTGAAAAAATAATATATATATATGACACCTATATTACTCTACCAGTGCTGTAGCATTTTGCAAGAGGCCGAACAAGTTTGATACACTGAATACACTAGCACAAAAATTAGTTTCTAAATAACTTCCGAGGGACCGCGCAAATAATTTTTGATGTGTTAATAATTTATATCGTGGAATTTGAAGGGCGTCGACGTTTTCCTATGAAACACCATGTAAGACAATGTATAGGGCAACCCTGAAGCCAGAAATATGCCCGCCAGTGAATACAACGGAAGGAAGTGTTTCGTCGTTCTTGCGGCATAGAGCGCCGGTTAAAATTACTTACGCTTCGGGCCGGCCAGCCTGTTCCCTTTCATGTTCCATCTTTGACGATGGCAGGGAACACGTTGTTCCGGAAGTTTAGCGAAATTCGGTTGCGCGCAATGTAACCGGCGAACGAATGCTAAATCGCCGAAATAACCGCGGCCCCATGAAACGCGGCCAGGAAACTGGAACCATCGCGCCGCGGAATTAAACATTCAATAAACTGGGACCTTTGAAGCCCGACGTTACCTCGGTTCCGATCCCCGTCGCGATAAAGACCGCGTTTTAATTTGTTTGCAGCGGCGAAGCTTGTCGATTAATCTCTGTTGATGCACCAAACAATTTACAGTTTGAAAAAGCTGTAGAAATTTTTTGAAATTATTCTTCCTCGCATGTTCGTTTCAAAATGGAAAAACCGAGTCTGCTCGGAGACCCAAGCGAATGATCAAACGAATCAGCAAGCAACCAACTTTATGCTTGAAACGAGTCTCGTCGAAGATTCAATCTACTTAACAAATATAAAGGAGAGAAGATAACAAAGTCTGCGACAGGACAATGTCCCCTGAAAATAGCAAGCAGAACGACACAGGGACAATTTATCGCGTTCCCTCGCACAAAGCAGGAAACAGAGGTATCCGCGTAGCATTCGTACTCGCGAATTATTTCAGAGGGGTTCTCGAGGCAAAAGAAAAATCCGTTTCGCGCTTCCTGGTAAACGTTCAACCTCCCAGGTTCACCCTGTTTTCCGTAGGGGACGTAAACCTCGCACATAAAGAAGAAGAAGAAGAAGAAGAAGAAGAAGAAGCAAGCAGCACAACAGCAGCTCGCCGCTTACATCGTTCTTAATACATATCTATAACGCGAGGTGGGGGTGGGGAGGGGAGGGTGGCTCGTAGACACAGAGTCGAGGAGAGTTTCTTCTGGCGAAAGCGAAAAACCGGGTTCAGAGAGCTCGAGAGAGACTCTGGCATCCAGAAACTCGGCTGAGAGATGGAAAAACTCGAGAGGGATGGGCGGGGATGAACCGGGAAACACGAAAAATATAAGGAGGAGGGAGTCGGGGGCTGGCGGTTGGTGTATGCGAGTTTGAGGGTGCAACTCCGGGGGTTGAAGAGGATGGGGGCGGGGAGAGAAAAACGTTCGGACAAAGGGGTGGAGAAATGCGAGGAAGGGTGGGAGTCAAAGGGCATCGGCAAGGAAAACTGGTGAAACTGAAAGTAAGACGAGGAGGATCTTAAACGTACAAACGCAGCAGTGGTAGGGTAAGTCAAAGGGAAAAGGGATCTGAGAGATCCGATTGGAGGGAGAGGATTCTGGAAAACCTGGGGACCTAGAAATCGGGCTGGAAATCTGAGAAAATGGCGGGAAATTGAAAACGCAGCCGCCAATGAGATTCGAATATTTTTTAGCCTGGTGTTCCTCAGTTTGTTTCCTGAGAAAATGTTTTTTTTTTATCGTTGTACTTTAATGTTGGATCCATAGGATTTTCTGAAGGGTTATTCGAAGATACAAATTAATTGGATAATTGTACGTCAATGTATCTGGGCGATTTTAATAGTCGTAAATTAAAATGTTTGGCAACAGAAATATCCCCAAATGAAATTTATAAAATTTTTGAAATAAACTATTTAGAACGGAATCTAGTGATCAGGAAAATAAATTTGTACTGTATGATTCATAATTGTAGGACCAGAATCGTATCAACGAATGTATGAAATAAATAGTCTGGAACAAAATCCAACAGTCCGATTGCACCTATGCTCGTATGGTTGTCAACAGCATTATTTTGAATCTGTAAAAAAAGTGGTTCAGCCCAAAATCTGGTGAGACAGTCCTCAAAATTACTTTTTCTACACTACACATGATTATCCATCGAGCATCAAAATTATGTGTAACCAATAAAACCATGAAATCTTTCAAATAAATTGTTTAGAACAAAATCTACTGATCCATTTTGGAAAATAAATTACTGTGCGAGACACAAGCTCCAGCATCAAAATGAGTTCAAACCCCCAGGGGCATTAATTCTACGGAACGACTGGTTCAAAACGCAGCAGAGAATAATTTGTTGAAATTCCGGTAGAAAAGGGGCGACACTAAAATTGTTAAAATACCTAATGACGAGGAACGGTCGCGCAGCTGTAAAGGACCGGCTCGAAACGAAAAATGGACGTGGAGCTGCGGAGAGTTCTGCGACAGAGAAACTATGGTCGTCGGATATAGAGGGTCGAGGGCGGGTGTGGGTGCCGCGCAAAGAGGAAAATAAATTGCGACCAACATCTGGTGATAACTGGAAAAGTTATCACACGTGCCGGCTCCACTCGAGGCGCCACGTATCCACCGAATTCCTCGGCTCCTCGTCCCCGGAAGTTTCCTTTGCTGCCGTTTTCGTCCGGTTGACATTGGTCACTGGCCTAGGCTAAGGATGGGGGCGGGAGGGTGGAAGAGCCGAGGGGTGGTTCTCGAGTGCCGAACAAATCCTCCGCGGGATGAGAATAGTTCGATTCCAGGGAAGAAAAACCGCCCGCACCCGAGGAACCCCGGACCCGGTTTTCACGGGAAAGAGGATTCCGACGGTCGAGGAATGTGTTTCGTGAAACACGTGGTTCCGTCAGGATTGCGGTCAGGATTGGTGATTAGAAAAACGATCGAAATCTGTCTCGACTCTGGAACTCCCCTCCCCGAACACATTCTCCTCCATTCTTCCTCTTTTTACAGAACTTCTTATTTGTTTTTTGAGAGGAAATATTCACTGCAGAAATAAATTAGTGATTTATTGGAAATTAATGACAAGAACATTGGGGTCATTCCATGCTAATGCGATCACTTTCTGACTTCACCATCGGCGATTTTGTTCTAATTGAAATCTGTTGTAGTCCATGTGAAATTAGGGACACTCATCATTTGGCCGGTTTAGAATTTGTTTAAAAATTACAGGTCTTCGAAGTTTGCAATTTTTGAAATTTTGAAAATGGGCTTCACTTACGAATTTTTTATCTTAGGAACTATTTATCTGATCGAGCTACATTTTTTTCTTGTTTTATTAAAAAAGAATTGGGCTATTTTAAAGTAGATGGGCTATTTTCAATTAGAACAGAATCGTCGATGGTGAAGTCAAATAGTGATCGATTTGGAATGGATTGACCTATTGTGCAATTAATTTTGTGGTTTGGATCCCTAGATTTTGTTCTAAACCATTCATTTTACGATGGCTTCAGGACTTCAAAATAATTTTGCTGTTGGTTCTTCATTACATACACAGTGTAATGAATTTTAAGGGTAGGATTGTTGGCTCTTGTTCCGAACTATTTATTTCACGCTAGCTTCAATATTTACAAATAATTTTGTTGTTGGTTTGGCGATCGCGTATCACTGGGGTAATCACTTATTTTATGAATTTATTAGTATCTGTTTTCAGATTATTTAGTAATTAATTTTAAGAAAGTTCCGTTCAATATTTTATTACAGAAAAAAGAAACAAATCATTTACTACAAAAGCTGTATCAAATTTTTTTCACAAAGTTGCTTACCGAAATGCAGAAAAGTGTAGCTATTAATCACCCCATTGCACCTCCCGCGATCATAACATTCCATTTAATCATTTTCCCGGATTCTTTGAACCCCTTTTCGAGGCTCCTTTCAGTTTCTATAACCCTTTGACCCGCTTTATGATGGCTACCATGTACTTCCTCTTCTTTATGACTTCACCGGCTTTACTTTCTCTGCACCTACGCCACTGACTTTTCCCCCTCCCCTCACTCTTTCTCTCTCTCACCTTCTGCTCTTTTTCTCTGTCTATCTTCTTTTTTGTTAGCCACAGACTTCCAACTCTAATTTTACAACAATCATCCGCTTTTCGCTCTCGCCTTGACCGCATCGCCGATGCTTTTGCTTCACCACATTTTTAACCCTTTGATTCTTCCGTCTCCTCACTTTGTTTAATCCATCGTATCCCCGCGGTCCAGCACTCCGCAATTAAACTGGTTGCAATTAAATCGCACTCTCCTCGACCTTAATTATATGTGTAACGTGAGCTTTTCACTACGTAAATTTTTGACATCCGCCTTTTTAATTCGAAGAATCTGAGCGTACCGTTTGCCGGCGGATGAGAATGTAAAAGATTAAATTTCTACATCGGTCGATATCAATCGGCAATATTAAGCTCTCTCGACACTGTTTCTCTGGAAAATTAAATTATTGGATTCCCCAACAAATTCTTCTCGTCAAATCTTCTCAAGATAACGTTCTACTTCATTATCCTTCAGTGCAAAACTAATACAAACTTTTTCTCGTTATATCATTGAGTTGCTCAACAAATCCAGCGGAAGTCATGCATTCATGGTAAAAATGTGTAGATCAAATGCAAAAGAGTAAAATCGTTAAAAAAATTCAATAATAATTTTAACGTTAATGTTTTCAGCTTCCGTGACCACAGTCTGTTTATTATATTCAACGAAAAGACTAAATTCGTTTCGATATTAGTCTATGTCAATGGCCCAACAATTTGCAACGTAGAAGAACAAGCATGTTAGTAGAAATTTTCTGTAGCAATTGTTTCTCCCGTTGAAACCGCATTTCCAGAATTTATTGTCAAGCGCACTTGGCACTCAACGACTGTTCCAATCCTTGTATGCATTTATAAAATCCTCTCGTTGCGAAACATCGAGTGGTAGCGTTTTCATGCCGCTCGCCAGATGAAATTAAAAATAGGTTGAAAAAATAAAAGCAACACGCTAGTTGCAAAATGTGTTGTATAATCCATTACAACAGAACGAGTGTTCCATCGATGTCACAACTCTCACATTTCGTAGCTAATAATTTAAAGAAGATCAGATAACAAGTTCGCACACCGATCATGTAACAGGTCCCGCGGGTTAAGAACGGATAAACGTGTTGGTAGCTATTGAAGGAATGTTTATACTTTTTGTGACGTTAATGGAAGCAGAGGGATGATTTATGAATGCGGTTCAACAGGGGGATGTTTCTTCGTTGTAAGGGGGTGCGTTAGGTTCGCGGAGGTCGATGTCGGCCGGATGAATGAAAGTTCGCGGAAAGTTTGAAGCATCGGGGATAATGGATAAGCGATGGAGTAATGAATCGGTTGCTTGGGACGCGGTTTGTTTTAGAAAATTGAGCGGAGGGGTGCTGCTGAAAATAAGCTGATGAAGCGTCGACGAAGCAGATACAGCCTGCTAATAAACTGCGAGAAGATGCCGCCGGGATCCTATTACTTTCCCATAACCATTTACCCTTACATTCACCCGATACTCCAACTATTATAATATCCCGTAGAGTGTCGCTATTTTAATCACCGAACACTTGAAACGTCGTTATCTCCTAAACTCTACTGCCCAAGACAATGGATTAACAAACACATAATAATTAATTTTTGAACCATGTTCTGGTACCTTGGTCTCTCATATTCCCAGTAAAATTATACGCTGATTTTCATATAAAATTAATTTAATTTTCTTGACTTCTTTCGACACATTCAGATTTTCTGTTCTCAACACCTAAAAGCATTTTAGTTAATTCGTACGGGAAGCTTTCAGTGCAGCGCGTTATAATCTAAGCGGTATACTATTCCAGGGTTTTTTGGAATAGAAATTGAAAGTTTTAAAATATTGATATTAAGTTTTCAAAAATAATCTCGAATTGGAGAGTTTTAATATAAAAATTTCGCTCTAGTGAAATTTATTGTTAGATTTCGCTCCTGTTCCTTGCAAACCACTTTTATTTTGCACGTAGATCCGCAGTCTAAATATTAGTCAAGGAAAATTTTCTCAATCGTTTCCATCGTTTTCCTCGATTTTCTTCTGAATTTTCACGATTGCGTTAACAACTCGCAACTGTAATTCTAATTTCGACTCACCGTCACTATAATAACTATTTTTTCTCTTGTTCCAGGTAAGTACGCAGTCCAGCGATGCTCTGCTTTCATCCCCGGTAACGTAAACAATGCTTCAATTACGGCTCGGCTCAGATTTCTCATTCTTCTCCGTGTTTTTCTGCAAACCGAGAAGAAATGGTAAAAATTCGAGATCGCCGCTTCACTCTTCCATAAAACGACGAAAACTGTTCCACATAGAAAACGGTTAAATCGAACCACAACGGCGAACAAGAATTTTTTAGAAACAACCTGTTGTTTTTGCGTCATTAAACCGCAGTTTCCAGGCGCAATGTTCGAAATGTCACAAAACATCGTTTTTTTCTTCTTTTTTTTTTGGTTTTTCAGAACACAAGATACTCGCGCGCGCGTCAAAACGAGCATACACGCATCGGTCCCGTGGCCGAAGCAATAAAAGAGCGCAGCCGAAAGCACAAAAACAAAACCGGTGAAAAACTTCTAGCTTTCGGTAATTCATAAAACAGTGCCGCCGCGTACGCCATTAAATAACAAAAAATCCCGATGTTTGACGTTGAATATTCGGGAACGGCGAAACATTGCGTCGTTTACGACGCGAGTCGCTTCCCGGATAAATTTATTTTTCGACTCGTCTCGTCGAGTCTCCTCGACGAGGATTTGCCCGACCCGAATCGTGGGAAAATTTATCGAATCTGGAAAAGCGGAGCATTCGATGGAAAACAGTGATTATTTAAAATGTATACAAATTTAATTTAATAAAACTGATCACAATAATTTCCCTTTCGAGGATGCAAAAATTGATCCAGTACTACAGTATCTATTTGATTACATAATTGTATAATATGTTCGTGGTTTAATATAATTTTATGTCATCTTTCTGTAAACAAATCTTTAAACGAATTACAATTTTTCCATATAATTTTTAACGAAAAAGTAATATCGTCGATTAAAATGGTCGTTCCGTTGAAAATCAATTCTAAATATTTGCAATTATTTTTCACGCGAATGTTTTGTCCTATTTCACAAATATACAGGTCCCGATTGATCCAACAAATGATGGGAATGTTCGCTTTTTGGACGGATATTTCGCAGGCTTTTAAGAGGGGTGGTTTCTCTAAAGATTCAGCAAGGGTGGCTCGCACACGTGGGACAGCCATGATCTCGGGTATCAAATAAAAATAGCCGGCAATAAGTAGAAGCCTAGGCTGGTCACCAGACTCGTAAAATAATCATTGATATCGGACGACAAACCGGTTGTTCCTTCGCCCCTTTTTACGAGCCGATTATGTCCGGATCAAGGCGGAGCTTTTACGCCTGTCGTTCGCTCCCCTGTCGATGGCTAACAGAGATTTCTCGGAAGTCCGTCGGCCCGACCGCTTTTATGATTGAAGTCTGCTCAACTGGTTAGGGGCGAGGAGCTCGGACCTTGCATAACGATCTTATCGTCCAATTATTCGCGAAACTGCCTCTGTACCCTCCATTTTACTCTTGGATCTCGAATTTCGGTGGTAAAAATTTTTTTTAATTTTTATTAATATATATTTATATTTAATTTATTTTTAATCATGATTTAAGGCATAGTAAAATTAGTTTACTTGAACAGTAGAATACAAGATGATCTTGAATTTCAATCCCTTCGACCATTTCAGAATCCAAAGATCCTCCTAGGTAGCAAAAAATTAAATAACAAAATCAATAGACAAACAAACGAGAAAACACCGAAACCTCTATTGCTGACATTTTTTTTTCAATTTTACATTGCAAGTTCCTCGAACTCTCATAACCTTCCCAATACCCACAACATCTTCCTGAACCCCCGCCTACCCCAAAGATCCAGCAAGACGACAAAGAACAAAGTTAAACAAGACCGAAAGAAGAGAGCCGAAACTTCCACTGCCAAAATTTTTATCTACCTCTCCCTCGCGTTCTACAGCTGTCCCAACCCTTAGAATTTCCTCTATACACACGACTACCCTCTCGGATCGTCGCAGATGGCAAAGAAAGAACGAAAGAAAGTCATGCAAGAAAGCGAGGAGAAAAGAAGTGGGCGCAAGAAGTCCGGGAAGAGAGAGAGAGAGAGAGAGAGAGAGAGAGAGAGAGAGAGAGAGAGAGAACAGAGTAGCGACTGGTTGTTTGAAGGGTATGTAGTACGTGGTGTGAGGTATGGGGTGTGGGTAGGCATGGCAAGTTTATGGGGGGAAGCTGGCACGAGGCGCCAGTTGCCGGGGGTAATTGATGGTTTAGCATCAATGGGGGTCGATTCGCAAAGAACAGAAGTTTTTCGGCAGATCCATTGACTGCTTTCATCCCCTTTCCGCACACCATCCTCTACCCCCATAAGAAAACTTCCCTGTCGTAAGAAACCTCTCAAGATTATGGGACTCGGTTTTTTTCTATGTTGCGGGCGCCAGGCCCTGTGCATTAATTTTCCTCTGCGCCCGTCCAGGATTTAGTTTTCGCGGTTTCCCGTCCTGCAGGGGTGTCTCTAGGATAATTCGAACCCCTACTCCTCTCGCTCAGGCGATCGGGACGGGGATAGGGGTGAGGATTTCTTCCATCCGGCCAGAAACTCCGGCCCTTTTTTCTGGCTGACTTTCGTCCAGCACGCTTTGTTTCGCGGCTCCAGCAAAAAACCTCTCAGGAGTATGAAACCGACTTTTTCTCCGGTAAGAGGCACGCATTAATTTTACTCCCACGCTATGCCGAGCACGCCGGTCGACGAACGTCGATGAAACCGGCAATTTTTTACAACGGCAACGGGATTTATGAGCGGCAAATTTGTCCCAGTTTCTTGCGCACGGTCTGCACCCCCTCTTCGATCGGTTTTCTACCCCTCCACTGTCGCTTTTGCGGATGGAGATCCGTAAAATTGGTAGATCCGTATTTGAAACCACGTGGATCGAACTAAGGGATGGCATAAAAAAATACTAAACACATTCCAAGCGCTGCAATCCCCAAATGGAAATATTTTTCCAATTGATCACAACAGTAATTAATTTTTCAAATTTAACTTCACTTTTGGCATAAATCGTCTGAAATATATAAATACTAATCATTTGGAGGAAAAATTTAAAAATAAAAATTTGGTACTTCATGAGTTATACAGTTTCGGAAGTTTGTTAGAAATTCGTCGGAGTTTGGCATAATTCGCAAATCTACGAAATTACGAGGGGAAAAACGAGAGAGGGGGGATCTAATGGGAAATAAAAGCGACGTGTTCGTGTTCGGTTCCGGACGTTTCTCCTGGCTGAGCGTTTTTACGGCAGGTGAGTTGTTCCAGGTGGCCGTCGCGTCGGACTGTTTTTCCTCGTCGGGGTTCTCGCCGTCGTCTGGACGTAAATAAAACGAACTTTCCGCGATCCTTATCCCTGTCCGCTGTGCCACCCCTTCTCGCAAGGGTGAAAGCTACCCTCTCGGTTTCTTTTCCGGCCGGTCAGAAACCCGGGTTAATTCCTCGTTCACAGAGAGAGGGAGAGAGCGAGAGCCTGTCCTGGATATCGAGTTTTACGATTCGTTAGCGCGAGTTTTTCCACCCCCTCACCGCGCCGTCACACCGTGGACGTCCATCGACATCCGTTTTCCGTTTTATTTCCGTCATTTCAACCGTGTCTCTCGTCTTTCTATCCGGTGAAACTGATGCCCCGTTCAATGCTGTGGAATTATTCTTCAATTTTTGTTTTCCGGTGGCCCCGGGGATCTCCCTGCAAAATCAACATTGCCCGTGACGTGTCTGTGATGAAATTGTCTGGACGCGGAAGTTTGTGGATTTTTGTGCGAAGTAAAAATTCTCTGTGTGGGTCGTAAGACGTGGAAATCTGCAGACTTTTGTACACGCTTTGAAACTTTTATTTTTGGCATTTTCTCATCAAGATGTACATGATTATACAGTGAAAAGTTAAAAATTTCTGGGCTGACAAGGTGTAAAAAAAATTTTGTACTTTACGATTATTGAAATTGTAAAGGTGCTTTCATGGTCTCAAATAAAAAGAGAGCGTTTAGGAATTAACTAAGAGTAAATATTTTACATTACTTTATAAAAATAACGAGACTGTGTGTATCCAATTTTCAGCCATTTTATTATAATATATACACAAAGATATAAAATCGTTGAATAATTAATCTGCACACTGGGGCATTTATAGCTGAATGAAGAAGTAAAATAGACTCTAATTAATGACGAAGGTCTACTAGATTTTTCTGAAGCGAAAATATATTTCCAATTAAAAACTATTTCCCACTGTCTGGGGAAAACGGTGTAGAATTTTCATTTGCACAGAAATCCATCGTCGAGCAATGAATAAGTTTAATGAGCTTCGACGAAGTTCTCTTTTTGTTCCTTATTGAATCAAAAAATTCCATAGCTTCCAAGAGGAGATTATTCTTTATTATACGAGAAAGTTCGTTTTTCTTCTAGTACGTAATTTACAGCGCCAGTTGTGAAAATTATTATGCATACATTTGTTTACACCTCCCATCGTATAATGATTTATACGAATTCGACATGTTTCTTTTGCGCATGCAGCAACACAATCGTCTTCCTTTTACAAAGGCGTCTTTACATTTCATATTTTCCAGCCGGAAAGTGATATAACGTTTGAACTTCGCGGAACTTGTGCATGGAATAGCAATTTGTTCGAAAGTCGATATCGTACTTGTGTCAAAGGGAAATAAAAACTTTATTTCAAATCAAATGCAAGAGAAACATAAAAGAGGGTACATCAAACCCGGGGATGTAGCGTGGAATAATAAATATCAGTCAAACATAAAAATAAGCAGGATGCATGCTGCAACGCCATCTCGTGTGTATCTTATTCACGGTGACACGGTTCGCGTTCGCGAAACGAGAAATATCGAAACTGTTCATACGTTAAATTTTCTTCAACAAAACTATCGACACATTAACTATACATACAATAAATGTAAAAAATATTCTTCTGTACCTCAATTTATATTAATGAACTTCAAATTAGAAACAATCTATACATTCATATTTTTAAATAACTTTAAATTGAACACCGCATGAAAAGAGGGAGACTATAAAATAAAATGTTTCAAATTGTAGCAAGAGTTGAGAATCATCAATGTACTTTTTGCAAGTTTCCAAAATTATTTTGCTCTTATCTTTTGTACTGGATGCAGAACATTTTTATTTTGCATAAAGATCCGCGGTCTATTTATTATAATCAAAATTGACTTGAAAATTAGTCAAAATTAACGACACTACTATTGTCTTTTCAATGCAAACAATTTTTGGAGCGATTAAACGAACGTGTCTCTTTTCTATTCTATTATAAAATAATTTATGAACCGCTCTTAAGGTTTCCACTCTACTTCAACGACCTTCCAGTGCATTCTCAGTGGTCACGCGAGCAGGTCATGCCAACTAGTCTCAGACTTGCTCATGCCCGTTACTTTCCAGGCGTTTGTGGACAGTTCGAGGAGGTCATTCAGGTCATGGAGCATCGTGTCTCCGGTTTCCGTCCTCCGTCAGTCTCTATATATTTCCCGGTGACATCGAGTGACATAATTCATGGTAAATAAACCCAGCAACCTCGGTCTTGACACCGAGGAAAGGGGAAAGTAGTATCACCGCGCACGTTCCAACGACCTCTGCATCCCTTCCACCAACTATCGCCGTGGAAAAAGAGTTCTCGCAGAATCGAAAGCCCCTTTCCTAAGTAACCAGAAAACACGGTTTAATTTCGGTAGAGGGTGAGCGTGTTCCGGTCATTAAGCGAGACGATAGGCGACGTACGATCGCTTTTTCCAACCTGTACACGCGGAAAACTCTATCGACCTTTTTCTCCCCATTCTCTCCCACCCCGTTTTAGATCTTCTCCCACAGTGGCTTGCTACCCCTATTCTCTGTCTTCCTCTTTCTCGTTTCTACGGGCTTTCTTTCGCCCTCGGTCTCCGATTTCTGTCTATTCACTCGCGGCCCTGCATTGTTTTTCTACCACTCATCTATCTTCCTTACCAACTTCCCCATCTTCCCGGCCTCTCAATTTCCCTCGGCCTGGACCCGACATACTAACGTTGCAATCCTGATCAAAAGTTCCGACCACCCATCGCTCTGCCCCTAATCGCGCCCCGACGCCCCGGAAAATTTCGATCGATCTGCGAATTTTCTTTGATACAACGTATTCTGCCCTTTCTTACAAGTACGCCATTTTCGATGATCATTTCGAAAATGCAAGTTTGCTAGTTAACAGTTTCTGCAATTTGTTGTTCGATGATCGTTTATAAATGAAAATGGAACGGCGCGGAAATGATTTTGGGGCACTTGTGAATATTGAACAATGCGAAAGAGGCTAAGAGTTTGCCCGAAACTCGTTACAAGGTACTTTGTACAATGAAAAATTAAACATCGTGTTCAAGCTTCTGTTAAGACCGTATTTTATGATTTATTTCGTGACTAAGCTAGTAGAGGTAGCATTATCCTCAATCATTTTAAAGCAGGGATTTATATATTTAATATGAACATATGCTCATTATGAAAGTTCAATATTCATGAACACCGAATAATGTTTACTTTTAATTGACAAGAGGAAACATAATAATATTTATTTGATCCAGATTGAAGCCTTTCAAAATGGAAATGTCCTTAATAACCATTTGAATCATTTAAACATTTATTTTAGCATGTTTCGACACATTTAACACGTACAGAGATGGGCTATAAATGTGGTAAACATAGTAATTCACATTTTATTACTGTTATTAATCGTGTTTTCAATTGACGTTGATCTGGGACTGTTTCCTCGTGATTAGAGTACTGGAGTACTGGAAAAATTCTGAAAAAATTCACTAGAATACTTTCGGGTACACTCTTTAACCCCGGGAAATTCAAAACTGTCACAAAAGCTGCGTACTCGCAATTATTAAAAGTGTCTCTGTAACTCGAATTCCAGTAAAGAAGTTTCAAAAAAGAGATTTCCACCTTGCTCCTCGGTGCAACTCGATATTCCTGCGCGTAATTTTCGGTGAAACGGGGGTCGATCAAAAACGCTATTGTTTTACGATCGTCGCGCTGTGACAAAGAAAAATCGTGGATACGAAAAAAAAAAAACAAGCTGGCGGGACGGTCCCGCGCGCCCCGATTGGAAACCCGCTTAAAAACCGGGCGCGGAAAAGCTGTCCGCGCTTAGGTATATCGAGCCGTTTAATTCCGTTTCCGGTTTTAGTTGTGTGCACGAGAGAGATCGTTCCTTTCACGCTTCCGCGAGCCGAAAACAGGATTCGCGCGAATTTCTCGGCCGGGAATCTGCTAAACAAACATTCAGAAAGCCGCGGACAGAATAAATCGCGCGCGCGCGTTCATCTCGCTCGAGCGGATCGGCGCGCGTGACCGTTTCGCGAGAGATGCAACGCGATGCAACGCGCGGTGCAACGCGCGAGCGCATACAGAAATGTTTATTTTACTCGACCCCGCGGGGAATGGTAATAACTCAGATCTGAATAATGCCCGGGCAATCGGCCGATATTTAGGGAATCGTTTGATATCGATCCTGGAAAGAGTACACTCCGTTCCAAAAATCCGCCCACGCTTTCCCGAAAATGTTGATCATTTCAAACGAAAATTCTGTAAAACGTTCTTCGCGTTCTACGAATCACAAACGAATTTTCTAATTGAATTTAAACAGCCTCTGAAAAATGGTGCTCTTAAAAAAAAATTAACAAGGTTTAACAAGGTTCATTTGTACTACAAACATTTTTATTTCCATCCTTTTCGAGCGCACATAACTCGCAGACATTTTTATCACTGACATCTTTGCACAAATAATACAGTTAGATGATTGAATATAATTAATTAAGTTTAAATATAATTAATTTCCGTGTCTCGGAAAAAATTGCCTTTAAAAATCGATTTAACAAATTTTATGTGTACTTATGAAGTTCAAGGTCGAAACGTTGATATTAATACGTTTTTGTATAAAACGTACAGGAACATTTAAAATATCGGATACTAGTACAGATTAAACGATATCACGTCGCTAACCTGTGATGTACAATAAAGTATTTGATTGTTCCGAACGCGCGCTCCAAAATAATAATTTCCACATGAAATAAACCAAACCGTTCGCTATTTTCTAATTGAAATAACATTTTACTGTTCAGTGAGATTTATTAGCGCGGCTGGTTTATTAGCGCTGTAACGATACTTGTAGCAGTAACAGTAACTGTTGAATTGCATTCATTCGATCCTCCCCGGGTCTGGTTGTTTACTAAACAATGTCATTAGCGGCTCTTTCGGCAGGTCGTTTTTGCATCGATTTATTAATATAACAGGTGACTTTTTGGCCCAACGAAGAGACTCGATTAAACGATTTTTTTTTCGTTTGTATATACGGAGTGTTTCGCGTGTTGCACCGCGCAATTGCGGCTTAATTATTTGTGGTACGGCCTGTACAAATTTACGATTTCCGGTGCCGCGGTGGACGAGGCTCGTAAAATCGAACGTCCGCGTAATAGTTCGTCGCGAATGGTCTCTCGGAAAACGCCGAATTGACACGTCGCTCAAGTTTTACACGTTGTACGCGACCGCGTAGCAACTCGCCGGCACGGTCATTCTTTTAATTAAACGCAATTTAATTAATTAAAGGGAGAGGCGCGAAGGCGGCCAAGCTCAGCTATAATTAACAGCCGCGGAACTGTTTCAGTTGTGTTTCAACGGGGAACTAACAATGATACGAGGGACCCTGGAGTGTGCATGTGTGTGTGTGTGTGTGTGTGTGTGTGTGTGTATCGTCGAGAGCCGAGGTTTTACTTTGGAGAAAGATTTTTGACAATGTCCCGCGGCCTCAAACGCGGATCTAAAATGAAATTCGCGCCGCTACCTGTACGCGATGCTCTCGCGTTATCCGGGCTCAAAGGATTAATTAACGCGCTGGCCACCGACGTTTGATCACAAAAATTTTATTGCGGATCGGTGGCCGACACCCGAGGTTCTATTTAACACATTGTTTCGGGGAAACGTGATTATAATTCTCGGTTAAAAATATGCTAACTATTGTTCGATGTAATAGGTGCAGGAGAAGGTGCAAGTTTTCTTCATTTTACATCGATTTTACAGTGATATTCGAACAGTTTAAACTCTCTGGATTTTCGGCATAATTATTTTAATACTGTGTACATCAAGATTTTAATACTGCAAGATCGGAAAGCTCAACAATTTCTGGACGATGTTAGTGGTTTCTTCAGGGGTGACTGACAAGGGTTTATTCGGTTACCCTGGCCACGATTTTCAAGTTAACGCAAATTAATTAAACGCAAATGAAAGAGGAAGCCTCATAGAATACGTGCATATTTTTTAAAAAATTTTATCTTCGGAAGCTTGATTTCTCAAAAAACCTGATTTGATTGTCATAAGGGTAGCTGTATGGAGCTTGGAGCAGCGTGTTACTAAGTGACTTTGTCGGGTCTCAAATTAACTAACTGCACATGAAAGAAGACACTTCGTAGAGTATGAACAGATTTTTCAAAAATGTTTATCTAGCACGTTTAAATCAAGAGACCTACATTGATAATCAGGAGGGTGTTAGTCCTAGCTCAGCGGTTGACCACATAGTGATCAACTTGCTCTGACTACAATTTTAAATTAAATGAAAATCAATCAACTACATTCGAATGAACAAAGCTTCACAGACTAACATTTTTTGGAAACTTATTTGAGACACGCCCTTCTTCTGGAAATTAAATTATCTATCACACGTGCATAATAAATCACGAGTTTCGAGGCACAGTCTAAATCCACAAACCACCGTAATTTTGCGCTCGCAAATTGTTCCCTGCAATCAGCTAAAATTTCTTCAGCGGAAGAAATGAACGTTCCTCGTCCCGTTGTTGTCGAATATATGCTACTTTATGGATAATATTTTACTTTATGAATATACTTTACTCAGGAAAAGCATTAAGCTCGCGGACACGGGGGCTACAACAACGATGCGGATCGAGTTATTTGCTAATTAAATGATCAAAGAGTGTGTCCAGCAGGAAATGGCGAAAGGATCCGGGCGTTTTTGCCCCGCGACTTTTAAGGGCATCGGGGACGCAGGAGGAGGACAAACGTTTTTTGCTGAGCGCCGCGCGAAAAGCACCATTCATCCCCGCGCTTTGTTTTCGCCGTCGTTACTCTCTTTCACTCTCGCCGTGACAAGCTTTCCCTCGTGTAACCCGCGAAAACAAAAAAGAAAAAAGAAAAAAGAAAACTGCCACCGGTTACAGATTCTTTCTCCGGCTGGAACTGACTCAGACAATTCCATTCCTCGCCGCTAACACACTTCTGTCAAGCGGCCCTCCGCCAGATAGGAAAATTATCGTGTGAAACGAAGCTCGGTTATTGTCTTCGCCCGGGAAAAACCTCCAATCGATTTTCCGCGGAGGAGATTTTCCTCTGCGAAATACTGCGAACCGTTACTCCCCGAAAATTCCACCAGTATAATCCGGTATTAGATGGAAACCAATTGCAATTTTTTCTCGACGACGTTGTACCGCAAAATCAGAAGTCAGTGTTCACTGTGATCGATCAGATTTCATTAAAATCCATAAATCAATTTTTTCCGAGGTACACAATTTTCGAAAATGTGAAATTCGTCTTGGATTTTATTCGTTACATTTTTGGTGAAAGTCAGAAGAAGAGAAGAAAGAATTAAAATTATCAGTCTCGATTTTTTAACAATTTTAGAACGATATCAGGCTAGGGATGGTTCTCTTCTCAGACGATATTTATTGATGAAGCCAGCTGATGAAGCCAATTTTTAACGAACATTTTACAACGAACAACTTCAGCCTATCATCTTAGAAATAAAAATCCTTAGATACGGGATATTGTTAGGAAAACGATTCCAACGGGAGAATTGATTGGTACATAGGGTGATTCACAGAATACACAAATGGCGTCCAATCGAGGACAACAGTGGGGGATAAAGATCCAGATTGATGTTGTCTGGCACAGAGAGAATCGAAATTTCTCGCGTCTCACGCACTAAGTAGAATCGGCCATCTCTCACCGCAGAAACCACGGGAAAGCTTTCACCGTGCCAGAATTTTCTCCGATGGCGTAGGTTAATCTTACTTCCATCGTGGGAAAACCCGCCGGATTCACGGAGTGACGCGTCAGAACGCGAGGAATGCCTTTTTTCGAAGCATCCCCTGTCAGCGCTGCCATTGTCTCACCGCATTTTTGCTTTTCCTTCTGCTTACTCCCAGACGCCTTTGATTCCTCTCGTCTTTCCTTTGTGTTTCCACTGGGAACAGGTATTCGAACGGTTTCAGGCTTGGGAATAACAATCTGCTCCGTGGAAAGACCATTAATAGGCTTTCCAACACCTCCAGCTTTCGAGAATGCTATTTATTATCGTTTACTCTCCGACTTCATTGTTCGGGCTAGCTAAACAGCCCTGAAATTAAAATGTAAATATTGAGACCTTACTAGGCACTGTGTACATATTATCATCTTACAAAATTTCGTTCAAGGATGTTTTCAAGTAATATGCCTAACATGTTAATTGTGGAAGAAATATTTTCAAATAGAGTTTTAATCGTGCAAGAGATCTCTCGAAGCAAAATGTTAGCAATTGTGCTACCAGAGAGTCACAAACAAATCTCCTAAAAATAATAATAATAATAGTAAAAGATCCTCCCAAATCGTTCTACGCGAAACAGAAAATAGAAGTGCGACGTATGAATATAAATTTGCCCAGAATATCAAGGAAAATAGTTGGAAAAGTTTCGGGCGTTGCTGGGGGAAAATCGCGTGTACGATCTCGATCATGTGGCCGAATCAACGGCGGGTATTTTCATATTTTCTCATGCTGTTGCGAGTTTCGCGGTGTATCCGGTTCGCCGGTTTCTCATGGGAAAACTTAGGAGTAGCCCGTTTGTCCCCGGGTTCGATTTTCGGTGGTCGTCTTCGTCCCCGGGGCTCGATTTTCGAAAATCCGTCGTGGGTCACCCGGCGTCGTGACCCGCGAAACTCTTCGACAACTATTTGGAACGAATTCCGAAACTGTCCGATTAACCGGAAGGACGTGCCGGAAGTACATTTCTGGGGAACTGATGCAGCGATCGTAACCGGTGCCCGGTATTCGTTCTGCGGTTTTGCGCGGAGAACTATTCAGAACTGGCGGCCACCGCGGCCGAAACTGTCAATTTGCCCGGAACAGTCAGTCTACCGTCAAAAATAGATCGAACTCCGCATACTCCGATCGCAGTCTTATCCGAGACACTGCCGGAAATCGACCGCCGCGCCGCACCGGCCCCCTTGGAATCGACTAACCATTTGTTTATACGTCTCGAGAAATTACTGTTCAGACGTTCGGGTTGCTGCATTCGAACAAAAACGTACAGGCTGTATAAAACGTAATGGCCATCCGTCCTAGGGGTGAATCTACACCTCCGCATCGGTGGACATTTGTCAAAGAAACTAGTTGTGAAAGTTTTTTTACATCTACACCTTCTACACATCGAGAAAAGAAAAAGTTTGAAAGGATCCATATGTCGCAAACGAATAGTTATCGAGATATAAGCCGTTAAAGTTTTTGCAAAATTTGATTGTGTGGAGTTATTCGGGCCTAACGACGAATGTCTCTTGAAACTTCGTTTGGCTCGAGGCACACACACGATTATGTTCCATAGTAGGCTTTTGTCTATACGTATAACTCCACACAATCAAATTTTGCAAAAACTTTAACGGCTTATATCTCGGTACCTATTTGTTTGCGACATATGGTTCCTTCCAAACTTTTTCATTTCTCGACGTATAGAAGGTGTTGATGTAAAAAAAACCTTCACAACAATTGTCTATGTTATAAACAATTTTGCGGCAAGTTTCTTTGAGAAATGTCCACCGATCCAGAGGTGTATATTCAACCTTAGGCCATTGCTTTTTATACACCCTGTACAATAATAATTGTAACGCGCGGCACGCGATACACCATACATTCTGACGAACAATTAAAATCGTCAGACGCGACGTAAAGTACTCAAAGGAATTAACCGCCGATATTCGCGTAAACGCATAACAGGAAGCTATCAAACCACCGGCGACAATTTTTCGCGTTTGATTTCCACGACACGCTCGCAAAATATCGCATCCGCGTATCGAATAAATTTTCGAGACACGATACGCGCATTTTTCTCGGGCTTAATCGAACGGTTCATTTGCGATACTCGGTAAAACGGGTCAGGAGCGACCCGTGCGAAATATTTCCGTTCGCAGTCGATTCGTTCGATTTATTTCGAGCAAACACTTGTGTCCTCGGTGACAATTTCATTTCTAAATTGTGCAAGACTGTGGATTTTGTGCATTTCTGACAAAAATAAGTAGGTGCAATTTAAACCAGTAGAAAGATTAAAAGTGATTTAAAAATGGCAATCTATTATTTTCAACTTGTAAAATGATTACAGTTACAATGAAATGTCTCGCTCAAATTATGTAGCAATAAATTGCAACATATTCTTTGTGCAGAACAATCAATATTACAGAATGATTTGTACCGTATTTAAAAAATTTAAATAACCGCAAAAATGTCGAGAGGTGCACACACAAGCTAATTTTATATTTTCCAGGTTGTAATATAGAAATAACATTATTGGATAATAAGATAATTAAATAATTTTTAAAATTTTTGTCCACTGCACGCGGCACTGTTCATTTGCTCTGCAGGAAAGTGGGTCAGGGATGACCCGTGCGAATTAGGATGGCAGGGGGTCAACCTGGAATGTGGACGGGGTTGCTGGAAATATTTCCGTTCGCAGGCGGAGCGGCAATTGTCCAAACAGGAGACACCGATCGGCGAGGCCGAAGTGGCCCCATCGAAAAACGAGTTTCCATCAAAACGGTCGTCGAGCCGGAAACGTTCAGCGCCGCTTGTATTTTTCCCATTTAGTCGCAGAGCAGGCGCGTTGTATCGCGACGGGCCGACACGAGGATCGTTTAGCAGTCCCCATTTTCACGCGATCCCCGTGGAAAAAGCAGCGATTCGCACCGAGAACTCGTTCGAAACGCATCGACTGGGACGCGGGACACGACGACGGAAGGAATGGAAATTCCGCGGATCCCAAAAGCCGGCCAATTTTATCGGCACGAGCGGCCGGGATTAAAACGCGTTGATGAGGCGACGTCGGATGCACTTAAAAAAATGCCGACGATTCCGTCGGCCGCCATACCGGGCGTCGAACAAAAGCCCGAAATGTCGGCGCCGCCGGATCATAACCGACTGGGATCGCGTAAATATTCGTTTGATCAGCCCTTCCCCACCACCGGATCTTTTTTCAGCGTGCCGTATCCCATCGGTTATCGACGATGAATCTCGATCCCGAACGTCGATCCTCGTTCCACCGCGTTTCTGTATTTAATTTTTCCCGCAATTCCGCGATCGCCCCCGATCATTTCTCGCCCGTTATAAATTCAGAATTCCGCTTGTTCGCGCTCGCCGATCGGTCTCGATGAAATCGACAAACGCTCGATTCCTGTTTTCATGGACTAGTAATTAGATTGCGCATTTTTCGCGAGCCGCGCCGATTTTCATTAACGTTAAACCTACCGTGCGGCAAAAGTGGCTGGTACGTGTTGTCTTATAAAAATAACAAGATTGGTTTAGGTTTTGTGCGACTTTTAATATAATGTACACTTGAATAAAGAAATCCAGTCAATTTTCATGAAGGGGTCTTTAGAATTTTTGTAATTGTAAAATAAAAAGTTTCGTGTTTTTCGACGCGTAAAAATTACTGAAAACTCGAACAATCATTTTAGTACAATTTTGGGCTGTTGGTCTTTGGTATCTCGAGAAGTGATTAACGAACGTGTCTTTCTTCGGTTGCCCTGGTCACAAATTTGGAGCTAACGCGAATTAATTAAATGCAAATAAAAGGGAACGCTTTATAGAATATGCACACATTTTTTTTTAATTTTTAACTTCGGAAGCTCGAAACACGAATTTGAGACCTGTTTTGGTCACCAAAAGTCTCAGATCAGTGGTCACTATACCTTCATCTGACTACAATTTTAAACTGACTGTAGTTTAACCAGCTGCATCTGACAAAGCAGGCTTCACAAAATACACAAACATTTCTTAAAAATTATTTCATAACTCTACATCATACTTTACCGTATCATACTCGTACTCTCAAATCACAATACAGTGTTTACTCGATATATGTCCAAAACACAGGTCTGGCCAGGGACATATATCGACCAGGAGATACTATTCTTTGATCCACGCCGAACGTAGAAAAGGATCCCTCACAAGGTATACCCCACGGAAGTGGCTTAGTGAATAGTTCTGGGACTTTTATCGGATAGGCATTTGGGACATATATAGAGCAAACGGTGTATGTACATAATCGCGAAATTGTTGTCAATTCGAATGATCATGCTCGCGAATCCCATGGAAGGATAGTTTCTATCGAAGTACCGTAATTAGTTCATTTTCGAGAATGAGATATTAATTACGACGTTATTCCGCGTGATTCAACAATAAACCTCGACACGTTATTTTCATACATCATTAGAGGAGAAACGCTCGCAAATGATTCAAATTATTTTCATTTGATTTTAGTCATTTGCCGAAGGACAATATAGTTCGGTCGGCATGTGTGTATGAACGATAAACAATAAAGGAAGAATATTCGATATCGTTGAGCAAAGAGGGAAAGAGGCCCTGCAACATTATACATTTAATTAAACTCGAACACAACGTGGTTGTTGTCGTGTCAGAAAGGGGTGGCCGAAAATTATGATCTCGTTTTATCATTAAATCAACCTTTTTAGAAGTCCTCGGTCCTCGGTGATTGATTTCATTGTAAAACAGAGCGGTCGCGCCATTTACCCGCGTCTCTTTCAGCGGGAAAATCGAGATTAATAATTGTTTACGTTTGTTACGTATCGATACGCTCATTTGTATTACTCGTGCCACCAATATTAATGTAGCTTCCGTGAATTGCTTCTATATTCGTACATAAATATTAATAATAGCGGAATATTCATTTCGAATGTTTACGTTCAATTGATTGTTACCCGGTAAGAGAGTTATTTATTTCCAGTGCAAATATATTTCGGTTACTTTCGACGGCGTTCTATCAAATTTTCGGTCGCTGCGTTGCGCGCACGTTTCAGCCGTGTCTGGCCAGTTATTGGGTATTCTACTGGCTTGATTGTTTGCACTCTCTTTAACGTAGCGCATGCTGTTATAATCGTAACCTGTGTATAATTAATTTAGTTCGACACTGAGCAATACGCGTGCCATGTGGAATGGGTTAGAGACAAATATAATACGGCAAACATCCCATTTTTAATTAACAACGAACAGAAGCGTTTCAGGAAAATAAGCTTGAAGCAGTAAACACTGCATTATACAAGCGATTAAAAAATTATAAAATTAAAAAATTAAGATCATCGATATTCTTCTTTTTAAAATGGGACTACATACTTGTACTACTGTCACGTGACAGCCCTAGGACGACACAGTAAAAGGAACAATCATCTACATCATTTCCAGTAAGTAGAACTGGCATGTCATAGCCAGACGCATCAGTAAATTTCTATTGAGTACCGCTACATGTCAGCTGTCAACATCCTACAATAATTTTCCGATTTAGGTAATAACAAATGGAAGCAACAACAATCTATTTCCGAACAATCTATTAGATTTTCTCTGGAAACGAATTGTCAAATGAAAAATTGAACCATTTTATCTTCGATCGAATTCTTCAATTTCGCGACAACGAACCGGAAAATCAGCTTCACCGAGTGTCCCGAAATTTTCTGCTCGAAGAAACGGAAGTCGAGACTTGTCGGTGTCAGGAGAAGAGTATGAATCTTTCCTCTAGCTTCTCCGTCGTATCGACAGAAAAGGGACGTCACCGTTGGAATCCGGTTTTCACGTTTTATCGCGACTTTCAATTAACAGCAGGCTCTTTGATAAGCGGCAAATAGCCGGTGCACGGTCACGGGGCCGGTTTTCTGGATCCAATGGGAGCTTCGTTTGTTCCGTTGCTTGCGAACGGTTAATCTCGCCCGTGATCCGCGGCCGGGACTCCCGCTTCGCAAAAAGAGAGCCAGACGAGGGAGTAGCGTTTCGCAACCGAGGATTCGCGCGCGTGGAACAAGGCTTCCTCGACGGGGCGAGGGAGGGGGTCGGAAGAGAAGAAGCATTATTCCCCCGGCGGATCCCGGCCCCGGTTTTCCGTTAGTTAAGATCACAAAGTTGATTCTGGGATTAGCATGAAGTCCGGCTAGATCCCGCGGCTCTCTCGGTCTCGTGAAAACTGAACAAGCACGCTAATCCGCCGGATGAGTCCGCTTCTGAATGCATTACGGGGATCGATCCGCGACTTCCGGAGACTTTAATGCCCGACACGCGGTCTACCTGATCGTATGTGCCTGCGAACAGTCATGCTCGCACTGGTAAATATTTATTAACGTTCCCGAGCTCCCTTGCGATTGTTGTTTCACCGAGGGGGAGCTGATTTTTCCGTCCTTAACGCGTTTTCATTTTTCCTTCGATTTAGACCATTTGGTGGTTGCGACGGATAATAAATCATTTTTTGAATAATTTTAACCAGGGACCGTAACTGTTATAACCAAAAAGAAAGAAAGTATTTCATCCACTAAAATCGTATTGGTTACAAATAAGGATTATAAGTAACCGCAAATTTTTTCTCTTGTTGGTAAATGTTATCGTTGAGAGAAATTCATTTCGATCACTTATAAGTTTGCTTTGAGCAATCGAAATAGTTTTTCTTCATCGATAACAGTTATCGATAACAGGTATTAAAAATCGATATTTTTTAATCATTTTGTTCTCCGAATTTTTTTCTTTATAGATTGTGTAGATTATCTTAAATTTCAATATTATTGAACTTTTTATATAACTTTTATTTTCGTTCCCCGATTTTAACCTTTCACGGACGTTTTTATTATAAAGGCATAAACATCCGTAGTCTAGTGATAAGTATTACAGTGATTTCTCTATATATGTCGTCAAGGTCTGGATGCTAAACGTCGCGAAATTATCCCTCGAGTGTAAACATGACACATCGAGGATTCACTGTATAGTAATGTAGTTAACGGTGACCTTGCGCGCAATCAAGTTTGAAACATTTTGTAGTGCATTTTTCTAATTGTAACAGAGTAATCTAGTAATGCGATCCTGTGCAATAAATTTTGAAATATTTTCGAGTCAGTGCATTTCTCTGACTGTACTAGAGCAACGTGTTGAAATGAATGTTTGTTGGATTATTGGAACGAGGGAATTGGAAAAATGTTTAAAAGTTGATCGACTAAATTAAGTTTCTAGCATTTTAGAACATCCTGGTCTAGTTAGGTTACAGTTTGTCCGTTGGATCGGATCGATTTCTTTCGGATGTCACGGTTCGTTAATCGTAGTCAGTTGCCTGGCAGTTACATCCAGCACGGAAACTTCGATCTGAGAAGTGTGCCATGAATGCGCTATATCTGCGAGTAGGAGGGGGTCCTATAAAATTCAGCATCTGCTCTGCATTCGCCGCAGCGTTTTATCGCGACGGACAGGTGTAGTATTCCAGGGAGTTGTCATAAGTTGTCGTAAGTTGTTGGCAATTTCGTTTCCGCCACCTGACTGCCTCTCTCCTTCCTCGCCGAATGAACAAACGCATGAATATAGGAAACAGCGAGATAGAGAAGGAGAAAATGTAGAAAAAGTAGAAAAAGGAGGAACTGAGAACGATGCGGAGACATTGATAGCTGGGTAGATATTCAGATCGCTAAAGTGGTAAGTGAAGAAATAGGGGAGCAGGATAAAATAGTTTGTAAGTTATGACAGCCTTCGAGGAACATTGTATTCCCCACTGTCACGCGAGATTCTCGTAACTGCAATTTTCTTTCTTAACCCTTCGTGGATCTTGCTTTCTTACTTCGAGAAGCGGCAACAAAATGGCGGACGAACGGATTATTGGGAAGAGAAGAGGTAAAATGAGGAGCACGGTAATAGAAAGATGAAAAGTGGTGTGCAAATTAAATTAGGGATTAAAGAGGATTCTTGTAGATTTGAAATTTGCTCTTTGGAGCAAGTTGATGCAGTTGGAAACTCTTTCTCGCTGCTGCTAATTATTTTGTTGGCAATTGGGAGGCTGCCGTTGAGAAATTTCTCTTTACCGTGCAATTATAAAGTAAAATATGCGAAATAAATTTCGCAATTTATTAGCACAATTGTATTCGTAATATTTGTACTTGCAAGATTATGAAATACTATTATTGACAAAATTCTCATTGGACACTACGAGAGATTTAGTCTACCACCGTAGATTAAACGGACGTTCTCAGATTATTCATTTTACAATCGCTGAAACTATAAAGATATTATAAGTTCATTCTTGTTATTTTTATGAGGCAACACACGGCACTTTAAATGCTCGATAGATGCTGAAAAATTCCCGAGGTAATTCTGTCCGCGATTTATACTCTGCAATCATTTTCTTACTATTCCGGAAATTAGAGTGCATTTCAATATCCTCTAGAAATCGGAAAGTATAGACAGCACATTTGAAAGTAAATTGAGAGTACAAAGAATTCCTCGATCAGTTTTACGGTTGTTTAAAATGTGCACTGTCAGCGCGCAAAAGCTAATTAGATTGATCACTCCGCAGCGAGAGACTCGCGTCCGATTAGACGGCAATTTGCTCGTCGAGCCAGGTCAATTAGAAGTGATCGAATCTGTCGTCGCGTCCAAAAAGGTCCATGTCCTTTTATTTTGCAGCCTCGGGAGGCACCCAAACTCGTTTGTACAGGTGACACAAGCGGGACTGACGCTAATATCACGGTTGAGCCGATCATTCTACACGGGTATCAGTTTCTTGGACAACCGGTCGATACATTAACATCATCGCTGCCAAAGAACAACCTTCTGCGTGTACAGGGTGTTTCACTTATCTTGATCACCTCCAACATCCCATTTTTAATTAATAATGGACCAGAATGTCCTACGAAATTGCAAGGTCGAGACCATAGATATGTTTCTTTTTTTAAATGGGACTACATACTTTTATTATGGACATATGGTAGCCAAGATAGGCAAAACAAATCATCTACATCATCGACTTTCTTTTAAATTTGAGCACCAAAAATAAATGGAAAAGGACTGCAATAAAAAAGACGATAAAACATATTTATTTTAGCATCGTCTACAACAGTGTATCTAGAATAATGTAACGACAGTATTTTTGGTACTCAAGGTCGTATAAAGGTCATTCTATAAACTGATCAACTCCTCTTGACTTTGGCTATTGCTTTGAATTAATAAATATGTACAGTAGCATTAAAAAAATATTTATTGACCTTAGAAAATTAAAAAGTGGTGAACAAGATTCGTCTTAACCATGTCTACTATTTTACACTGTATAAGAAATATATAGTACCACTGAGAAAATAAATGAGGACCTTCGACTTCGAAGAATGTGAAGGCTTTAACTACCGCATCGCGTTGTTATAAAAAATGTACAGTCTCATTAAAAAGTGATTGAAGACTATGAAGTCTGAAAGAGTGTAAACTTGATTAGCGTCCGTCACAACAATTTTCCCTTGAAAATTGATTGTATATTTCTGTGATAATCTTTTCTAGTGCCAATAACGTATCGCTGATGGCCGATCGAGGTGAAACAGCCTGTACTTATGTGGCATAATGGTCGATCGGTGTTCCGACTCGTTAGGAATTCAGCCGTACTGTTTCACTTCTGGTGAGAGTCCGTATCGGTAATCCAGAGTAGATCAGTTCTCCCTTTTTCCCTGTTTTCCCGTCGATCCTATAATCGGCAGCCTGATGGCGTCCGACAGCTGCGAATGGCGTCGCGCGTGTCCCCCTGGCGCCAGTTACCGGTTCTCAGGTGCGAAAAACGAGGTTTCTCCACCGATGGATTTTCTCCTGCGCTTTCCCCCACCCCCCACCACCACCAGTTTTCCTCCTATTTTTTCATTCACTCGCCATCGAACATTTCTTCCGTATTCCCGCGGTTCGATTGCTCGATGATTAGCAAAATAGAGGATCGATAAAACGATCCACGAGCGAAACGCGCAGCAGGTTCGTTTGTCAGGTAATTTTCTTCGCGGATTGATTTATTCGATCCGATATACCGGCTCGACCGCTTCTCTCCCGGCATGGCTAATATTGGGAAATACCAGCTTTGGACGGATAATTGCAGTTTATGCGGATCGTCGAGCGCGGACGCTGATAGAGACCACCGCTATATATTTATTACGCCATGCTGCAACGTAAAATGACGAGCTGCAAAGGAAGCTGGGATATCCGAGGATCTTGATCATTCCGGGGGATGGTAATTAGGAAGTTCGTCAATGAGCACGATGACGGCCGGACAGTCCTCGGTGAGCCCGCTGATTAGATGGGAAGAGACGTCAATTAGCGGAACGAGCATAAATTGGAATATCTATCAATGAATTTCAAATGTGGTGAAAGCCGAAGCAAGTATAAATGAAACTCTGGAATTTGAGTGGAATGAAAATTGAAACCAAAATTTTAGGCTTACGAACTTTGGGTCTAAAATCCGAAACCTCAAACCCAGAACACGCAGTGGTTCCAAAAAATTTTTGAGCACTCAGCTTCCAATCCTCGAATGACACGAAAGCCTCTATAGTCAAGCCACTATAGTGGCGTACAGTGCTTAAGAGGCTAAATGGAAAAATTAGTTCACTCTACAGACGTTTGAATTTGCAATATTTTCGACCAAAAAAGTGTGTTCAGTTTCTCAGTCGCTGTATCGTGTCAAAGTCTTTTTAAAGTAGACGCTTCAAGCTTTAAAAAGAGTCCAGGTATATATACTATTTTTTTCTAACGCAATGATCACTGTTCAAATATTGAACCGTGAATGCGCGCTCGCAATTCTTGAGGTGCGTGGTCGATTTCGAAAATTACGTACGCGTATCGCGATTCACCCTCGCTCGCTCTCTGTCTGTATAATCACGCCCCCATTGTCCCTGTCCGTTCTCGATATTCAATTCCACGGTCTTCGGAGGCACGCTGCCATTGTAAATTCGATTTAGCGACGGTGACGCGGACCGATTCCCCTCGTCTAATTGCGTAATAAGGAACAATGCGTCGCGTAAATTAGGATCATAAAGCGGATACCTGGCAGGATGCTCGGCCGGCAATTACACGGGACCAGACGGCGATTTCTGAATTACACCTGGGAATTCGACGGGCGGTTGGCAGAGGAGCCAGGGAGAGGAGAGAGAAACGTTTAGCGAGAACGTGTGCTACCTAGCTTATGAATTACAGAGCGGCTCGGTTGTCCGGTTAGATGGAATTTCGTCGTGACCGTTAACGGTTATCGATAGCCGGACACAGAAATTGGATCGCTTGTAAAAAACTCCCCACTGTCCAACACCGAAAACGACTTTATCTCAGCTGGGCTACAAAACGGCCCCCACCGTTAATTTATATTCTCCGTCGACGGAGTGGTTTTGTGATTTTTTCATTCGATTTTCACCGCCACAAGAATATCTTCGATGATACTGGACCTGTTAAAAGGGTTCCAGATTTTTTAATTTATTGAGACAGGCGCATTTGCAGAGAATTCAGTTCGTACATTTATTTATTTGGATTTGTATGTTGTAAAAATTTCTCAGTTCTAAATAACAATCTAATATTTTGGTAAACCCGCTTATCGAAATTAGTCGATCAAAACGAATAACAAGAGTAATTGGCTGGCGCGTCTGACCATGGCACGTTAATTCTACTTGCTGCAAACACTAGTGCGCACGAACGATCCTATAAAATTTTCATATTACATATTTAAATATTGAAATATCTCTAAATATTATATCTAAATGTAATAGGATACTGCAAAAATATTCAGATCACGTTCGCGAAAAATCGGCCAACGAAAAGGTAAATACACTTGGTCGCACTGTTAAAAAAGCAGGACAGAGTAGAATATCCTCTGGTGGAATAAAGAGGCGAATGACTCGCGGAAGGGAGGGGCCAGAGTGCATAAAATATCGTGGACGCATTCGAATCCATCAGCTCGGTAACCGTATCGCCGGTGGGATCATCGAAATCTCTCGAACACGGCTTAATCCCGGGGTGATCCACGATGCCGGTCACGCAACCGTTGCACGGCGTAAAATACTATCGCGACCCGTAATTCACAGGAGCAGGATAGTTGTAAGGTTCCGGGCAGGGCGGATTAAAAAATATAAATCGCGTGGACCCGCCTTGAAGCGCAGTTTCTATTTCGTTTCCGTACTCGAACGTATTTCAAGGGGTAACCTGCGGCCGAATAAGAATTTCGTACGACTGCGATACGTATATTTTCTTCTCTCTTCTCCCCCCTCCATTTCACTCTACATCTCTCGGTATAGAGCTGTCTTTTTCTCTCTATATCTCTCTCCATATGTGAGCCCTATAGAGCTTTCTCTCCATGAGGCTCTCTATCTGTCTCTCCATACCTCTCTATGGAGCTCTATCACCATGTCCCTAATATCCCACCCTATATCTTTCTCCCCTTCTCTCAGCATCTCTGTTTTTACCTTTTCCCCTTTCGCTCTGTACCTCTTTCTATATCTTCCTCCCTTTCTCTCTATATCTCTCTCTCTCTCTCCTCTACCTCTTCCTCTGTCTATTTATTTCTCTCCCTCTCTCTCTCCCTCTCTCTCTCTCTCTGCTTCCCTGTTTTTCAGTTTGGTTTCGTCGCGTCCACACCGTCTACGAGATTAAAACGGGACCGTGTTTACGGGCGATATCTGTTCCCCGATGTCTGGTTTTTTGCCGCATTTAAATTCGCCCTTAATGCCCCGCCAAAACGATTGCGTTCGTGCTCCGCCATATTTTCGCAGAATCGCCGTTAATATTGTTAAGAGAATTGTGGGACCGTCGGCAAATTGGGCGCGCCGCGCCGTGGCGAACTTCGGCTCGCAAAAGAAATGAAAAAGAGGTTTTAATACGGACCGGGTCGTGTTCAGGGAAATTACAAGCTACTGGCCTTTTATAGGCGGCGTTCATGATATCATTACCTGCAATCTTTATTCCGTGTCGCACTTCGTTTAGGGTCTGCCGGGGCTCGCTTCGCCCGTGGAATTAAAACGTGGACGAAATTCGGAAACAGTCTGCGAGATTGTTTCTTTCGGGGAGGTTTGCGAGGGTTGACATAATTTTGCGAATTATTGTTCAGGATTGTAGCACTGATTATATATTTTTTGTAACCGTACTACAGCTGGAGGAATTTTTGTCTCGCCTCTATTGTGCTCGAACGGCACGGCCGCATCAGCTGCAAGCTTTTAGAAAATCAGAAGCTGTACAGAAGGCACGCAATTAAAATTCTTTTTGCAGATTGTACTGCGAACCGGCTGCCGGAGCTTGGCCGTGTCAAGCTTCGCGCGCCCATCCAACGCATAAAAACTGTATTAATTTATTTGGAAAAAAGCGAACGAACCGTATTTACAAGCCAAAGGGAATCTCGCAGTTTTCACTCGAAAAAGTTCGCTCTCCGTTTGTGCTGGAAGTGCGTCCCATTAGGAGATTTATTCGAATTTCTATAGTTCATCCGCATTCTTAATACCACTTTTCAATTCTCTGGTTCATCCTCCAAATTGAAAATTACAACATTTACAGCTGCATGTGTATTTTAATTCGGACTGCCACGATCTTCACCTGCTGCTCAAATATTGAAAAATAAAAAGCGAAATAAAAGTTTCCTAGCCCGGTAGGAAACAGACTATATAAATATTATTTTCAAAATATTATAACTCTTCCAAAACAAATTTTGCTATTCAATTATTTCAAGAACAGTGTACAACAGCGTTTCGTTTTTCCCAGTTGGTTTGGTCATCGATGTACAATTTAGGTCTTTCATGTTTAATATTTTCGATTAATATAGAGCTCGGGGCAATCTGTGTAGGAAAAGCAAATAGATAAAAATAGGATAAAATCTCGACAGAACTCGATGGAACTGTATCTTCCGAATCCGGCGAGCCAGCCGCAGTCATCTGGCCAGGATAACGAAGTTCTCGGTGCGCATTGCGAACAACGGGAAGCGCCGCCGTTACGTCTCTCCGGGTCGCGGGAATCGAATTCCGAAAAAAAAATCTGCTCGCAGTCAGATTCAATAATAGAGGGAAAGGCAACGCGGAGCCACGTGCAGTATTGTATCGCCAGAGAGGACTGTCTATTTCGTAAGAAGCTAGAGAGCGCGGAGGACTTCCCGTTGATCGTTGAATATACAGAGCGATTTCGCGATTCGCGCACGATCTTCTCGCGATAGAATTTCAATGAGGCCTGGGAACCGCTTCGATCCGGGCATATACGGGGTGGTTCGCCTAAACGTGTTCGTCTAAACATTTCCCACATTCGTAATCGAGGAAAAATATTTTTTACACAGCTTGGCTTTTACCTTAAAAATCATTTAGCTGATATCAATGCTCTTGGCTTATAATATCGACTCAGACTCGTGCTGAAAATTTTGAACATACTATATTAAATATGAGATAGAACATCATCTTTGTACGCTGAGATTCTTCACTCCCACTCTTCATCAGATAAAGATTTATCTAATCTTTTACGTTTATTCTTAACTATTTAAATTAATCGCATTCACGAACCAACAAGAAGTGCGTCTGTGTAAGGATTTTTATGACTATATTAAATATATGGACCATTTATTTTGAAAGTGATGTAAGTCCATTTTTTTTTTTAAATGAGATATCACATAATTTGGATATTTGTATTTTTCAAAATAAACGGTGCATACATGTCATTAGTAGGCTGCTGATTTTATGCGCTTATGATAAAAAAGAATACATGAAATACAAAAGATTAAAGTCATCAGAAGAATCATCATTGCTTTGCACACATTAATGTCCTTAGAGAATTTATAAAGAATCTCTTATAGAAAATATAAGCATAACATAAATATCAATTTTGGCTTTATTACAGATCATTATGAACGACTAGGAAGTTCTAATTAGAGCCTAATCAGAAGCCTGAAAAAGAAGTTCTGTGTAACGAATTAAATAAAACATTTATAAAAACGAAGAAAACAAAATAAAATGTCAAAAAATCGTCGCAACCGAAGAAGATATTTTGTGGTGCGTTTTAGAAGTACCACCCAGTATATCGAAGTGGTTTCGTCGATGGAAAAGCTCGCGGAAATCGTTCGATGAGCAGCTCGACCTACTGGAGAACGCGCTTGGAAAAAATCGCCCAGGTTCGTTTCTTTAATTCTGGAGTGGACCGATGTCGTGTCGCGTCGCTGCGGAACGAGTGGTTCTCCGGCGAATACTTAATTCGGCCTGGAAAAATTTCGGGGGGACGACCGAGGCGTCGGAGCAAACGATAATTAGGCTTTTTGCAGCAGCTTCTTGCCGCTTTGATATCCGGCAGCCCCTGGGAAACGCCAGCTTTTTATTGGAGGCGCGCCTTGCTCGCCGAATAATGCTCGGAATTCGTTAACACTGGAACTACGCCGTTCTGACGCGTTCCAAATTTTTTAATTTACGATTGTTGGGATCTCCGCCACGCTTACGTTGCCAGTTATTCGATAAATTATTCAAAAGAATGCACAAAGATTTTACCGACGATTCTGCAGAAATATCTCTGCAGGGCGTCAACAATTTTTTCGAATCCTTTCAAAGGACAAGGGGAGGAGGACCCTTATTTTTTCGAATTTAATTCGTAGCAATCTTAGTTTTTCTGATACCAGTATTACTTTAAGTGTCAGTATTAAGCCAGAATTTTTCAGATTTTTGAAAGTCGAGAACAGTAAAAAAAAAATAAATACCAATTTATAAATGCAGAAATTAACTAGATGATAATGTAAGTTGCGAGCTCCACTATCAAGGAACTAAAAATTGTTGTCAATAACGTTGACCGTTTGAATGATTGAAAACTTAATATTGAATTTTTTGAAGAAAAAGTTCAGAAAATCGTCGGAAGAGGGATCTTGAAGGGAACAGAACGGCTTTAAAGGATTTCCAGCGCCCCGTTCGAGAACTATAGTTGCGTCTATAGTTGGCGCGAGCATAGCACCGCAGGATGGACTCGCGGGCAGCTCGATGGCGTTTCGTTGGGCCGAGGGTTGGTCGGTTTAACGACATTGTCGCGACAGAAACCAAAGCGCGACTAGCCTGTCGGACACAGCAGCCTTGATCTACGCGGCCCGGTCAGCCTCGGGAACGTAACAAAAACATTCTCCGTGTTTGGCGTGAACGCCGGCCACCCCCGCGGTTTTGTCGGCACGTATCAATGCCCGTGGAAATCCCGCGAACACGTATTTCAGCGGTCGTCCGTTCCGCGCCAGCCAAAAGGAGCGGCCAGGCTTCGCTTAGCCCGTTTCCGGATGCATTTCGCAGCAGTCGCTGCGAGAAATACATGGAAATGTTGTTGCACACCTCTTCCCGAGACTGCAGGTTATTTACGCGGAACGGGAGTAAGATTGCGGGATGGGAAAGTGCGGGGAAACACTGGGAAAATAGGAGATCCTCTAGCGTCTTGATCCAGGTCTAAAGGAAACTAGAAGGTGGTGGAACTAGAGACTTTTAGCCTTGGTGCTGCAATTTTGTTCTGCGATGTTTTCGGCGAGAACGTTTTCCTTTAACATTTCCTTTAACGAAAATTCGCGAGATAAGACTTTAGAGGCTCTAAGATTTTTAAGAAAATGGAGTTCCAATGATGTTAAACATTTTTTCGGGGGGAAAGAAATTTAAGACGGTGAAAGTAGAAGTTCCAGTCTGTAAAATGAGCCTAGGTAGACTGTTCTACGATTTTTCTTCGTTGATTTACAACAGAATACATTAATAAAACATATCAGAAAAATCGTGCGTCGAATTTTGTGATCTCGTTGTAAAGAGGAGGTATCAGTCGACAAATCCACGGAAATTTGAGCCGCGAGAAAAATTTGTCGAGCCGTGTACAGATATTTGAATCTATAGAATCCTCCAGAGAAAAAAAGACCAATTTTAACAATATTTCACCCGCATGCAATGTTCCACCATGTCTGAATAAAAAAGTGTCTGCCCAGAAAGCAAGTAGAGTTTTCACCGTGTCAAACGAGCCGAGGTAGATCGTTATCCGATATCGTTTCGGGCAGTCGCAATAACCCGAGCAGAGTCAACCCGTTATTATCGGTCCTCGAATTTTGACGAACATATAACAAAACCGAAAGCTTTTACCTCGGCGAAAGAACAATGGGGTGTATCCGTTACATAATCCCGGAATAACCGACCCAATCCCCGTCGTCGAATTAACAATTCCCTCGCAGTTTACAGGGGATTGGCCCCGTCGTGCGCTCTCCTCGGCGAAGTTGTAACACGACTCGGTTTTCGCGTCGTTCCCGGCCGCTCTCGATACTAGTTGCCGCTAAAGTTTCGCTCAGCTGGTTCCGCGTGTGCACTCGGCAACCGAATCGCGAAAGTTTTCGCGTCAGACGTGTCCACGGCCCTTTTGTCGCCGTGTTTCGAAACGAGCCGTTCCCCTATTCGCCGCCGGAAAATCATCCTGAACGGTTTATTAAATCGAGTACACGGTTTCCGAGCGGTGGAGAAGCGTGTCGTGGACACGACGAGGCTAATCACGATGTGTGCGCTGCCATCCCTTAGCGAATCCATGCGCCTTCAACTATTCCCAGACACACCCCTCGAACGTCCATTGTCACGATAGGGATCGGTAAAATATACTACTTTGGACTAAACTTCGTTTTGGCAACCCAGAAATTTTTTACTTTCTACTACACAATCCTGTCCGTCTTGGCGAGAAAATTCCAAAAATCGAAGTTTTAAGACGAGGAATTCACTGGTTCAAAAGTTATGCGTGATTAAATATTTATTTGAAAATAATAATGTTGATGTTGAAAATCTAGTGGATGCTGTCAGGATAGTTGTCAGTCGATAATTATTAAGGGAATTACACGTCGGTACGAGGGATGCCATTAAAGTTTCAGGGTTGAACGAAAATGATCGTTGCCGATCTGCCGCTCGCATAAATTACGGCTTCGATTTTCGTAGCAGCCGGCGAAATTCTTGAACCGAACGACGACGATAAATTCTGAAGGTTCGACTAGGGAGCCGCATGGTTTCAGAACTCGCGAAGGTTCCTGGGTAATTTGTAATCTTCGATTTCCCCCGGTTCGCTTCGCTTCGACATTGTTTGCGAAAGTTATTTGTATTACATTGTTTTCTTTTTGATCCTGGAATTACACTGACAAGCCATTATCGAGATTTGAAGAATGAGGAGATAATTACTAGCTTCTGACTACTGCACGCTGCATAAATATTTATGTTATATTAAATATATAATATATTTATGTCACAACGTGGACAACACACGCTTTCACTCATTCGTGCGGTAGATTGTAACTTTATATTTTCAGAAAGTTAATTATGGAATTGAAAGCGGCTCGTATTGAATGCAACTTTCTTGATCATTTCACTCTTACAATTTTACAATACCCAGAACGATGAATGTGCAGAGAACCGTGGTGCACAACAATTGCAACCTCCATCAGCTTCGATACATTAACCCATAGAAGGAACTTTTTAAATTACCTTCTACCGACGTTATTGAAATTAAAAATTACATTTGTCGATCAAAGTCCGCGTTTTCTCGGGAAGTCTCTTATGAAAATAGCGGTGGAAAGAACCGGAAAATATAATTAACAATGCTAATCTACTAGCCGTCTTACATTCGACCCACAAATATTTAAATATTTTCTTCAATTTCACCGCAAAGAATTTAATAGAATTCTCTATAAAAATCTGAAGGAGGTTAGAATATTAATTCAATCATTTTTTGAAGGAGGTTTGAACGTTAATTGAAAATCGTTTCAGATACTAGTTTAGGGAGTCGAGGAAGCAGGAGATGGTCACGTGCACTTGTTCCAAGTTTGCAAGCTCGGTTGCTCGAACCAAACCGCCAACCATAATTCAATTTTCCGTACTCGACCGTCTGTTTGAGTTCCTTAGGACTGGAAGTTTCTCTTTTCAGGGCTGTTGCTATACACATAATTTCCTTTAATCATATGTAAGCGATTTCTATGTCGCCCGATAGGCAACCGGAAAGCACTCGAAACTTCCCTTCGACGTGAAACAGCTTCTCGAATTGGATTCGATCTTCGCAGACAGTTTCAGTTTCTCGAGAACAGTCCAAATTCAATTACTCAATTACTAAATATATTTAAAGCTGATCGATCTATTTGCGCCATAACTCCTCCATGAATATACTAAAATCATTCCGAGTCTAACAAGGAATTATTCTATAATCTAGAAACGCATTTTGTTAATTATTTGGTATTTTTCTACTCGTTTAAAAAATTAATCCGAGTGTGATGCATTTTATTAATTATTCAATATTTATGCTCGTTGCGTTTATTATTTAACACCTGTATCTGTTGTCTTCTCTGGCATTGACATTTAATTTCTGCTAGGCTGGTTGACTTTTAATAACGATTGTGACAAAGAAACACTTTTTCGTATGATTATGTGGCAGCGCGTACATTTGCGAAATAGCGTTCAGTCCCAAACAAAGGAAAATTAATGAAATAATGAATTTGAACGGCCATAATTTTGCGAAATTTACTTTTCCGTAATGAATAAAACATTTACCGAATTCAAAATTTCATACCGTTTATAAATGCATTATGAAAAACAAAACGCGACTGTGTCAGTTTTTAATTAATTATTTCCGTAATACTCCGCGCGTTATGTAATATTTTCGAAGTTTGCTTGCGTATTTATAATATCCGGACCAATTAAGAAGTGTCGTTTAATATTTCAGTATTTCATATTCGCATTCACAATACCGGAATACATCAACTGGCTGAATTCAAATTAAAGTATCAGTCAGACAGCAGCAACGAAAATAAACGATACAATTCTACGATTATTTGAGATTTAACTATCACTCAACAGGTAGAATTAAAATGAACAAATGTTGCCAGGTGTGTGTAAAACAATAGCAACAAAAATATATAATACAGTTCTACCGCTTCAATATTAATTGTTGCACTTTTATATTGATAATATTGAAGCATTAACAGCTATGCAAATAAAATATTTAAAAATTTCTACACCTAACAATTAAGTTGCACTAAGTTGCATTAAGTGTCACAATTTAAGCAAATTAATTTTGATATTTTTAATTTCATTTAATCTTAATTTTAGTAGATTAAGAAATGAATTGCTGCGTCAGCAGTGGTTGGATAGAAGACTGCCGAAGAAACGCTAATTAACACGTGAATTATGGCAAATTTTTTAGCATAAGGTCCCAGAAGGATAATCTTCTCGAAGGTGGATTGCTGTTTAGCCTGCACCCCGATGCGTTCCCCTGTTTCTTATTTAACCGGGGCGAATGGGAACGCCGCCGTCTGAAATGGATCGCTCATGAATAAAACAAATCATCACGTTCAAATTGCCGAGCCAATAGGATCGTGGGACGAGCACGCGGCCTCCGCCATAAATTTTCATAAGCTCATCTTTATTAAACCGTGCACGAGCTGCGTCACCGACGACAAAGTGGCTTATACCATGCGACGACGACGACTTTCCCGTGGAATTGTCGCACGCGCCCCAGACTTTTCCAAAATTTCCCGGTGTCACTTTCCGTTCCGACCGGCTGCCAGATGTCACGGTAAAATATGTTTCCCGGCAATAACTAGGCTCTTGCAATATTCAATGTTCCTTCGAGCCGTGAAACTAACAGAAAATTGTTCTTCCTTCAAATTTACTAGGACAAAAAATCTAGTAGCGATTTTTCTTGCAGGATTGAATATATTTTTCAAAAATTGAAAGATTTATATAAAAAATTTTTTATTTTCTGCCTTTATGGTACGGTAACGTAAAAATGATTTTAGGCAGCATTTTTCATAGTGATGTATAGGGCTTCCTTGCAGAATAGGATATATTTGATCAAGAATTGAAGAATTTGAATAAAACTATTCTTTATTTTATGCACTAATGGCTCAGCTATTTAAAAATCATTTTAGAAAGCATTTTTCCTAATAAGATGAAGCTTTACGTACAAAATTCTGTTCTTTTTTTTTGCAAGAGTCGCACAATTTCAAATGACATTTTCATTCAAACGTTGATCACTTTAATAGGTTAAGAACGATGTAAAAAGATAGTTTAAACATCTGTAACATACATAGTGACCAACAGATACAAAATTCTTTATCCATTCATAGTGCTCTGAAATCTTCGAATACTTGCGGAATATAAAGTAAATTTAAAACAATCGTTATACCATTTAATTTTCCATCCTCCGAATTTATTTATGTACGTATTTATTAAAGACTTAATTAATTCGTGAAAATATTTGGATAAGCACCGAAATCCTTTCGCCTCGTGTCACAAAACCATGCTGCCACTTTCAAACAACCATTAACCTAATTTTACTAAAATATTTTCATATTTAACCTTAAATTTTGATTCGAATGCAGTGAACGTTCCCATTCATCCCGAGCAAATATTGTAAAAGAAAAAACACGGGTTCCCCTGTGTAAAACCCGATAAAATGCTGAAACAGATTAAAAACATTTCCGTCGTTGTTCCGGTAACTAAAAACAGAAAAATCGCGACGATTGCACAAAGATTGGCGCAGCAATAATGGCGCAGGACGTGCACGCGTCACCGGGGCCATTTCGAAGACGGGAAAGGGGATGAAAATCCTGGCTTACAGTCGGTCCGGGCTACAAGCGACGAAAACCGCTTACACAGATTCGTTACAATCCCCGCGTTATCGGTTTAATGCGTTTCGTTATTCAGCCTTTTAATTGCCCTGGCGCGGCCAAATGAAATTCCAGACGGGACAACCGGTGGGGGAAAGAGAGAGAGAGAGGGAGAAGAGGAGAGAGAAAGAGGGATGAAAAAGGGGTTGAGGGAGAGAACTCGATGGCTGAAAATTGAGTTTTACATGTTGAAATCTGTTAACACGAGAGGGAGGCTTGTGTCCCGTGAATTTTCATCGGTGACGCGCCGCGTTGTCGTCCCTCTTTTGTCCGATATTCTCGTACTTTCTCACTCACCTACACTACCAACCAACATTTTAGCCCGCGCGCATATATCGTATATTACGGTTTATCAATCGACAGGTTCGCGGATTAAGTATCCGGATCCCGGGATTTTTCGAATTTTTATCAGGTCACCGCAGTCACGCGTTGGTTTTTACAAATATCTGCTCTTTGTGGCCAGCGCGATCCAACAGATCCGAATCACGCCAACGAAATTATTAGCTGGAATGCGAAACTGGGCACGCGTGACGCATAGATACAAAGACCGTAGTTTGATTTACAGGCGGAAGTCAACTGCGTGTGTAACCAATTTTTCGTGAGAACGGCCGCAAATAAACTCTACGAATTTTCGGACTTTCATAAACCACGATATTATAATGTGAAAAATTGTTAAGAATTGCTGTTCACTTTGCATTTCATTTAATTTGCTCATTTATTGAAATTTCTTTGAGTTTAAATTGAGGATTTAACATTGAGCGAGCTAACAAATTGATTAAAATATTCTTTAATAATATTCAATTTAATGTGCTCGTTTCTTTCACTTCACCTCCTTCGAATTTGCAATTTTAAATTCTTTAATCGACCACTTGTTGCTTGTCAAAAATTAAAAATTCCTATTTTGCCTACGTTTCTCATATTTTATATAAAATCGACAGTGTAATCTACATTATCACTTTACACTAGTTCTGTAAAATAATAAATATATCATGACAGCATGCAGCTTACGGTTTTATGTACAATTTTTGCTATTTAAATTCTAACAATTTTGTTGAAGAGAGAATTATTGAAGAATAGTTGAAAATTTGTTGAAATCGATGACACAGAACGAACAATCGCTACAACTGGAGCGAAATCCAGTATCATTCTCCGACACGGTGCACCAGGAAATGGATCAATGTAATCGCGAAATGTTTCGCGAAGTTTCTTTCCCTTTGACGACAGATTCAAAGTTCTGGATCGCTTGGAACTCACGCAATTGTCTTTATTGTCTTTCTTCGACTTCGCGATCCTCAGATGAAAGTGCCCACAGTCTGAATGGTTGACAACAGACTGATAAAACCTAATTACAATTACATTTGTGTACAAAACATGCAGCAACATTAAAACAACTTGCATTTATACTCACCACAGAATTCCTCTTCTAATAAATTGTTGGAGATCGAAGTAACTGTAATGTGCGCAGATATTTCTGTATAAAGTTAAATAAAATTCTATTTTACTTATGTATGATAAAACTGCGTTGAATATTATTAAAGCTTATATTTCGTGATATTTGGACACGTTTTGTACGTCATAAATGTATAAAACTTTTCGCAGTTTGCTCAATATTTATCCGAAAGATCCGATGTTGAATTAATTGTATAGCCCCTTTGAAATATTACATTAAATTTTAACTTAAACGCAGAAGCGTGTTCAATTTTGTCAACGTATGTATTGGATGACTTTTTGAAGTCTCTTATACAGTATAAATATATAGCGCCTCACAACAAAAGAAAAGCCTAAAACAAAAATGGCACTTTCCTCTTAAATTGCTACAGTAAATCTCGAAATAAAAATAAAGCTACCTTAAATATTGTCGAAGCTTCTATTTTCCATTTATACACTACGAATACATAGAGCTTGACAATTTTACTATTATTTACTCAAAGAGCCTAAAATCAAACAAAAATGGTAACTTTCTCTAAAATGGCTGGAATAAGTTCGAAAATAAAAATAAATCCGCACCGAATATTAACAAGCTCTGCAGTTTATAATTCTCTAAAGCTGTTCCAATTTTATAAACGCACAAATCATGGCAATACCTTTAATATCGAATTCCCAACGACAAATCTTCGTAAAAAATTTTCAGGAGCCTGGAATTAAGATGGCGCGCCATCGAACAGATCAGATGACGCCGACCATATTCAGGCACGCTAGCAATCACGCGATCAGCCCGTCGCCATGATCTCGAGCAGCAGATTTCCTTCCGCTTTAAATTTTTATATTCGTCGATCAAACGTCGGCGCGTTGATACGTAGATCAACGTGCTCAAACATGAAAAAACTTTCTCCCCAAACAGCTTCGGCACACGATCGGGTTCTTCTCATCCAAATCAAGATTCTGCCGGTCCCCAGCCCGGCCCGATTAAATTTTCGTTCTCATTGTGCTAGCACTTTTCAGCCAGCCGGCCTCCATCAAAATTCGCGAAAGTTTTGCGCGCAGACGGCGGCGTGGCGGCGCGAAGGAAACCGGGCTCTCTGATTCGCCTAATGAAAGTCCGGGACCAAGGATCGGGACAGCGTCAAACTTCCGAGCCGGCTCCTCTTTTATTTCCTGTCGGAAGACTTTTTTCATTTCTTCTTCGTTTCCCAGCTCGCTCTTTCCCCTCCCCTTGCTCACCCCCTTTTTTTAACGAAGGAGAGCCGCGTCTTCTTTGACGCCGTGATTGCATTTACCGGCGAGTGGAATCGGTGTTCCCTGCTTCCAGCAGGAATTGAAATTACAACGAGTTCAACCCTTGCGGATCATCCTCTGTCCTTGACACTCGCCGAATCTGCGATCGCGATTTCACGCGTGCGGGTATCGCGAGCGAAAACGTGCACTTTGCGTCAGATTGGAGGCCTCCGTCTGGGTCCGTAACCTGTGATTATGGTCGGGGATTTTCGCCTCCTTGATTTTTACGTATCGGAGTCGTCGGTGACAACTCGTGATTAATTCCAGCCGATTGTTCGGACCGGTTGCTCGTTGGTGAAGGTTCTCGACGTGTTTCGACGTAATTTGTACCTTTGGAGAGAGTTACAGTGATCGTTCGTGCTTGATCTAACGATCTAACGTTCGAGTCGATACGATAAGTTAATACGATTTTCTAGAATAAATAGTATAGTTCCAACATTCCCATAACCGGAGTGTAAATCCATTTTTATGTTCCATCGATGGAGTGAAATTTTGATCCTTCCTTTAACGTCAATTTTACAGGGGCTTCAACCCTTAACTAGTCGGACAGATTCTGACGTACTTCAATTCTTCTTTTTTTCTTCATTTCTTCCTTTTTAGTACAATTTTTACAACTCCTGCAGAAAATCAAACCAATTTAGCTTGTATAAGCTTTTACAAAGTCCTCGAGTCAATTCAACGTGTACAATAAATTGAGACGACTAAAATTCTATTTTTTAATACTATTGAGAACGAATAAAAACTCAAATTTTTGTCAACGAATAAGGAACAGTTGAAATTTGTTCATACGAGCTCCGTCGAGTGACAGAATACAAGAAAATAATTAAATGTTGCTGGAGTACATCGTACATTCTATTTTTTATTTTATAGATACGATAAAATTGCAACATTTGCCATCCGGTTCTAATGCAATAACGCGGTATTTGGAATGGAATTGTTTTGACACGCAAGTTTGCGTTTAATGTTTGACATATCAAGAGAAATATTTGAGTATGTTTAGCGGTAGCATAGAGTTTACATATAATAATTGATATATTCACTGTTTTTCTACGTCGCGGCGGCGGCGGCTGGTTATTGATCTGCAAAAGCCTCGATTAAATGTATCTACAGGGCGATCGATCGAGCGGATAGACAAATGCCTGCGGTTAACCGAGGTTCGGTGATTCCGCGAACGCTGTTCTGGTCGCGATTTAAGGCGGATTTGCATAATGAGGTATTCGTGTCGGCCGCGGTCCCTCGTATGCGAGGATAACGAGACGGAATAGCGTGTCTCGAACGATTTTTGAACGCGTCCGATCTGTTTTCAGCTACCAGTGTCGCCGATAATTTCGCAAATTATACCTTAACATTACACTTTGGTCTTTCGGACTAAAAATAGCTGGAAATCATCGCGGAAAAAGAAACAGACCTCAGATCACGTGAATCCTTATCGATCCCTTTATCTCTTGCACACTGTTCAGGATATTTTGACACTTGTATTTCCCAATTAAATTGCAATATATGCAAACTGTTCTTGTTCGATGTTAAATTAGGTTTAAAATTCTTCACAATTATTACAATTATACGGATGCTTCTATTGCAAATAGTTATACACCTCTCTTTATTGAAGTATATCAAATTATAAGAAAATTGAATTTTACAGGCCAGCTATTTCTGGTACTTGGTATGTTCAGTGTTAATTAATGAACACGAATAAACACTCGACAGTCGACACTCGAAAATAAAATCTTATTTGACTCCGGTCTCTTAAAATGCTTCTAAAAGAAATTACAAATCCGCAGTCTAGTGATCACAAAACCTGTCTTAACCAAGCAGGAACGTAGTCTTTAAACATTGAAAGATAGTGCCGAACACTTCACCCCGCTCGGCGAATAAAACAAACGGAAGTGCAGTATAAAAATCGTAACCTGTCATCCACAACAGGAATATTTCAAAGTCGATGGACTTCTGCGTATTGCGGACAGACTATAGGGAGAGTCCTCAGAAATCCTCGGAGCATATGACAGTCATCAAAGGGCCGCGCTACCATGACTACAGGAGTAATCCAGTCGCACCTCGGGGGATCGATATCGTTATTTCATATCTCGGCGGCCGTGAATTTTTCATCGTTGTTTAAGCATTCCACAGTCGGTACAATGACCCCACAAACAGGACGTTTTCGGACGTGTTCGGACGCAAGGTGCATCAGCTTCTTTGAAAGTCTCTTCCGACGGCCGAAGCGAAAAACTTTCATAGAATTTATAGACGCGAGCCACGCGGCTAAAGCCAACGGCAGATAGAGAAAGAGGGGAGGAAAAAAGGGCGTCGGGAAGCCGGACGCGGAGGATTCGTGGAAGAAAGGGCCCAGGATTACGAAGACACCTTACTTTACAGTTCCGCCACCTGGGATTTCGCGACTGCGAAGGCAGCACGTTCCCTACCTCAAACAGTGGGAATAACCGGCTGGGGAAGTTGATTGAACCAGACTTCTTAAGGAACCTCTCGGCCATTCAGCGTTCCGATACCTATCCCACGATCCGCGAACCGCGTCGACAAAATTTGCCTGATTCCCTCGAATCTGCTACCGGCAGCTTTGCTCCTCGATCCGCGAAAAATCCCGCCGATTTTTTACGACGTCTGACAGCGCGGAAAACTCACGAATTAGCTGCCGTTGCGACGTCTGCTCCACGGTATTGGATTTTGTCGCATTCTCTCTCAAGAGGTCGCACAGTTTTTAACGAGTCATTTCTTTAATATATTTGCCTGTTCAATATACTTTTTGCGAAATTTGTAAAAATGGCTACGCATTTTTCTCCAACGTCGGCGATTTCTCCGGGTTGAATAAACGAAAATAAAGAAATTGTAAAGATTCTTGCAACAGTAAAATTTTTGCAACATTAAAATTCGTATACCAAGAAACAAATTAATTTTGTAATTTGAAATTGACATCATGAAAATACAGTCAGCATTCAGAATAGTCTCGAATGAGAATTTAAAATCGTTCGATGTCAGCGTTGCAAAGATATAATAATTTCAAGTGAAAATCAGCATCGTGGAAGTGTAACTATTTAAAATCGTTTTGAATTCGACGTCGTGGAAATATAATTGGTATTTAGATCGGGTAAACAGTGTTCCATGGAAATCCTTACGGATTGGTCCACTTTAAGCGGAACAGCACGGCAAAAGGGGAAGAAAGAAGACCGCCGGAACTTGTTCGAAGTGTCGATTTTGTTCTAGACGGCGGCGGGTCAGTGGATAAAGGCAGGTTTCACAAAGAGCGACGCAACAAAGGACCGGTTCGAATTTTCAAGAATGATCGTTCCCGGAAGTTTCTCGATATCGCCGGCGTTTCTACCTCGGGCACGAGCGAGACTCGAAGTTTTCACGAGCGAACACGTCGAGTTCGAATTCGAATTTCGAGCGGAACGCTCGCGCGAAATTACGCCGCGTGATTGCACGATTCCGATCGGATTGATCTGTCGTTAAAGAATGCACCGTTAATTGAAAATAAACTCGCGCGGAGTGGCTTCCCCGGTTTTGTCCCGGTCCTGGTCCCGATTCCGACATTTTTCGATTTATTATTCCAGCGGAAGATAGTACGCCGAAATGGACTCGATTTTTAAATTAAAATAATTTTTCAATTCAAACGTTCAGACGCGCTTCATTGGCAATGAACGAATTGAGCACAGTAGAATTAAAAGAACGATTGATATTCATTTTTCTAATAGGTTCTATCTGTTTAAAAATATTTTCAACTTGATTAGCTGACCCAGTATGTCTTCAAATCGTAAATTCACTGTACGGAAAATGACAGATTTTAGGAGTATCCAAATTACAAAATGAAAAGCAAACAGGGCAATGCAACAGAAAAATTTTAATTCATAGTGTAATACATTCTTTAATAAGAAAATAATTTTTATTGGGCAGCAAATTTCGTAGGAAAGAAATGCTTTTTCGCAAGCAAGCAATTTTGTGGAAAAAAAATAGATCAATAGAAAGCTAAGAGTATTGTTCAGAAAAATTGACTTAAGAAATATGAATATTGTCAGGGAAATATGACTTGAAAAATACAAATATTACAGAAACTTTTAGTAGATAGCTCGTGGAAGCCCAAAGTTCATGGATGCGGCGTCGAATAAATTTGCTCAGAAGCTGGATGCGCGTAAAAAATTAATTTATTTAAAAACTGCAAGAAGGAACGTCGAGCTTGTTGGAATCGCATCGGTTTCCCGTTTCAATTAGCGCTCGTCTGCTCTGGGAAATTTCGAACGCTCCTCCGAGAGCTATCTAGGAAGCGATAAAACTAGAGGCGAGAGCCATGAACGTTGTTACTCGACGGAGGAATTTAAAAGTTACATTAAAAGAATTAATATCCGAAGAATCCTAGAGTATTCGAGTTTCACGAGACTTTTGCCTGCGACGCATGGAGAGACCGGGACAAGTGTCTTCGAACTTTTCACGGGGACAATTGTAACATCTTTTCGGGGCCATTGGCGACCCTTTGAAAGGTCCCGCTTTGATAACCTCTTCCTAGTATTCCTTTCATTCGTTCCTGCTTTCCCTTTAAAAAAAAAAATACTTATAACAATTTGAATAGAAATACTATTTGAACGTTTCACATCTTTATTCGACGAGTCAAAAATGAACAAGACATAGAATACAAGAGACAAAAATCGACAGCAGACACGAATGAACCAGAGATGAAACAAGAGAGACAATAATGGACAAGATACAAAAGACAAAAATGAACCGTAGGCAAAACAGAGAACTAAAAACGAACAAGAGACGAAACAAGAGGGACAAAAATTAACAAAATTGTGTAAATTGCAGCATAATTT
>CM052125.1:13891956-13917641 GCA_028454245.1 Halictus quadricinctus | reverse complement strand
GAGAGAGAGAGAGAGAGAGAGAGAGAGAGAGAGAGAGAGAGAGAGAGAGAGCAACGGCGAACGATTTCATTTGTCATCGGTCTCTAGCCGGCAAAGCCCGAGTGCAGCAGCCGCTGCAACTCTGCCTCGCTTATTCTTCATGCCCCTGTTTACGTTCCTCGCCGCGCAGAAGCATTTTCTAAACACAAATAACGAAGATAAACGCTCCCCTTGCCTCCGCGTCCATCCTTAAGACAGCTGGCCGGCTTTGTACAGTAGATCTATCAAGGTCTCAAAGGTTCAGGCCGGAATAAACCTGGAAATCTGGTCACGTGAACCTAATCTGGACCAGGATGGGATGACTGAAATAGGTTTTCGACTGTTCTGAGGACTCGAGTTCGCGAAATTCGGAAACGAAGTATTGAAACACGAAAGCTAGAGGTACGGAGGATTGATCTAATCGGGAAATAGGACATATAGGACATCAGATGAAGTGGCTAAACTCGAGGTTCCTAAAAATTGCATTTGAACACCTCAGAAAATCTCAGCTCATTTCCCACTCCCTCAATATTCCACTTGAATCTTTACATCTGTAAAGTGGTACCCTTGGATTTTGGGTCCTCCAGTCAGAGAATCCTGGAATCGAGAGCCCTGGAAGTTTGCGCCCTCATCAACAGGGCTCGCAGCTCGGGTCGTAAAATCTCAGTTTCTCAAAATTGCGTTAGGCTACCTCAGAAATACCCTCAGCCCCCTTCCGAGGCCCTCAAGATCCTCCAGTTCACCAAGCACCGCTAATATTTAATCGCTAAAACTCGCCCCTTATAATTCCCCACCGCAAAAAAGAAAATCCCACACTGATTAAACCCGCAGATTAACTTCACGAGAAACTCCCGACCTAGCGGAAAGTAGCAAAACTGATGGCCCGATACTTGCGCAAGGTGCAACGATCCAGCAGAGAGAAGAGAGTTTCCGAAGGAACCAAGATTTTCGGGGCGCGAAACAAAGGAACGAAAATAAAAGTTTAACGACGAGGAAGCGAAGCTGGAAGACGAAGTTAATTTGAAATCAGCCGGAAACGAAGTTTAGCTCGCGAAGGATTTCAAGTTTCTGGCCGAACCGCCGCCGCGCCGCAAAAATCCGCGGCGCTGAATCGGCCATAATTGCCGCGAAATGAATTAACCGGGCCGAATTAGCGGCCCCGGCGACAATCGCCGGATAATAGGCGGCGATATAGCAAAACCGAATGACTCGCCGGCTAATTGGACAGCAGGAAAATTCGCGGCTCGATGTGCACCATCGGCGAAAGCGTGGCCGGGCCTCTTCTTTCGCGTTGCACCGTCGATAATTAACCGGACCGATCGCGCGTAACAAGTTCATTTTATTAGACGGTCACCCGGAAAAAAATTGAATGGCGGACCCTTCGATCGGCAAATTGAAACGGGCTCTCGATTCCTCCCAGAGAAACCTACAGAGCTGGATATAGTTCGAAAGTATCGGAAATCGTAATTGAAGCACTCTTATTTAAATATATGGTATTTCGAGATTTATTCTATCTTTCAGATTTATTCGATTGTAATATAGTCGTTCGGTGGGAAATGTAAATATGTTCTAATTTTTACGATATAATTGTGATCCGCTGCACATGCATAGACTTTGATTAAATAGAGCATTTACACTTGACGATTCCTTACTTTGTTAATAAACGAAAAGAAGATATTGAAGATAACAGAACGAATTTGTGTTAGGAACCGATACCTACAAGAATGTTTAGGAATGAATATTTATTACATATGAATTGGAATTATTAATTGAAATAGCATTTTTAGAATGTACTAGAAATAATTGCTGCATAGGAAATAGGAAATAATTATTTTGATATTGATCACTTTGAAATAAATAGAATAAATAATAGAATGTGGTGGATCAACGTGACAGTGTATTATCGTTTTCATTGAGACTGTATTTTTCATTCCTTTTTGTTGGTTTACTCAAGGGAAAACTGAGTCTTCATAGCAACACAGAAAAATTTCTTTTGATGCAGTTAATCAATTTCTCTGTCACAATTTCATCAGTTAAAATCACTGTTTCGTACGGGTTCACATGGAAGGATATTAATTAATTCGAAGCTTTGAGCGGAAGACGAGTTTTATCAGCCGGCTGTGCATAATAAAGTAGTGATGACAGGGGCTGCAGAAAATGTCGGATAGTAATTATGTAATTTTAAATACACGGAATTAATGAAGCTCAAAGGGAGCAAAATTAAATGTAGGATGGCTCTGGATTAATATTACGGAATTCGCAATATTGCGCTTCCGTCACGAAATAATATTTGACATTTTATTACACAGGATCTGGCGATACATCACCATTGCAACGTTCTTTGATAAAAGATAGTTTAAAATGTTCTCGTAATGCTTGAACACAAAAATAAAAATATTTTTCGTGATTAATATTAATCTCTAAGTCTCATTATATTCTTCTATATTTCGGGTTAATCTTCTGTAAGATCATCTGTAAGGTAGAAATAAAATTGGTTTTTAAACAACGAGGAATCCTACACAACACAGCCAAGAAATTGGACCCAATTAAATTGTGAATGCCTTTTCCCCTTGGAAATAATAATTAAGTCCAATAATTGTCAATGCTTTTACATTCCAATCGTAAATTCTATAATAATTCTCTGCCGATTTTTCCTGAAAAGTCAAACCTTCTTTGAAATGTTCTTACTTACTGCCTAAAAAAATATATTAAATTAAAAAGAAGTTTCTCAGATTTAAAGAAAAGGTGACATTAATTCCACTGAAAATAATACATGATTCTCCGTTGATTTTTCCTGAAAAGTCAAAATTGCTTTGGAATGTTCTTTCTTACTGCCTCAAAAAATATATTAAATTAAAAAGGAGTTTCTCAGATTTAATGAAAAGATGACAATAATTCTGATACAGTAACTATAGTTCTAGCAAGATACAGAATTTAGTCGTGTAAGAAAACATGTGAGTTATCTGTTTAAAGAATATTTAAAAGAACGCGGTACGAGAGAATCAGACATATTCGTGGCACCGAGATTCGGAACAGTCGAACGGGATTGAGGACGACATCGATCTTGGCTGGGGGCCGGTCGATCATAATTGCGGCGAATGAACTAACCGGCAAATTAGTCGGATGACAAGCGTTGGGTAATAGACGCAGGAGGAAACTGAAACCGGATTATTGATGCTTGATTGGACAGCGCGAGACGCTTCGTTGCTCCGACTTCAACAATAGACTGCATAATTCCGTCGAATGAGATACGCCGTGTCTGAACGGATTGGAAGGCTTCGTTCCAGTCCGCGAGGATATCATACGCTGCTGACCGGCCGCCATTCACCCGCAGTATTATTAGGAAAGAATCGAAACCTGTATCCCTGGCCTACTGGCGACTAATGACGGACATTGTTCGAGCATCACGTCGATCCCAAGCTTTCCGATCCTAACGCCGCTCATGGGCTCTCCAGGGCCGATGCTCTACAACAGGCTCGGACAACTTCTTCCCCGCTGTCGCTTCACGACTCAGTGTCGCCAGATGAGGGGAGGGAGCACGAATTAAGCCGAAAAATTACCCTCTCTCTGCCACTACCAAAGTATGCACCACAGAGACTCGTCACGTGAATAGCGCGGAAGAAAGGGAAATTAGAGTGGGGGAACAAGTCTCGATATGGCGACACTGCTCCCACTACCGGTATATATGCAGTACATCTACACACTCGAAGCATTTTCATTCTTTTACATATTTAATATAGACGTGTATCAATTTTCAAATGTAATATATCACTTTGGAAAAATTGTCTGTCTAAAATTCAGAAAATAATCTGTGGATCGGGAAAATAGCATTTTTAATTGAGGAAATTATCTGTTAGTGCAGGAAGTAATGTTTAAAATTCAGGAAATAATTTACAATTGAGAGGAATTGAGAGGGTAAAAAGGAGAAAGAGGATGGAGTAGCATAACTGCGAATGGCGAATTAGAGAAGTGCTGGGGTCAAGGGGTCAAGAACGAAACACTGCGAGCCAAAAAGCGTATTGTTTGGTGTGCCGGCGTTGGATTGGCCCCGCGTTTTAAATAAAGCACCGGGCACAGAGCACTCGAGCTTTGAAGACCGGTTAGTTTTTGTTGGTTACACCCTCTAACCATCCGGCAGCGAACGAGCATCGAGTAAACTAGGGCCAAAGGGCTCCCGATAGGCCCTTCTGTCGCGTTTTCGATCCACGTGTATCGACTCCATCGAACCTTCTCTTCGTTCTCACTCTCTCTCTCTCTCTCTCTCTCTCTCTGTTTCCGTCTCTTGTCCTCTCTTTTTCTGCTCGATCCAATTTCAGCTCGTCCCAGCTATCGGATGAGAGAGAGAGAGAAGAAAGAAAGCGGTCAATGCGAGTTACACGGCGGAAGATGCGATTCCCTGTGAGCTTGCGCTAAGAATTGTAATAACGCTTCTTCCGGAGACCGTCGAAACCGTTGTCCTTCCACCTGGACCGTTTTCTTAATCGAATGTAGCCCCGAGCACGTGGGAACTCGAGGAACGAGGCACATTCTACTCCAGTGGACAGGAAAATCTTGGAAATATAGGGAACTGCCGTTCCATTATCAAACTAACTCGAGGATTATTGCTCTGTACGGTGGTAGGGTTTTCTGTAGGGTTGGACGGTTGAAATTGACTCTGGCTGTACAGGGCCCATCAAAAGTCGTGGCCAACTTGCAGTAACCCTCGAGTATCTACTTGGATCTGCCACAATATTATTCTTCCTTTATTTTATGGGCGTTGTGCGCATAGTTTGCCCTCTTGCACTTTTAACCCCATTGTTCTTGATCCATTCTGAAATTTTTAGAATTTAGAATCTCTTCAAGAATTAGATCAAAATACATTTCCAACCCCTGATTGCCCAGATTAATTTTGACATATGTTCTTTTCTACACACGCCAATATTTTCTCTGTTTCTTCTAAATTATTATCCTCGTTGTTCCTGATTCCTCCATCAGTTTTTATAATTTTATCCAAATTGATTGGTGCAGGGTGTTCTTGAGAATTAGTTCACACTACATTTTCAACCCGTGTCAATCTAGATTCAACATGTTAATTGTATTACTTTATTTCAGTATCATAAAGTAGACATAATCTAAAAAAGAAATGATAAATAGTAAATGAATTCAGGACACTCAAAATGTTCAGGATCCGAAAGTAAACGAATGAAAACCTTAATAACAGACTTCAATTTTAGTCGCAACACTGAGACACGACAAAGCAATTCAAACAAATTCAGAGGACTTTACAGAACAATTGTTTCCGAACATAAAGTTCAATTTCCCGGTGTTCTAAATTCTGTAAAGAACGAAGTTTGTCTTCGCGATAAACGACATCTGTTTCTTTGCCCAAAGACATAAAGGAGAACCAACATCCGTTGCTCCTAAAGAAACTTAAACGAAAACAATGTCTCATTCTTAAAAGGACACTTGGAAGAGAGTAATGTCCATTTTCCGAAGACGAGTAGCTTAAACGAGCATTATTTTAGTCACTTTGATAAATGTTAATTACACCGTTGCTGGAGCTAAGCTCCCGGAGAAAAACCGCAGGAAAACCGTGCAAGCTCGTGGAATTTTTTCCGCGTGTTTGAACGCGCTGGCTCTCACCACCGGATCCCAACAGAATCGAAAAAAATACGTTCCCTCGTTCGTTCGCCACGGTTTTTCGGATGCCGAAGACCTTTCCTGACCAGTTGCGAGAAAAAAAAGTCGCTGAAAGAAGGACAAAAGTAACAGGGACGCCCTCGCATCGGATAATCTTCCATTTCGCGGCAGGCACTCGGGCAAAGGCAAACTTCATCTCCTCGACTAATCCGGGGAAAACTTGGCCGTGGTGTAGGCCGCTAGCAATCTGCTTGCAGCTTTACGCAGCGAGAACTTTCGGGCTGTGGGAAGACATTAATGTTGGCAGACTTGCGTTCGCATGAAGATGCGAATAGTTCTTGAACGGCGAACAGAATCAATGACGATGCACATGCTTGTATACAATTATTTTTTCTTGGACGAACTGGTGATGTGATCTTTATTTAAGCTTGTTCATCCGTTAGTGTGAACTCTTTGCCACCAGCTGAAATAATTTTATGGAACTCCTTGAAGCATTACCAATACTTTTTCATATTTAAAGTTTTATTCGCGTTTGGCTGATGGTGTGATGTTTAAATTAATATTGAATATTATACACAGTGGTATACGTATTTTTCCAGAGGTGACTATGCATCTATGGAAAATGTACGGACATTTGTTAATTTATTTGAAACAGTGGAAAATATGGTGTAAAGAAAATATGATGCAAATCGTATAATGTTTACATGCTCTGTGAATATCTATCGCAATTTTAACGATAACAGTGTATACAAAATCATGAACATAGTTCAACCGTATGTCAATATATCTGTCAACTTTCGTAAAAATGTATTCCCCAGTTTTTCAGAAAAAAATTCCCAAAGTGAACCCCCAGGTGGACCAAGAAACAAGGACACCTGTAGTTGAAGCTAGCGATGAATGAGGTCCTTACAACTTTGTAATTGGTAAATATTTTTACACGAAAAAATTATAAGATATTCTTCACGACAGCCTACTTTAAACCCGCGGAAAATTGTTTCACAAAGTCTTATAATCTCTTAAAAAATTAATTCCCAAAAATCACCTTCTCCTGGCATCTTGATCTGGCGCGAGCCCTTAAGGGGGGAATAGCTTTTTCCGCGGAAGAACGTCGATTTCTGCCGTGATTTTTGAGAATAAGAAATTCCCCTTAATTAGCGACATTCTGTAGGGTACAGTGGAACGGTGGAGAACACCTTGGAACGAGTGTAATTAAAAAAATGAAGGGTAAAAGACATTCCAGCGTGGAGGACGGCACAAAGGGGAACGAGCGCCGTGGGTCTCGAGATAAAGACAATAATCGTAGACAAGAAGCCGCGTCGCTTGTGTACCGGCGGATAAAGGAAAGGATTGAGGCTGGCAGAGGATGGGCGGCAAACAAAAAATCGTTGGAAACAAGCTAACGCGACGGAGACCCCGGTGGAGGTTAGGGGTCAGGGAGTTGGGGTCGGATGGGAACGAGCCAAGGATATGCTAGGGAAAAGAGAGAGAGAGAGATGGTCCTTGCTAAAAAAAAAAAACGTAGAGGAAAAGGGGTGGAAGGTCCGAGAGATAAAGATAACCAGCGCGGAGAGACGGGTTACACCGCAGGGTAGTTAGGTATGTATAAAGCGGCGTCTCCATGGGACGCCTCGGTCACATTAAGTACCGGCGACAATGCGTGCACACGGACCACCCTGTCTCTCGTCCTAGCATCCCTCTATTCCACCCAGGTTCCCACCCCTGCACGAGCAGAGGGTTTGTCATGCTATAAAAAATGCAAAAAGTTTTATTAGACTTTCTAAATGTTTTCTCTGACGATTTGAAGAACCCCACCATTTTTTAGAAATGTACTTTTATTCTTTCATAAGCAAATTTGAATTTTAAATGGTCCAGTGACTTTCGGACCACCCTGTATTTCGTCCTAACATCCCTATATTCCACCGCGAGGGTTTGCCAGGCTATAAAGCTACAACACAAAGAATTTAAAATAGGCAAATACTTAAAAAATACTAATATAATGTAATACTTCACACAAATACAAACAGATCTCACACAACCCGATTTAACTCACCGGAAATCCTAAAAGCTCCAATTTTTTCGTGAAACATCCCAGCTTCGCAATAATCTCCACTAAAAAGATTGGTGTTATCAGTAGACTGCGGATTTTATGTATTAGAGAAATTATAGGTCGCAGTTCTATTATACATCAGGATGATGGATGTAAATAAATTTCTATTTTCGGCTTCTCACAATTTTGCATAAAGATTCACGGTTCAATTACAAGTCCCGAATTCGTCCAAAAAGTGAAAAAATTCGAGCCCAAAAGAAAAGACCCGGCGCACAACAAGGTGCAATGTGCACTGGTGCTTCCCCTGTTTATTTGCAGGGGTGGGATGCATCTCGGGGGTTGCAGCCGTTTCGGCTTTCTTCGTCGAAGAAAAACAGCTCGAGAAATCTTTGGCAGGCTTTCCCGGAGTCGCGCAGCTCGCACGCAGGTCCATTTTAATTTCCTCTCCTGGTCACTTCACGCGTCTTGCTCCAGTTTCCCGACGCGGCATCGTCTATTCAGGTCCCGGGCTCTCTTTATTGTCGCGTCTATCGCGTTTCCCTCCCTATCCTCGCTCGCACAATTTTTCTCGACATTTTTACGCTCCGCCCACCCCCACCACTCCACCCGGCAACCCCTTTTTTCGTCGAGCACTTTCCGGGCTGCGTCACGCAATCCCGGGTCTTCTTCACTTTTTAGCCTTATATAATATTAGCAACGCGAGTTGGATACGCTACGTCACGAGAATGAAACATGCCGATGGCTATAGTGTTCGCTATAGCGCGGTCTGGCGATACCTAAAACAATACGAGCTGCCAAATTACGGAGTTGGCTCGATTTTTAGAAATTATAATATTTAGAGTACTATACAGACTCTAAAAAGTATGTAATGGAAAAGGGATAGCATTTTTTTCGAATAAAAGAATTCGACGGTCACACGTTCTGTTGTCTGATCATGACCGACCAATTCTACTTCTCGTGAACAGACCATGTAATTTCTCTGCAGCTTAGACCATTAATGCAACAGTTCCAGAAAAAGTGTAATAGTTTATGCTAATCTCAGTGACTTCTTACTACTGTACAATAAACATTAATACAAAAAATGTCTGTCAGAATGAAATATTTCTAATTGGAAAAATGAAGAGAATATGCCAAGGATGCTTGCATAGATAAGAAAAACGAAAATTGGAAAGAAGCTGAAATGGAACTCGAGTTTCACGTGTGAAATAAAAAGTCGAGTGGGTGTACAAAATGGCGGAATTTCGCCGATTCCGTCACGGTGGTGCATAATGGATGTTTGCTCACGCCGGAAGGTAGCTGTCGATGCTTTCGCGCTCGAGAAACGTTCCCGAGAGGCGGGAAAGAAAAAAATCGCACGAATCGAATTACAAAACATGAGAGAGAAAAATAGAAGATAAAGAAGGGCAAGAGGGAACGATAAGCGTGACGATACAGCGCCGCAGGAAGAAACAAAGCAGCCGACTAGCCCGAAGGAACGGAAGCGAATTAAAACGGGCATAAAGCAGGGAGAATGACGCGGGCGAAAGTAATTTAGGGGCGTAAAAAAAAGTGATATATGTCGTATATATGTATATACGTACTATATCGAGGTGAATGGGAAAGAATGGAACTGTAGATAATGCTGGAAATATGAGGGAGGAATAATATGGGAGAAGGCCGGAGCACAATGGGAACACGGCGGCGTATATACAAAATATTCGATTCTTCGAATAGTAAGGAAGATGCCTGGATATGGAATGACTCGCTGATCTGCCTGTAAGCTGAATAAAATAACGAATTTCGCTGAACCGCATTCTGGAACATAATGACGAACTACCGGTACGGAAAGAATGTCTTTTTCCTAGTCGTGATGCGCCCCCAATAAACATCTGAGCAAACTAAAACAGAAAACAATTAAATTCTTTGAGAGAAATTCAATGCTCTAACAGTGTATTAACTATAGACCAAAGCATCCGAACAGACATTTAATTATTCAAACTCTGGCGATCAAATTAAATGAATCTTTCGACTGCATTTGGAGCAACGGAGAGACTAATCCACAAGAAGCATATATATATATTAAAAAAAAATTGATACACAATACTGTGCATGGTCCTGAACAATGACAATTGTTGCAAAATTGAACTCATTCAATTTTTATAGTAACATATGCTTGAGAGTATAGAAAAGTAGAGAATAATGATGCAAAAAGAGTAATAACAGAAGAATACTAGAGAATGGTAGTAAAAGAGTAATAAAAAAAATAATAGAAAACAATAATAAAAGAAGAAGTCAGTTGTCTTCGTCCAGTACTTTTAAGCTAAATTATGCATTTGAATAAATAAAGGTAGATCGATTTTCCGCATCATAGAATATGCATTCCGATGCATTCCGATGCATTCGGATGCACCAGAAAGACCACAAACGGGATCATCGATTTTCCTTACCGTGTGCTGTGTTTCTGTCTTGTTATACTCGGAGAAGTTGTACCATGGAAACGAGTTCTCTATAAAAACATTAAATTCATCTCATAGAAGATTTCTCTTACTTTCGAAACAAGCTGCATGCACAGTTCCAGTTCCACTGAGTCAACGAGGGACATGAAGAGACATTTCATAGACATTTCATGAAACAAAGATGTGCACAATTAAATAAATGAGCATGTATACCACAGGATACCACAGGAGAAACATTCGAAACAGATTATATTCGAGGCAGGGTCAAATCCCGTAATCAATTTTCATCTTGGTCTACATGAATTCAGAGCTTGTGCTCTCGTGTGAAGTGCGTTTTGATGTGCAATTTTCAGAGAAGAGCATTATCCCACAATTTTTTAAAAATTTATTTACTGTCCCATTCGTGGAAGTCAATTTTACAGAACGGGACACTGTAACTAATTTATAGAATGTTTCCTATTTAAGCAAAATAATAAAATTGTTTAATTTAGAGGCTGTGGGAAGAAAATCATTCTTTAAGAATTAAATACAATAAATATGTTGTCGAAATATTGAACTCTGAATTATGAATGTTTAAGTTGTATAAATTGCACAATGGTACCGTCTCCTAATCATTATAATACAATTAATTCCTACCTACTAAAGATGTTTAAGAAATATAGAAACTCCTTAGTAGCTTCTGTTCTAAACAATCGATGCAGACAATTTTTATTTTGCATAAAAATCCGCTAGTAACATTATTTCCAGCTCATAAAAATGAATAAGAAGCGGAACCGTCCTGTGATAAACTCCAGTTTCTCGCAAGTCGAAACAGAAAATGCTGCACGAGGATCCTCAGTCTAGTGATCACCCTCTAACAAAGTCTGAAGGAGGTCATTTTCGGATTACACGAATTACACAATGAACAGAGCCGCCGCATCCATTGTAACGCCAGCAATTTACAGAGCTTGTTTACCAGCTCCTCGCGGCCCATCCCGTTTTCTTTTAGCGAGTCCCATGGGTGTCCGTGTTTCCAGAAAACCCCGTGGCCGTTTTGTTTTTCGTCGCCGACGTATAAATCGCTCCCGCGCATCCCAACCTTTGCTCGCGAATCCACCCTCACTCGTTCCAGCCACTCGACTCTCTCTCTCTCTCTCTCTCTCTCTCTCTCTCTCTGCTCTCTTTCTCCATGTGTATCTTTTTATTTCTTCGATCAATCTTCGTTTTTGTGCCGCCCACCCGGTACCGGTCTCTTTCTGTTTGGAGAACCGACTCTCTCCCCCTTTTTTCCCCAACCCTTTCTCTCTCTTTCCTGCTCTCTCTCTCTCTCGCTCTCCGTTCATCCGATTCGCCGTCCTGGACCCGCACCATGCGTGCAGAAGCGTCTATCTGGCTCTCGATCGTAAATCCGCACGGTTTTATCGAAAGTCACATTGATTACACGTTCGAGTGCCGTAAGGAAGCCATCCCTCTTCAAGGATGGCCACGGTTTCTCAACTATTTACTCGCTTTAGGCTGTTCGTCGTGCTACGTTTATGCGATCGAATGTGTGGTTACAGTGTGCGAACATGATTAAAGAGGTTGAGTTCGTTAATTTACGATCTCGTTGTCGGGAACCGTGAGAGAAACTCTGTGAAGAAGGCTAAAGGTTGTTTAAAAAATGATTTGAACGATGTCGCGTAATACAAGAGAATACGAACAGAGCACAGATGCTAGAAATGTAGCACACGACCAAGAACAAACGAATATTAGCTTATCTTTCGTGCGAGTATGTTTGAGAAGCGTGCGAAGATTAAAAGCCATCACGTCGCTGAAACGCGACCTCTGTTGCCGCTATTAGCCAAGTCTCGATTTCATTTTGCATGAGTCCCAAAAGCGAGCATACGCGCGCACACCAGAACCGGATTATATCATTCCGATGGTGCTTGTAAATACGATGCCGGCGAAGGATCCGTATAAGCTGCACGGGTAGCGTTTAATGTGGTTGAGACGCCCTAGGGAGACAGCGCTTTATACATACCTAACTATCCACCTATACGGTGTAACGCAAGCACTGAAACACCCCCACACACCCTCCCCCTCCCACACCCCCTTCGCCTTTATTTTCCTCGGTTTTCCAACCACTTCGCTCGTTCTTTTTCACAGCGGACCATTTTCGTTTTTCTGCCCGTTCGCCTTTTTTCTCTGTCTCTTCTCGCGACCAACCCCCGCGCGTCCAACCCTTCCCCGCGGTCCTCATCTCTTTTATTCAACGGCGCAACTCTCATCCTCGACCTTATACACTTTTACGGACCCTCCGTTCCCGTACGGATGCGTCTGTTTCTGATTCCGGGATTTATTCGCCGGCTTTTATTTTCTGGATTCAGTAACGCGCTGACTGCTGCCCGATCCCGTGTCCGGAACAGCAAACTAGCGTAATTAGGCTGCGCATGTTCGCGCGGTGTAGCGGTTCTGTCAGGAAGGAGGGTTGCATTAGTTTCGTTCGCTGCGTTCAGAATTTTAGTGTGATTGGGACAATTTTTCTAGAAAGCCAGACCTTGGAATTTTTGTTCCATTGTGTGGATGATACTCTTGCTCTTCCTAATAATAAGAATTCTCTGAGGAAGACGAGAGTGAAGAGGAAAACGAGTGAGGAAAAAGAAACATCAGTAAAATCTCTATTATCCACTAATTACCACGTTTTTATTACCTCGCTTTCTTGTCTGGCTTTCGGTACAAATTTTGCAATTGATTTCAGACTAACTACCCGATGCGCTAGTAACTTGAAACTTGAAACATATCTCAGAACTGGATGACAACATGCACAAGACTAAAAAGCAGAAAATAATTATTTAAATGCAAAGAAATTTTTAATATACCGCATTTTTAAGACAGACTAAAAAGTAAAAAATAATTTTCCTATGGGGTTAGATTATCCTAGGCAGATGAGGGTCTATAAACACTACGTACAAAAACAGGGAAAATAAATTCTGTCGGCTAAATTAGCGTTTATAGACCCTCGGCGTCTTACTTGCCTGGTATAATCTGATCCTAGAGGGAAATTATTCTTTATTTTTTAGTCCGTCTTAAAAACGTGATGTATTAAAAATTACCTTTTATTGAAATATTTATTTTACCATTGCATCAAAAATCTCTAAGAAATCGTTTCAAACAGTGAGAATAAATTACACAGTTCCCTTGTGCTTCCTAATAATTGTCTGAAGAATATCGATAACGAGGAAAAAACACAAATCCGCACAACCAATTATTGTATCACTTCACGACGAATCTCTGAAAAATCATTTCAAGCAATGGGAATAAACTACAAAATGCTCTTGTTTTTCCTAACAATAGCCTTTTAAAGAGAAGTGCAATCTGACGAGTAAATTATTGAACAAACCGAAAGAAACGCCGTCAAACAGTGCCGAAGTCGACCAATTCCAGCGTTTCGCGAAACGCTACTGGGAAATCGCTTGGAAGAAGGAACCTGCGAAAATGTTCGTTTTCTTATTATTTATCCCGGTAGGTTTGTGTACATCCCGGGACTTCCGGGTATGTACACTAGTGTTCCGGCGTGGCTGGCTCGTTCGGCGCCGAATTATTGTTCGTCGATCTTCTTTTTTTTTTCCTATGCTCCGTGTGTTCCCGCGCCCGTGTTCCTTTGGCCCCTTTTTCCCTTATTGTGTTTTACTGGCAGTTTACGAGCCGCCTCGCCGTAACTCTCTCCCCAGTTGGAGTTCTTTCCCGTGTGCGACGCTCTCGAACGTGTTTGTCCTGCCGTATCGCGGCGTAGTCTCTCTATTGGGAGCGTTTCTTTCGCTCGAACACGGCGCGTAAAGTCTCTTTCCCGGCGTCGACTATCCTTTTTTTATTCCGCCCGCTGCGACGCGCGACGCTCCCACGTGACGTATTTTCTTGTTCGCGCCGTTTTCAACGGCTGTCGCGTTTCCCTGGCCGTTGCTTGGATTATTTTTCCTTTCGCTGTCGAGCCGCTCATTTCACAATCCCGTTCTGTAAAATGATCATTAACGAGCCTTGGTTCGCTTGCTTGATTATTTGAGAAATATACTATGTTTCGATACAGTACGTGAGAAATTCTTGATCCCTGATCGGTAAGACGATATTAATTTATTGACAATACTTTGTTGTTTATAATTATTTCTTAATGAAACTTGCATATACACATTCGCGACATCTTTCTGAATAAAACGAGCCCAAACACGATACTGTTTGGATCACATTTAAGCATTTAATCCACGATACAGTAGAACCTCCCTTATCCGAACTATTCAGAAGAAGATGCGAATGTCTAGAGTGCTAGACTAAATCTTTACTGACTTGTACAGCGAATGTATATAGATTACTTTAAATCTTAAACATGTACAACCTGAAGAATTGAGGATTCAAATATCACCGGTTCGGATAATACAGGTTCTATTCAATCGTGGATTAAACAAGCAAGTATGCACTGAATTGTATCGTGTTTGGACTCATTTTAATCGGAAAAATGTCACAAATGAACCAGTAAAAGTATCACAAGAAAACTAATTGAAAACATAGAACTACGATCGAAATGAAAATTTGTCTTTCGTTCGAACATACTGTCAAGCGGCGTTTCTAATCTCTTTTTCTCTCCCGGTGCCACGTGGTCGTATTTTCTTGTTCGCGCCGTTTCCAACGGCTGTTTCTCCGGTCTCACGTCGTATTTTCTCGATTCGATCATTTCCCGTTTCGCGCAAGCCGTGGTCCCCGGAGCACGAATTTATTCGCCGGCTCGATCGCTTAATCGCGCGCGTAATTTTTGACCTCGACTAGCTTCTCAATATGTCGTTAACAAGCCCCTGTATCTATCGGTCCGATTATTCGTCTAGAGTCCCTACGACTCGGCTTGAAATTCTTGCGCTAAGTAAATCGCCCGATAACTCCGATCGATTTTTTATTCATTCGTTCATGAATCATTCATCCGCCGCTTTCACGTTTTATTGCCTCTGTCTTTTTAGTCAGGCTTTAATGCACTTATTACCGATTCCCTGTGCTCCCGGTAATTAATTCTTTCAGGGATTTTATTCGCCGATTAATTCAGCCCCGGCCTGGCCTGCCGATTCGCTTTTTGACTCGCCGTAACGCCCTCCTTGCTGATGGACTTATTAATTACTCTAAGGATGTCGCGCTACCGACCGGGACTAACGTTTAATAATTTAGAGGGTGAAAATATCAAAGCTCGAGGAAAAAATTATTCGACGAAACTGTGCGAGATATCTTTTACCTTCTTTCTGTGGCATAATTTTAGAGCGATTTTGGGAGTGATAAACATTTTCGATAAATAATCGTGACGGGGTTTAATTCGATTCATTTCATTTGTTCGTACTAAATAGATTTTCCTGGTTTAACTATTTAAAATGCAGTAATGCACTGCTGCAGATGAGGGTCTCATTAAAATCAAAACCAATGGGCATTTAGCAAAATTACATTCGTTTTTACAACCATCATTGAAACCTTCAGAATATCCGCTGAAATGTTGAATTGTTTAAAGTGCATGTTCGAAAAAGTCGATTTAAAATCAGCACTGGTTTCTCTACCTCGCAAAGTTTATAATCAATTTATAATCCTTATCTGTATCGTATTTTTGCGAGTCCATTTTCCCCTGCATTGTCAAATTGACACAACATCAATTCATGAAACCTGTACTACATTTTTGCAATTTTTATAAATGGCTTTATCACGTTCTGATTCTGATTCGAGCACGTATAAATCCATAATAATGTTTGCAATTAACTAATTTTGGATTATACTGTATAATACAGTAACCACAGGTGATTGCATGAATTTTAATGTTCTATGTAATTGGATATTTCAGGTCGACTTCAATCCCACTGTTTTTAATATTGAACTTCTTACAATTTCTAAAAATATTCCCTTCTTTCAGTAGCCAAATAAATAATTCTCGTCAAAAAATGAATGTGTCACACATTTAGCCGATTTAACCAAGGTGTCAAATTTTTTAAAACAAAACCATCGAGCACATTAATTTCAAACTCTGTGGTAATATGAAGCAATCCCTGTAGAATACAGAAAGAATTTTAGCGCCCGAAAGTAGTGACTCTGTCCAGAACTATTAATTATTCAAACTAGACATTACTTCAACCAGGGAGGAGGAAAGGAAAAATCGCTTCAGCGTGTAAAATATGTAAATGCAAATGGTTTTGGCACGCGACGACAGGGATGATCGATGACCGAACGTAATTAGAAATCAAGTGTTTGATATTACGTTGACCTAATCTCCATAGTGACCACCGCGGGCCCGCAGAGAATTCAAGCTTGCACCGGCGCGGCGACACCAGCAACTTAAAGCGTGTTAAGCACACAATTCATTACCCTCTAAAAAATGTATCTCTCAAGCCTCGACGTTGTTCCGTAAAGTGTTCTGTCATTAGGGCGTCCCTCGCGAGCACAATGGTAAAGAGCAAAGCAAAAAGGAGAAAAAATACACAAGAGAGTAAGTCGGGCCTGGCTGTGAAACGCGCGCGAAATACGGGCGGAGCATGCTGTTCCACGACAGGAATTAACTTTTCGTCCCGTGTACAATGAAGACATTTACCTCATTGCGTCAAATAGTTCGCGTATTTAACCGTGACCCCCTACACCTCGTTCAATATTTAACATCCCTCACATTGAAACAATGAATCGATGTGGTACTTACTTGCTGGTATTTAAAGAGAGGATATTATGACATTTTTAAAGGATCATTTTTATGTACTAAATTGTGGCAGTCTACACATTAAGTAATATTTTTTCGCGTGATATATACTATGTAACGAAATAGTTTTACAACGGTGAATAAATATATACTTTTTCATTTAGTGTTAACACAATTTCTACGTGGTCTGCGTTTGTCAGCTTAATCTACTTAAACGAATTCTTATTTTACTTAAAAATATACAAACGTCTGAATTCGTTCGAAGTTTGAAATTATCCACAATATTAAAAGACTGCACGTCTTGATACAGCCAAGAGAAAAATGAACATCCATAATTGCAGAACAAATTAAGAGGTATTCCCAGTAGGAGGATTTGATTTTTGAAAACCGGAGAGTAAGGATTGTAAAATTGCTTGCAATATTAAAATCTGAACATTCGAAATTTGATACAGCCAAGCCAAACAGGAATCTACAATTCAAGAAATATCTGTACAATTGCATTTGAATCGGGAGGTTTCTATTTTCTACGGGCAGTAGACTAAAAATACAACATTGTCTGCAATAACTGAGCATTCTGAATTCAGTGCGTCCGTAAGAAAACTGAGTACCTCTGTTTGAAGGGTGGCAGCATCGAACACAGGGCCGGTGAATGCAAAAGGAGCCCGTTTGTATCAATTTGAACGGTCGCGCGAGACAGAGGATTAAAAAGCGACTCAGGGAACGAGATGTCCGCGAAAGAGGGTTGAAAAGGGGGCGAAGAAGAGAGGACGAAGAGAAAGGAGAACCAAACGGCCGGGAAAGCTCCGGTGGCAACGAGGTGACGAAAGAGATGGAAATGAAACGGGCGTCGGGAAAAGCTAGCCGGAACGAGGGCAAGGAGAGGCGTGGACAAAAGTAGACATCGTAAAGGGACAGGTTACGCCGGAGAATACGGCGCTGTTTCGCATAATGTACCATCTTCCTGGGAAACCTCGGCTACATTAAGTATCACGCACAATGGCGTCCCGGAGAACGATGCTGAGGGGGCTGAATGGTTCACTGAATCGGGAAGAGTATCAAAAGATGGTTAGGAGAAAGACTGAAAAGCTCGCCGAGGTTTCCGAAGCGATTGTTTGCCGGGAAAGTGGTTGGAAATAACTCGGTTGCACTTTTAGCTAATTTATTCCACGTGTATCAACCCTGCAGAATTTTTATCGAGTCTTAACATTCGTTAAGAATAGACCACTTCCTGTCAGGAATTTCATTAACGACTGGAAACAGAGAATTAACATGTCTTTGAATGAATAGTATTCAGCAGCAACATGTACAGTGATATGTCTATATATGTCGCCAAGGCCTGGATGATAAAAGTCGTGGAATTATTCCCATTACCGCGGGGTATACCCCGTGAGGGGCCACGGTGCTCGAGAGGCCTCGGACGCCGAGGAGTGTAAGCATAACTCGTGTATGTCTCCTGGACGATACACGACACTAGCAAGACCCATGTTGTTGACATATATCGAGAATTTACCGTATAGCAACGCCAACTAAAACAAATCGATTTAACCCACAGAGCGAACTTCTACAGGCCAAAGAAACTGCAAGGAAAATGTTTTTAGGAAATCCAGAAAAATTGAAGCTTGAGAGAAATGAATTTTTCAAAATGCAGGCAAGAAGACTCGGAAATGCATCGACACGTGCGAGAGCCACGACCAAGGCTCCATTAATTACTCAAAACCGGGGCCTGCGCTGATCAACAGCGTTCTTTCGGGGTCGGGGGAATCGCATTGATTAATTAAAAAGAAAGTCATTACTTTGCAGCGATAGAAGGCAGAGTGACACTCGTCGAGAGTGATCGATCATTCGCTACGGCGACCGTAAGGGATGAAACTCTGCAGGCGAGGAGAAGGGGGGGATGGAAGCCTAATACGTCACGGTTTAGTAAATTGTCTGGAGAGGAATCGAACGCGGGGATGAGTTTTACGAGAAAGAAACGGAAAAAATCGAGCCGTCGTCGAGAATTTCTATGAAGGGCAGAAGCTCGGGGGGGGGGGGGGGGTCGGTGTTGGCGATAAGTCGTGGAAAACGAACTAATCAAGGTATTAATCTCGTTTACGCGCGATGCGGCGCGTGCGCGTATATATGGAAATCAGGCTAATTCCTATTCTCGTCGGTGCCTTCGGCGGAAAACGGGTGGCGTCGTAAAAATGTAAATCTTGCTTTGAATAATATTTCCCTGGGCCCCCTTTTCCTCGAGCCCCCCACTCTGGTTCTCTGTTACGCCCACGATCTTGAGTTACAGGAAACACCGATGCATATGTACGAGCACGGGAGACAAAGACGGACGAACACCGGACGGATAAGTGAATTAGCGGGGGCGAAAGGGGTTGGAACGCGAGGAAAAATGGTGGGAGAGTGGAGAGACCGAGAGCGAAAGTGAAGAAGAGCCGAAGGGATTGAGGAATAAATTCTTGCAAATTTTAAGCTGAATTTTTCGTGGAAATTTTTGTAGGCGGAGAAGGGTGGAAGTGAAAGTCAGGGCTGGATCTGCGAAGCAGTGAACAGTAATTTTTAAAGCGGCAGGAAGATTGAATACTAGACGCGCAAAGAGAGAATACAAAATTCGAATAGACTGTGGATCGCAGAATAAAAATTGTTTTGCTAAAATTTCTTTCTTTTTTCCTGTAATGATTTTGATCAATTCAGAATAATACATCAACGTTCTTAGACCGTTTTACGTCGCATCCACTCGATTCTGTCATGAATGCCTGAAATCCGCTAGAAATAAATAAAATGGTTCAGGGGATTGTCGAGTCTGTGGAATTTAATTAACAGGGAGAGGTAGGTTCAGGGATTACGTTTCCGCGGTTAGTCCTCGAACGACGATGACTGGTGGATGACTCGCGAAACAAAAAGGCGCTCTCGCCATCGCGCGCGCGGCGTTTAAGTTCTGCTCGGCTAGGTTTTGCAGGCTGCAGAAACGGAAACGGCCGCCTTCTGTGCCGAGCTTCTGATTGATTTACCAGAGCTTTTCTGCATCAAAGGTTTCCGATAACTCGGCCGCCGGTAAAGCTCCGCGGCCGCGTACCACTTCTTCCTCTTGCCGATCCTCTTACCCGCCCCTTTTTCTACCGATACGCGAATATTCCTCTGATACAGAGAACGTCGACGCCGATTGTCGCGGAGGGCCGGAGAACCCCGGGAAAAATAAAAGGAGGTTCGTTCGATCGATCAGCCTTCTATCGTTCCCGACACGCCGCCCTGCAATCTCGGACTGTTGATTTTTCCGCGCCCCGGTTCAACCCCTAACCGCTGACAAATGTTATGCGTGTCGGCTCCGCGGTTTCTCTCAATTCAGATAAGCGCTAAAATACGATCTCTTACTGTTATTGCAACAGGAGACGGGATTTGTTCAGAAACTTTATAATTTATTCATATTACAGGAAGAAATTATTTTTTTTTATCGTGCCAAAGGACGAAAAATATTTTAAGAACAATTCTAGGATAAATTATCTGGCACCGGTCAATTTTTATAGACATATATTTTTCGAATTACCACTGACTCGAAAAATTCGACTAAATTCCCGGCTCGGGAGTCACGGAAAAATTATAAATTTACATTATGCAACGTAAAGGACGAGTTAAACGGCTACGCTGTGTTAAGAGATTTTAATGTATTTATAGTGCATAAAAATCATTAAAAGCGTGTTACGCGCAACGTCGAGTGCAGGGCGGATGCATTTTATTTGCCATCTGAAACGAATAAAATAAAATCTCACTCGAAGCGGTTCTTTGAATGTTTTTGTAAATGTGCATAAAGTTCCAGCAGTTTATTACAAATGAAATCGGAATGGCGTCAGCAGCGTATATCTCGAGTTACTCGTGCTCGTTTGAAGAACGTCCAATGAATTTCATTGACAACTTATAAACAGAACGACGAACACGTGTGCGTACGTGTGCGCTGTTGTATATAATGCGCGATCGAGTTCAACGAAAAAATAGCGATCCCCGTTGATAATTTTCATTGGCGAGAACCGGAGTTTTAAATTCCAATCTGTGTTATCCACTTGGCGCACGGATGAATGCATCGAAAACAGTATGGAAAAAGCGGGGACAGGATTGAATATTTCGTAAAATCGCTGACCAAAATCGCCAGTCGACCAAATTACTCCGAAAAATGGAACTTCCGCTCTGGCTGGCTAATGCTATTCAAAAGTCCCCGGAGGAACGGGGTTACAAGCTTACCCGGGGCTTTCGGCCGTTTAGTAAGACCATAATCCCTGGGCCCCGCTCGTTTAATATAATTTTAATGAACGCGAATTTTTAGGGATCCCTGTTTTGCGCGGCGAACACCGGACGCGCTCGTTAAACCGAAAAATTGCGACACCAAAAATTCCCCAGCGATACCTCCCCCATTTCAATCTGCCATTCGACCGTGCTTCACTCGCAATTTCATTTTCTGCATAGCGAAATTCACGAATTAATTTTAAGGCGTTTATTGCCCCAAAAGTTCGTTTCGTGGTTTACCAGTGAAATTATAGTTTCTTAAGTAAGCAAGTAGTGTGATGAAATAAATGCAAGCTTGGAAAACGATGAAACATTAACAGTAATATGCATTGTTTAAATATTAAATGAACATGTTACGAAAAGAATATCTGATAGAAACAGAAAATAGTAAGAGAGAGTATCTTAATTTGGAATAGCAATTAAATCACTGTATATCGTGGGAAATAAATATTCTTCTAGCGTTGTCAATGGTATTAATTGGCCACTAATTTCGCTTTCAGTTCGACTCAACTATGTACGAAAAGAAATATTTGCAGCGTGATTATTGGTGTTAATTGTTGCCGAGTAAAAGAACAGGGACGATGTCGAGTAAAAGTCGGACTAGAATGGCGCGAGAAGGATTCGCCAAGACAAATAAATTCCGCGAGATTGTCCAGGAAGAAGTAATTAAGTGGGTCAGAAACAAAAATTCCGTGGAACGTAAATTATCTCGTGCTGGTGCCCCGACGCTTGCGATAAATAATGCAAGCAACCTCCGTCCCGAAGGGTGGCGAACTTTTCCTAGGAGATGGCGAGCTGAAAGTAGCCAACCGCAAGCCGCGGCTTGAATATTCAAAGCTGTGTTTAAATCATGCTTACCCCGAGATGCTTACGATTCAATACAAACATTATTATAAAATACCCTGGGGGCGACACGCGAGACGGATTCGGAAAACCGTATCTCAGGCTGTGTATCCAGACGGTTTATTCTGCGCGGAGATTCGTTTAACGGCGTCGAACAACCACCGCGAATCCTCCCTTATGCGAAACAGGTATACTTATTATTTGTTCGAAAGGCTGCGGTCTTTTCTTTTCAAACAATCAACAGGCTCACATATTCTATATTCTATATTTTCTATATTCTATATATTCTACGTTCCATATACTCTATACATTTTATGTATTCTATATTCTATATTCTATATTCTACATACTCTATATTCTATATACTCTACATATTTTATAATTCTATATTCTACATATTCTATATATTTTATATATTCTATATATTCTATACATACTATACATTCTATAAAATTTTATATATTCCATATTCTAAAAATTCTATATGCTACATACTCTGTATACTATATATTCTACGTACTATTTATTATATTTTATATATTCTATATTGTTTAAATTTTATGTATTCTAAATTCTATATTCTACACATTCTATACATTTTATGTATTCTATATTCTATATTCTATATTTTATATTTTCTATATTCTATATATTCTACATTCTATATATTCTATATTCTATATATGCTATATTCTATGTGTTCTACATATTTTATAATTCTATATTCTACATATACTATATTTTCTATATATTCTATAGTCTATGAATTCTATATGCTACACACTCTACATACTATATATTCTATACATCCTACACTTTTTACTGGAACAAATATTTACATACAGGATAAAAAACAAAGGTGTGCTGGGGTATTATAAATGTATAAAAAATAAAGATATATTAAAGAATAGCGTGTTTCCTCTTTCACAAATTTCTCATGGCCGAGTGTAATGCCGGAACAGCCTTAACTTTCTCTGAAATGAGTACTACTGTACAGTTTACTGAAACTAATAAATTCGAGTTGTTAAGCAGTTACTTTACAACGTGCACTAAAATCGAACAAAACACACAATGACCCTGATTAGATTATCTCTGTGCCATGAAATTCCTCCACTAAGCTCCACTAACGTTTGTAATTTAGACTTGAAGTGCCTGTTGAAATTTACAGCTTCCTGGAACAGTTCTGTAAAGCTGTCATTGGGTGGAGACCTTATCGTCTTCAAACAGTTTCATTGGACAGAGACGGAAATAAGATTAGCCTAGAATTCAACTATCCAATTATTTAATTCTTTTCTTCTACCACAATATTCTTAACGCTTTCATTAGCATTACCTTTCCATGTAACATTAAAATACTTTCAATTAAACCAAAAGTTATTATACAACAACGATCTGGCAACATCAAATAACATTTCTCTTGAAGAATTAATTACTGCACGGAATCTGTAACGATTACGTTCATAATTACAGAAAACAATGCCCCCCAGCCATCAAACTTGAAACCCCAAGCAAACTGGCGTATCAACGCGTGCACCGGTCAAATAGTTAATAAAGAAACAACATGGTAATTACCTGCAGTTTCTCGCAGCTGCTGTTAGTATCGCGTGCATTCGGAACGTCGGCCATGAATCATTCAACCCCCGTCCGAAGTATCAACAATGAATATTTTAAGAGAACATCAAACGGCGCATCAACCGTTTAGCCGTAAAACGAAATTCCAGCCAAAACTTCGGTCGGCCGTTCAAACTGAGCTATAAGTTATTAATTACCTAAAACCAACGACGGACAACGGCGGCAACAGTGAAAACGTACCTAATCAGCTTGGCTCGAACAACGGCTTATTAAGGGCGTCACTTCAAAGTTTCTCCGGCTGGAATTACTACTCTAATGGACACGGAGCAGGAGAGAGCTGCTCTCTCGGACTGCTCTCGAGCGTCTGTTGCTTTTACCCCGAAAAGTAACAATGGCGGTATGCTGCTGCGAAGTAGACACAATTCGAGGAGCTAGCACGGACACACACACACACCGAAAGTCAACTCTGAACAACGCTCCGAGCAGTTTCCATCGTTTTACGCCAATGTACAGCCTTGGAACTCTGAAAAATCGATGTGCTTTCTCACTGTACATCTTCGGGAACGCATTTGCAAAAGAATTTACTTCGATCAGCAAAAATAACGAAATTATACACGTTTGAAGTGAGTACATGCATTTCTAGCAATGCCTCACTTTCCGACACGATATCTGATGATCTGGTTGTTGGGCTGACTTCAAATTTTGAGAGAATATAAAGTAGGCTTACTACTTTCGTATGAATAAACAATTTTTAGTAGATCTTGATTTTTTCTAATTTTTGAACATGTCGCAAGAGAAAGAAAATGTATAAAATCATTGTGTGAACTTTAAAGTGATGCCATTTTTATAAACAATAAAATTATTTATTTATGTTTGATCACAATGTAGCTACGGTCATACTAAACAAGACATTCCGACACTTTTTTGTTTCAAATTATCAGGACGTCCAGGATCGTGTCATGGAGCAGGACATTTCCTTTTTTCGAAAGGATCAAGTTCAAGTAATTATAGCTCCCACAATTTTAAGTATTTTGGCTTGCACAAAATGTGCTATATACTTCAAGTTTCGGCGAATACACGTGCAAAATATCAATACACGATAAGATCCCGATCCTTGTAAAAAAAAATCGCGAACAGGACCGCATGTACAAAATGACCGTGTAGAGCGTAGCGGTGGCTTAATTGAAACCGTGCAGAAGTGGAATAAACGATCGCTTGATCAAACTGTAGCACACTCGCGGAGTGCTAATGCCCGTGGTGGTGTGCGTCATAATTTCGAGAGCCTCGTGCATCATTCCGGTGGCCGACACGCGATCGTCGAGAATTAATCGCAACGCGGAATTTCATGGTTCCGCAGCGGGTCGCTTCTTCGAAGCGGATCGGCTCTCGGGAGAGGATCCCGAGAGTGGCGCGCGGATCGATCAAATCGCCGCCGGGTGTTTCGCCGCTGTACAATCTACGTGGAAATTAGTCCGTGACTCGTAATTAACGTCTGAACCGGTTCGTTTCCCGCCGACGACCAAGAGAGAGGGAGAGAGAGAGAGAGAGAGAGAGAGAGAGCGCTCGACCGACCCCAACCGACCCCGACCGACCATGGAACTTTATTTATGGGGCTCCTTGGCTGGCCGACGGTCGTTAGAAGCCGTAATATCGGCGGGAGAACACGCGCGTGTCGCGGAAATTGTATGCACCTCCGTTGGCTACGGGTATACTCCATTCGTCGGAATTAATTCCGCGTGGCTGTAACCACGGGAACCACCTACGGGCACGCGGAATGGAAACGCGATACGATTTCGAGGCAGCATGATAAGAGATAGAGAGAGAGAGAGAGAGAGAGAGAGAGAGAGAGGGAGAGAGAGAGAGAGAAAACCCGTCTGTGGACGATCGAGTTCGAGGCTAGAATGATTAGTCGAGGGAACGAGACGCGCGTTTTTTCCGCCGTTACAAGGGACTTTCTAGGGGGAGGGAGAGTCCTTTCTCGTCAATGATCACCGGAGGTTCACGGTACTTTTAATCAAGTTTTGCTTGAGCTTTATTACTAGCTTCTTGGATGAACTGTGCTTATTTTTTTATAATCTATGTACTGTTTTATATATTTTTGTATTGATGCCTGAAAGACGATTAGAAATACATACATTTCTATTGTGCTCTTAGAGAATTTTTTCTTTTCTGTACACTTTTTGAGATATTCGACCTTTGAATTCCCAGAAACTTGGGAATTCTGATCCCTT
>CM052125.1:13844270-13891856 GCA_028454245.1 Halictus quadricinctus | reverse complement strand
TTTCTTACATACTTATACATCCAGCAAATCAAAGTATAAATATATTTCTACGTTGTTGGTTAATCGTGCGTATAATTAATAGACACAATTTCTTGACACAAAATTCTATTGGATGCTCCTCTCTTTCATCTCTGTAATTCCTTGCATATAACAATATAAATTTCAATTTTTTACCAAGTTTTTTATCAAATAAAATGTTTCTGCATCGACTGCAAAATTTCTGTCCTCTTCAAACAATTTTAACAAGTTCCAAATTATGTATTGTTGAATTCTCTTAGTGTCCCCACATCGTTTTAAATTTCACCTGGTCACTTTTGCGTAAACGTACAAAATCCGCAGTCTATTAATTACAGTCTCGGGAAAGAGAATGGGACGCACACGTGTAAGATTGCAGCCGACGAATGCACTCGCGAATGCAGTGCACACTGCTCGAGACGGGGTCGCGGGACAACGATAAACGGGTGGCCACCTGTTTCATTCGAGTGTGCCGTCCATTTTTTCGCGTTACGGCTTTCACCTAGATTATGAACAGCCCCTGCTTTACATCACGGTGCATGCTTAACGCTTCTCTCCTGCCATGGAAAAGAGAAGAGAAGCCCGAGGGCACAAGAGGCGGATACTCTCTCTAAGATTTCTTCGCGAGGCTGCCTCTGAAGTAACTCGCGTTACGAAATGATGCTCGCGATATCGTAACTAAGCTGAGAGTACCGACCGAGGATCCTCGACTACTGCGTTCTCTACCCGGGAGTTAGGTAACACGAAAAAAAAATGCAAGAACGATGCAACTGGCCTTGGACATCGTAGGAAAATGTTTGTTGTATTCCCGACTAATAAGGGATCGCGGTTACCTTGGGCTATTATTTCAGAGTTCGCGGAATATGTTACTAGCATCGTTGAGGTAACTTTATATTTCTCGAAGTCCGTTAAAAGTTCATCTGTATTTTTCTGTACGTTCATGTAGGTTAGTTACATATATAATCTCTCCACAATGTAGGATTCGTCAGATATGATATATTACAAAATAGTAGTTATGTAATTTTAGTCTACAATTTGCAGCACTATTAATCGGTTAAACTTTACCTCAGGAAACCAGAAATTTTCAACTTTTTTAAATGTAAGCCTGTAGATTTTGGCGAGAAAATGCCGAAAATCCAAATTTTAATGTTAGGAATTCTCTGGTTTCAAAATTATGCGTGTTTAAAGTTGAGCGATTTTAAGCGTTTCTAGGTAAGGGCACCGCCGTGTTGGTATGTACTCAGTGTCGTGCGTCCTCTAACAAGCGAAGCCGCTAGATGACAGCACAAGCACGCGGTGATGTCGATAACGTAAATTTGCAAGCGTTGTCGCGATGGCTCTTCCCCCCCTTCCCCCTCCCGCGAACCTAACCGCGATCAACCTTCTGACGGCTCCACTCATTGGACGATATCTGAGTACCAATACGGTGGCCCCTTAGTAGCCAAAAACAATCTCCTAGAATTAAAACTTGGATTTTCGACATTCTCTTGCAAAAATTTACAGGATTACATAAAAAAAGTTAAAAATGTTTGGTTTCCTGAAGTAAAGTTTAGCCTTATTGCAAAAGATAAAATAAATGCTGGATACTTCCAACTTCGGTATTTTCTACTAGATATATATATATTTCAATGTTGCATATTCTATTGGATTTTTCATTTTCATGATGACAATTATAAGGAACGGCATAAAATATATTTGAGATTTAGTTCTGGTAGCTTCAAAAATTAGAAAGTGGTGGTTCCACCCTCTCAAACCAAATGATAATAAAAAGAAAAAGAAAGATGTCTGATGTACAGTACGAATTTACCAATGTTCGATCGTTTCTAACTTGCAACAAAATTAATTCTCTGAACGAAAATGCTAGAAATAAATCCCCTCGGTCAGAGGCGTCAAAAAACGAGTCGACCCAGGAAATAATTAATTCGCCCATAATTTGTCCGACAAGGTGAGAAGACCGGGGTTCCGTGATTTTTACACAATTCTTATCTCTGTTCGCAGGTACGTCCAATAATTTATCGCAGTCCGCAGGGTTGAATAACGAGACCGCCGACGGACCGTGAGTACATTTTCCCAAGCAAAGGATTTTCTCTTCGCAATCACCAAAATCGTTAACGAAGTTCGTGCTCCTTATGCTCTCTCCCCGGTTTCTTTTTCTCTCCCGTGATTTAGCCCGGCGAATGTTTATTCAAATCGCGAGAGAGTAAAAGAGGGAATAAAACGCTATAAAACAGACACAAAAGCGAATGGAACATTAGGATCAGATTAAAGTTATTTTCTAGACAGTCTACTTTCTACTTTGAACGCCGGAACCCCGGGAACTCAATCCCCGGATCAACGTAGACTCTGAAATCCGTATACGAGTACCTGTTTCTACTGTATTATCCTTCTCTAGTATTTTCCTATCGTTATTGTTCCCCTCCCGCGTCTTTTTATCACCTTCTACAGTCTTTTGAATACCACTGCCTAGTTTTATTTCTATTTATACGTCTACCAGATTCTCTCTATTTTCCTCCGCACTCAATTTTCTTATTCTTTATTTATGTTTCCGCCCGATGGAGCGTTCCCTTCTTCAATTGTTCACTCTCCGTTGTTATCGATTGAAAAGCGTATCTTTGATTCTCGCGAAGCCTGCTATGTTCTGTGCAGTACTAGTTAAACACGAGCATGTGCAAACAATGCGATTGTTTGTTAACATAGCTGTATAATTTGCTTTCTAATGAATAGACTGCGGGTTTGATGCTTCCATAAAAGAGAAATGGATAAATCAAAATTAAAAATACTTTATCATTTTGGACTTATTAAAATTATTAGGAAAAGAAATAAATGTACATGCAGCTCCTGTATGTTGGAATGGAGACAATTTTTATTTTGCATATAAACCCGCAGTCTACTTGTAAAACTAGGTCGAATTTGTTTCGTGTGCATTAATAAAAAATTAGACGAACATTTAGCACAGCCTACAGTGATTTCTCGATATATGTCGCCAAGAACTGGATGATAAACGTCGCGTAATTATCCCCACTACTGCGGGGTATACTCCTGGACGATACACGACGCTGGCAAGACCCGTGCTGTTGACACATATCGAGAATTCACTGTAATTCATTCTCTTTTTGTCTATTCATTTTCTATATTGTTTCTCATAATTTCTGAAGTTCTTTCTCGGCGCAATTATCTCTTTTCGATATCAAATAAGACTTATTCCTGCAACTATTTTCCTCTTTACTTTTCGACGAGTTTTCACCATCCCATCATGATTTTATACGTTCACTTTCCGAACATCGATCACCATCGAATCCATCATTCCCTTGTTCCATAAAACATCTCATTCTTCCAGCCACTTATTCGTGCGTCATCCGTTTTATTTCTTTTTCATTGCTCAGTTTTCGTGCGCTTCTCTTCCTTCCGCTGTTCCCCCTCTCTCTTCCACCCCCAACACCAGTATCCGTCACGATTTTCATCCATCGGTGGTTCTCCATTCCCCGTCGTCCGTGTTCTGCCTTAACCGTCGTCCCCGTCGCCCCTGAAAACAGTCGCAAAATTAAGTCGTAGACATGCAAATTGACTGATTCGATTCGATCGGTCAATTCATCGATCCTCCCCGGCCGCGGAACATGCAAATGAGCACGTCGAGCTCGACGGAACACCGAAACACCACCCGACGGAAAGAAAACGATCGACGAACCCTCCAACCCCATCCACCCCAACCCCCTGGAATTCCGCGCGACTGCCAGGAATTCCTCTGCTTTTGTTTCGTTCCTGCGAAACCGGTCCAGCCATTCCCGAGTGAGTTTTCTGCTCCCCTCCGGCGCCGCGCCTTAATAATAGAAATCACTATTTCAACTCGAATCTTACAATTTTTATTTATTTACACTGTTCCGGTTATCTGTTTCTGCTCAAGGCGGCAGACATTTTGTACAAATTGGAATAGGATGGTTTTCGAATTGGGTCTGTGGAAATTTTGGGGGAAGCTTTTTGTAACCTGCAGGTACAGTCAAACCTGTTTTTATGCGGTAGATAGGGACCGCATAAAAGAAACCGCACAAAAAAAATATTCAGAAACTTCATAAATAGCTATAACAAATAATTTTTTACAACATATTAAAGAAAATTTTTTATGCGGTGGAGAGGGACCGCATAAAAAAAGTCTCACTTAGAAAATATCTCAAAGATTCATGAAATAGGGAGAAAGTGCTTTCCAAATAAAATAGATAATTAAATTACACATGGAAACATTTTTAAAAAATTTAATTTCTCACTTTAAACAGGGAGAAATTTTCAAAATGCACAATTTTCAAATTGTCATAATGCAAAAAGAAATCGCATAGAAAAGGACCGCACAAAAACAGGTTTGACTGTATATTCAAAGGATTTGGAGTTTCTTATAGTGATCGAAATCACTATTTTAGATTGAATCATGAATCCTTGACATTCTTATATTCTTTTAGTTATCTACATCCGCAGTGTTTAAATTAAATTAAATATACAAGGCAGTTTTTCAGTTAGATTAACTCTATAGAAACCTTAGGGGTGATTTTAAATTTTAGGGGTGGTTTTTTTAAATTTAAAATAATGGAAACATTTTTTATTGGTTTCCTAATGTGATTTGACGATAAAGATCACTATTTAAAGTTGAATTAAAAATTCTTAATTTTGTAGTATTTATTTATTGTTTTTCTCCATCTAATGACAATAACATCGATGAAATTGAATTTACACAATTACTGAATTAATCCCGCAGATATTGTAAGAGGTGGCTTTTTGAAGCCAGGAATTATATAAACAATATCTGTATAGGGTATATTATGTCTACTGAATAGTATAGAAATATTCAGAATTTTGTGAATATGTAACAAAAAATATTGGGTGACACTTAGAAGGTGTATATAAACGTCCCCATTAATAATACGCAAAATGTTATGAATGATTTTTAAGCTTCCAAAAATGGTAAAAGTCCGTTTCTATTAAAAAATGGTTGCCTTCCAACTTCGACTTTAATTTATTTATACAAAGAAACATTTAATATCACAAATTACAGCACCACTTTCATTAATTATTCAAAAAAGTACAATAGGATAAAAAGCCGCACGAAGTGAAAAGGAGCAAGAAGAACAGTTGAATGACATTCCCATTGCTGGACAAAGTTCAAAATGGCGGATTAAAAATGAATGTCGGGGTTATTTTTTCGCCGTTCCAGCAGTGAATCGCACGAGATAAAGTTAATACTCTCTTTCATTTTTAATTGTCAGTCTGCATGCTAAATAGACGGTAGCTCTCTACCGAGAGGACAGTGAGAATGAATCCACAAAAATAACTTATTAACCATACAAAACTTTTGCAGTCCTGTACCTTGTAAAAAGAACTTTCGTTCTTCCAATCAAAAATTATTATCAAAAATTTTTAAATGGTTCTCGCTGCATGAGAATCATAATAAAGTTCTCGTAATCGAATTACGACCGTGCCGCGAATTTTATGCGTTTACAGCATGCGTTGCCGGGCAGGATATAATAAAAATGCTTCATTGATGTTCGGCACAGTATTCGAAATGTTTTTAGTAGATATTTCAACTTCGGAAACCGGACGAAATAAATTAGCATTTAATTCTCTCTGTATGTCGTAAAAGCGCGGATTTGCATAAAAATTATACCTGGAGAAACAACTGTAATTACGAAGCAGTGTTTGTTTGAGTCGTGTCTTGGAGCGGCTGGGAAATAATTTTTTGTGCCCGAAATTATGGTTCGTTAAAAGAGCAATATGTATGTCTTATTTTTGTGGTGTATAAGCAGTATTTACTGAAAATTTCAGCTAAATATCTTCAACTACCAGAACCTGGCAGCCATTTTTCCAATACCATTTCTGCAGAACAGAATTTTTCATCTATACTTTCAACTTCCTTTGTTTCTAAAAAAAAAAAAAAGAAAAATATACGAATTAAAAATCTACTGTGTCAAGCACTAGATAATAGTCTGGAGAATATTACTGCAAAATTTTCTCCAAATTGGTCCAGCAGTCTTTCAGATATTTAAAGTTTCAATTATCTGTTATCACTGTGCAACACGACTGAAGTTTCAAAGCCATAAATTCTGCAGTTTCGCGAATTTCCAATTGAAATTTTGCAAGAGCTTGCATTCCGTAAGGATCGTACTAAACTGCTGCGCAACATTGAAAAATCGATCTTTTTTATATTACCAGAGGCGTGAGTTTTTTAAGAGCCCTCGCTGTCCAATTATGCGTCGAATAAACGTCTCGATCGTCGCAGCTCGCGCGAGTTTCTCGCTCGGCCTCGTGTAAACCACTTTTTCACCGGTGCCTCGTTGGCTTTCTTTGCCGCTTGTCTCTCTCTTCCTTGTCCCGTTTCTTATTCCCGTCCGGCGTTCAACACGACGCCGGCATAAATTCCGAATTTCTTATGCGGACGTACGGTCCGCCAGCCGACGATTTCTCATTTTATTAGGAGAATCGCGTACCGGCCGCGGAAGCTGTGTGTAAAGTTAACTCGGCGCTCGTAACTTTTGCACAACCCCCGGCCCACCAACCCCCGTACCGGCGTCCTTTGTTGCGCGCCGAGAATTCGAGGGAGAACATTTTTAATGGACCAATTTAGAGACGCGCCGCCACGAATGCTAATACACCGGCGATCGACCACTTTCCAAAGTATCCATTGTCCCTACTGGTTTCTCGCAATTCCGATTCGCGAAGACATAAATAATGCCCTACATTTTTTAATCTCTCAACATACCCTCAGAGAAAAATGCAGTGTCCCAGATAGTAGAATTTGTTGGCACGTCAATGTACCATTCAATTAAACAAAAGCAAATTGCTTCATTTATATTTCGTTTCCTAAATTTGGTATTTATAACACAATAAATAATACGCTAAATTTCTTCAACCCTTGAAATACTCCTTCTAGTTCCCTTTCTCCAATTTACCATTCACAACTAATGTGCTATTCACCCACTAATATGTAATTAATTTTAAAAAAGAGTACATTGTTCCATTTAGTTCCCTGTCTCTAATTTACCATTCGCAAACAAGTATATATTTTACTAAATTTGTTCACCCCTAGCATTGGATTCAAGAATAATGGATTGATTCGTCAAATTCTCTTTTTCGAAATTGGTAGTTATGAGTCAGTGGGTACCGTGCAGAATCATTAAATTTGTGCACCACAAGTGGTCCCGGAAAAAATTCGTAATTTATGCTCCTTCTGCGTTGAATACTGACGAGGCCGAGGTGAGATAGAGAACCGGAGGGGTTAGATAAACCGTGGGAGGTCAAGGTGGAAGGATTCAAGTCATATTTTCCCGGAGAACCGGGTTAAATTTATCGGCGATTTTTTCCGTCCTGATTTCCCTGGGAACGAGATTCCTGGACCAGACACGCTACGAGTTTCAGTGACATTCGACAAAAATGTAGCCACCCTATTGTTGTTGGAATCTTAAAATTATCGTTCTTAATAACTGCTGGATTTTTTGAAGATTTGATGTGATTATATAGACTTTGGTTGACAAGCAAGCAACATTGACTTAATATAATAAAGAGTAATTTTGTGGAAATTGAACTATAATTTTTCTATGTGGAGATTTTATTAGAGAGAACCTACAACCGATGCAAGTTTAAGTCCAATTTCGTTGAAGCTACGGTTTTAATGAATTCGAAATCCGCTTTCGTAGAACGAGAACAATCTTCGCCGGAAGGGCGGTAACGCGCGAATAATTAAATGCTTCCTCGAAGTTACTATAATTCTTCCCTTTAATAATCGATTATCATCGAACTACGAACATTCTTTAGATTAGCAGCCTGTTCAGTAACTTTTAATTCACAAAAACGCAAGACGCAAACGTGAAAAATCGTATTTTCCCAAATTTCTTATTACTGCTGCTCCAAAAACAACTTCTCTAAAAGAAATTGTCGGTCAGCCATTTTCAAGATTTCACTGTAAAACAATTCTACAAGTAGCTCGATATATGTACTTTAAAGTAACCTACCCGTTTAAAAAAACACATCCACTAATTTTGTCAGAAAAAATTCTCAAAAATTCCGGTTTTTCAGATCGTTACTCAACACGATCACGCAAAGAAACAGATCACCAAAGACTCAGGGGAGTCTCATTCCGTTAATCCCTCGTGGGTCGCATCCTCGCCTATTTTCCCGTCAATTATCATTAGGGAGGAATCAATTCGGCGAGGGTTTTCATTGGAAAATTGATTGGACAGTGATCCGTGGGCCAATCGGTCCCGGCTCAATCTCCGATTAAACCTACGGGAAAGAGAAAAAGGGGGATCGATAGGTGGCATGGGTCTCCTCAAACTTACGGTCAATTTTCTGAGAGAAAGAGGGAGAGAGAGTGAGAGAGAGAGAGAGACTGCGTACAACCGGAAGCTCGGTCGCGCCGCTAAATCCCATCATTATCTCGCGTTACGTTCCAGCGACGTTGTAACGGCCGATTACACCTTGTCCCGTCCTGTCGATTCTGCGCCATGCGATTTCCATTCAATACCGGATAATGAATTTAAAGGCCGGCAAACCGGATTTTCGATGCCGACGCCGGCAGCGTTCACCAGATGGAATTTCATCGGTGAATAATACGTTGTAGTCGTAGAACAAGTGCCATAAGAACGGGCACCGTTGAAACAGACCCAATAAACATTTCTGTTATTCCCTAACCCTTTGAGTGTCGCGTTCCATAGAAATGCGAAACAGAATTATTTGGATTCATTTAAAAGTCAATTTCTGCGATGGTGTATCATTGTGCTTGTATTCTGTTTCCATCAACTTTCATTAAGATGTATGCAGTGAAAGGAGGCTGAATAACGGTATGCATTCGTGGTAGCACAGTGAAACGTAGATTTTAATTTTTCGATTTTTCATAACACGCTAAAACAGAGTGCAAGCTGAAAACCTAATCAAATATTCCGTGTCTTTATATTCATCGCCCAAAAAGAGCCTTCTTTTCCCAAGTTTCCGTTCATCATTCTGTCACCGGAGACGTACTCGGCAATCGAAGGTCCTCAGCAAACCGGAAGTGGACATTTTCCAGATCCTCAGCATACCGACGTGGATTTTTGGCAGATCCCCAGCGAACCGGAAGTGGATTCTTTGCAGTTCCTCAGCAAACCGGAAATGGATCTTTTTCAGTTCCCCAGCAACCCGAAAATGGATCTTTTTCAGATCCCCAGCAACCCGGAAGTGAATCCGTTGCAGATCCCCAGAAAATCAGAAAAGGATATTTTGCAGTTCCTCAGCAAACCGGAAATGGATCTTTTTCCGTTCCCCAGCAACCCGGAAGTGGATCTTTTTCAGTTCCCCAGCAACCCGGAAATGGATCTTTTTCAGATCCCCAGCAAACCGGAAGTGAATCCGTTGCAGATCCTCAGAAAATCAGAAGTGGATATTTTGCAGATCCTCGGCAAACCATCAGTGGATATTTTACGGATCCCCAGCAAACCGGAAGCGGCACGTTCTTTGCGTTTATGTGAACGGGATTCTGAAGCTGCGTGAACAGCCTCGTAAAAGTCGGCCGTCGTTTACGACGATCGGACCGAAATATCAGCGTCTTTCCTTTCCTCTTTCGAGTCGACGGAACGATGGTGAGGGATGAGGGGGTTGGTGAGAAATATGGGGAATTGCAGCGAGAGCAGCGAGTAATTAGTTTCCTTTTACGAGGGCCCCGGCGATGTCGTTATTGCCCGCGCACGCTTCGTTTCTGCGCACGTATCCGCTGTTTCTCGCTGCGGGGACGCTCGTCGCGAGATGTAATAAACCGAAGGGACTCGAGGAGGAATTAGGTCGCCGGATACTGCGGAGGTTGCTGCTTCTTCCTCGTCGCGTGTTGCGCTTCGAACGATTTATGGGATGTTGCGTCGGTGGCGCAGCCCCCGCTAAAAGTAATTGAAGGGATGCGGAGAAAAATCGTCCCGGAGCCTGCCCTCCGGTCAGCCGTCCGATGGTGTCACGATGAAGTCGTTCTAATGCGCCCGATTGGGGATCATCGGATACCAAGCAAGCACACGTTGCCTGGAAAATGTGTAAAATAGTGACCGATGCCTAGAAAAAATGTTATTAGGCCAAGGCAAAAGTTCGTGCCCAATTTCGCATTAAATTTTCTCGGCGTCCTCGAACAATACGGTCGTTTGTGTACGACGTACTTTTCAAATTTTCGAGAATTGACATTAGAAGAAAACTTATTAAGTCTTATTAACTATTAGGTCTTGTCGAGTTATTAACTCTTTGCTTGCAATCTTATTTCTACTGGCGTCGTCTGACCAGTGGATTGTCGAAGTTCATGTAATTTTTTCTCAGGTTTCCGGGCCTCAAAAAATTCCCTAAAAATTCTTGAATACTCTTCCGTGTTTGTAGAATATTATCCAATTATTTTGATTGTCACCTTAATTCCTTCACGCACAGCAAAATCTAAGGAAATGTATGGAGAGAATGAAATAAATTGGAAATAGTTACCAGGATATCCGAGTACTGAAATAAGGATTCGTGTATTTCTCTTAGAGAAATTACAAATTAGAGCTTCTGCCTGGAATTACTGCAAAGGGTGCACGAGGGTTAAAAGCGGCCAAGTCAGAACAATAATCATCAGAAATTGAATTCCTCGGTCGAGGTCCCGAGTATTTTTCGACAGCAAGTCAGTTTTCGCAGGAATTCGTCGAAACCGCGTAATTAACCGGGCACTTGAAGCAATTTCTCTGCATCGCCGGCCAAAGAATAATACAGTTCACGGACGCCACAAAGGCGAGGGTGGTTCCGTGGAATGTTCTCCGGGTACCCGCGGGATGCTGTCGAAATTACGAATAAACAAACATTCCGTAGCAAAAGTGGTAGGGCGGGGCAAAAAGAATCGCTCGAGTTCAGGGAGAGAGAGAGAGATAGAGAGAGGGAGACGGAGAGAAAAAGGCAAACACGCGTTGCGAAAAAAAGAGGATGGAAAATAACAGAGGTGGGGCAGAGGAAAGAGGGTGGTTGGAAAAACGGGGGGAAAGGGGCTGGTGGAAAAGGGGGGAAAATATCGTGGAGCCGAAGCACGCGATCGAGCTGCGAAGCGTATTGTTTGCCGGCGGGCCTGGAACAATTCAGCGGCGGAAAAAGCGGCACGCCACTCACCGGTCTTCTGTTTCGTCGCGCTGGCGAAACGCGAAAACGCCCGGTATTAAACCGCAAGTGCTCTGTGTATCGTTATGTCGCCCGGCCAGCATACGGCCATTGTTATGCACGCGAACACCAGTATCGAGGATTCCCGCTGACTGAAAAGACGAAGGGGGTTAGAAGGTCGCCGGCACGATCGTCTCTCTATGCTGCTGTTTGCGCGTTCCCCCTTCCCATTCACTGGATGCTCGATAGATGCGCTGTGTCGCTCCGGTCTGTGCTAATCTGACCATTTATCTGTTGCCGTGCATTTTTGTCTGCCTGTTTCTTCCTCTATATGTCTTTGTTTCCATAAATTTATTCATCTACCTTCATCTGGACACTTGAATCATCATTCTGATCATCTACTTTAATCTATCTGTGTGTATCTATGTCTTCTTGCTCCTTCCAATCTCTACATGCATCTATTTCTTCCTTCGTTGATTTCTACATCTGTTTACATCTCTGTATCGGATCATCTACTTTAATCTATCTGTCTGTATCTATGTGTTCTTGCTCCTTCTAATCTCTACATGCATCTATTTCTTCCTTCGTTGATTCCTACATCTGTCTACATCTCTGTATCGGATCATCTACTTTAATCTATCTGTCTGTATCTATGTGTTCTTGCTCCTTCCAATCTCTACATGCATCTATTTCTTCCTTCGTTGATTTCTACATCTGTCTACATCTCTTTGTCTGATCATCTGCTTTAATCTATTTATGTGTATCTGTGTATTCTTGTTCCGTTCAATCTCTATATGCATCTATTTTTATTGACATATCATTTCCTCCATCGATGCCTGTATCTATTTGCATCTTCCCCTTTAATCTGCCTGTTGGACTATCTCTCTGCAATCTATCTATTTAGTAACGTCTATCAATGTATGTCCTGTCCACATTACATCTATTTACATTTATCCAGCTAATTGTATGCGTTTATCAATTCTTATCTATCAGAGCAGATCATGTATCCATCTATGTATCCCTAATCATCAATCTCTTCATATCAATCGAACGATATCTATTTATGTGTATCTACTTCCATCTATTGATTTCTACACACCCATCTATTTTTTAAACATTTATCCACCCATCTACTTTAATCTACTTATTTAGTTCTATACACCCATCTATCTTGTCAACATCTATCCACCCATCTACTGTAATCTTCCTATCCATTTCTACACAACATCTATCTAAATGCATCTATCAATGCCTCTCCATCAGTGCAGATCATGTGTCCATCTGTCTGTCTATTTACTTCTATGCGTGCATCGATCTATCCACCCATCTCCTTTAATCTATTTTTTTCGACACGGACATCGAATTTTAATCAGTGCAGCAATCTACATTAACGTGTGCTCGCTCATCTGTATTTATCTATTTATTCCAGCGTATTCACCTATCTCCGCTAATCCATCGCTATCTATCTATCTCTATCCATCTATACAGCTCTCTTCCATGGTCCCCTACCAGCGTAGCGAATGTAATCCGCCGGTGCAAACTCTCTGTCGTCTATTACGCTGACGTAGTTTGCATTTTCATAGTTACCCTTTCGCGTGATTCCGCTACCCTACGGGAAGCCTGTATCCGATGGTCCACATAATCTAAAGTTTCGGGAAATTGTGAAAATCCCCACACCCCCTCCACCCCGGGGCGCCCCCTTTCCCAAGCAAATTGAATGCTCCCGATATTGTTCGTTCGATCCCGGTACCGATAATTAAACTCGATTTTTTCGACTAACTTCCTTTTTTGCCCCTCTATTCGGCTAGATTGAACAGGTTCGTTTCGGCGTTCACCGTCGTTCGGGTATTTTAGGTTTGTTAAACGATCGCGATTCACATTTTTCTTCTCTCTCCCTCTCTCTCTCTCTCTCTCTCTCTCTCTCTCTCTCTCTCTCTCTCTCTCTCGATGAGATGTGGAGCTTCCGACAGATGAGGTTGAATTCTTAATTAGTGCTTCGGCGAGGTTAAGGGATTCAATTCAACTCCGCCGCGAGTTCTGTGGCCCGGCATAATTATGCTCGTTCAATAATTTATTTTTCGACGGTTTTGGCAGCTCGCATGGAATAATGCTTCGGGCTCAGTTTAGACCATACGTGCTATCAAAAGAGAGTAATGATATGTGATTTCATTTTTAAATGATCCTTTTTGTACGATGTTTTTCCCTCTCCCTCTTTCTCTCCTCAGGATGCGTAATTCCCTTCTTGTTCCAATTTTGCGATGGAAACATGAAAGCAGTATTATTACCGTCATTAGCACTGTTTATACCAGCGCTTATTCGAAACAGCACCCAGAATAAATACCATCAAGTTTGATGGGCACACAGAGTTATTGCAGAATCGAACGCGTAGTTTGCTGCTTAATGATTTGTCATCAAATGATCGCGCGAAACTGGCCCGGTTTTCTAAATTTAGCTGGAAACGAATCGCGTGGTTCGTATCGTTAATTATTCTTCTTTAAATTGAGAACATTCCGTACAGATGTGTTATGATTTATTAAAAATGCGTTGATCGGAATCAAAGGTGGATGAAATCTAACTAGATTATAGATTAACACATTCTCAAGACTTTGCAAAACTTTTAAGTATAATAGTTACGCACAATCGTAAACAATCAATTAAAACATCTGTTCTAACATATCTCAAAATAAAGTGAACCATTAATAAAGTTTTATCCGTTTATTTTAAGACACAAATTTGAAGAATCTAAAAATGTATGTATGCAGCATTCAGTCCGAATGTGTTAAAAACAGTTCAGTTCTTGTGAATGTTAGCGAAAAGTTCGCTGTTTTTCTGGGTTCAAAGAATTTGTCGAGGAAGCGAATGTCGGTAGAAAATGAAGGGAATAGAATTTACGAGGAACGGGCACACCGACGTATTTATACGCGAGAAAATATTCGCTCGCCCGTAGGACAGGCCGTGTGAATGGATGCCGAGCGTTCTAGGGCGGCGAGCAGCCCTTAACAAATTACCAAAGGGCGCTGCACGAGGCTACCGATGAATTCTGTCGTCCTGGATTTATGCTGGTGTCGTTTACGTCTCCTGTGGACGAACTAGGAACACAAAAACCTGAAAACCTAACGCACCCCTCACCCCCTCCCTTCCCGCCGAAAACAACCAACCAACGTACAGGAAAATACTATTAAAAAAATCTGAAGAAACACAAACATACAAATACATAAAATGAGCGCACGTGATGAAAATAATTCAAAGGAACAAATCGGTGTAATGAAATTAATACCGCATACAAGGATAACATGTAGAAGATCAGAGAGAGAGAGAGAGAGAGAGAGAGAGAGAGAGAAGATTAAAAATAGAGACACGATTATGTTTTAAAAGTCAAGAAAATAAAAAAGAAGGAGAGGAGGAGGAGATGAAAATAAATGTATTGAATAAATACACGTGTAGAAAAATAACGCAGCACAAGAGACAAGTATTATGCAGTACACAGAGTCTACAAAAAAAAAAATAGAATGGAGAGAAACAGAGTATGAAAAAAACACGAATCTGCGTAATAAATCCCTGGATAGAGAAACAAACTGGAAGACCGGTGGAAAAAGACAGAAAGAGCTAGATATACAAAATAATAGAGAACAGGAAGCATAATAAATGCAAGGATATGCAGCATGAATTTCCGAAGCAGACAAGTCAATGGAACGAGAAAGCCATGACAAGGGGGTGGCGTGTACGGAAAACACTGGGGAAAAACAGAGGAGACGAAAGGTAGACAAAACAAAAAAAAAATAGGAGAAACGACAGGGATCTATGGGGTGGGTGAAGGGTGGTGGTGAATATCAGCGATGGTGACGATCTATTCCTCTCTGTTCTGGAGCGGTTGATTGATTGGGCCTTCAATATTGAAGGCACGAGCCGGGAATCGGATCCCGGAGAGCGTGAGGAAGCGGGCCACTTCGTATTAATCTCGGCCAATTATCGATAAACGGCTGCAGGCTAATTATCCGTGATTCATCATTTCGGATTCCATCCGTTGGGGAAAGGCGGATAGAGAAAAATATCGATAGTCCGTTCGACTGGCGTTTTGATAACGACACCGATGATATATCGCGTACGCGCCACACCCCTCTCGGTTCTACACGTAGAATGGCGAGAGTGCGTGTCGTTGGCGTCGCAAACAAAGGGTAGATAATCGACCGGTATCTAAATACCCCCAAAATCCCTCGGCCGGAACGTAGAACACCGTTCTGGTCCGCTCGATTGTGTACAAACCATTGTTGGAACGTCCATCTTGATTGTGATACACAAATTTGTGACTTGAACCGAGTTCCTTAAATTCGCTTTCATAAAACGTGGAACGTCCTTTTTGATATCCTAATCGTGTAGAATGGTTTTTGAAACGTGTATGAAAATCATCCTTGTCATTTAAATATACAAAATTTTCAATCTAACAACTACTTACGCATATTGCACTAAAGTGTTAATATTCTTCAAAATTTTTATCTACGTCGATTAACAGTCTCCTGGACAATGTTGCGAATTTTCACTGTTCAATGTTACATTCCGAATGAAATTCAGTGAAATTGTTCGAATTTGCTTTCTGTCATCTGTTCCCAACAGCGACAAAGAAACAGCAGAAACCATTGGAAGCAAAACGTGGTAGGAACGTTGCAAAATCCAGTAGAATAAATTCTGTGTTTTAAAATACTGCATTGTATACATTTTAGTACATATTTACAAAACAATTTCTTTCAAAACGTGTCTCCACATCAAAACAGACAAAACCAAATGTCTTCTAAAATGCGTATCCCGCTCAAATTCAACAAAAATCGCAATTATCGATTTACCCAACAAACGCCCAACAACAAAAAGGATTTTAACATACGCACTGGCAACAGTCAGAGAAACGATCATGGTAACGAGAATGGCGAACTATGCGGGGAAATTCAAAACTTAAATTTAAATTTCTCCGTTGCCCAGAAATACCATCCTGGTTTTAATTACACGAGTTTTTATGATTTCCGCGGGAATATAAATTCTTCGCGTTGATGTTTCACGGACCGGGGGTGGGGGAATTTATCGTGTAATTCGCGTTCGCGAGAGAGAGAGAGAGAGAGGGTGAAGAGGAAAATTGCGCGAACAGAGAAAAAACGAGAAAAATATTATCGTCCACCCTTCCGCTGACGAAAAACTCGATACAATTGGACCGAGGCCAGGATGACATTTCAGCTCAATTAGTTAATTATTTCCCGGACCGGACGACGTCCGGTTCGATTCCCAGTTGAATTACCGACCCTTTGAAATACGACGCGTTGCGTGTGTACACTGCCACCCCCCTGTCACGCTGACGTTTTGCCTTTTTTTTTTCTCGAAATTCGAATTTTTCCCGACGGTAGACGGGCACCCGTTGAATTTACGAGGGCGGCTAAAACGACGAAAAAAATATGTACACACGCACGAAGTCGTATTTCGTAAGTTACTACGCGCTTTGACGTCGAATCGGCTTCGTATGGAGTTCCACGTCTACGTAAAATACAGCCAATCTACGCCGTTATGTCTACCTCTGTCTCTGTCCGTCGGTTTCCCTCGTTTAATCGACGTGACGGCGCGTTCTCGGGCCTTCTCTTCATTTTATTGTTTATTTACGCGCCATCAAAATGCGTTCCGGCGCCGAGAATGCTCTCTGCCGATTTCGATAAAGCGTTCGACTACGAGCGTCAGATATTTTCAACGGAGAATAAAAGAAACGATTTTCTTTCGGTTTTAAAACGAATTTATATATTCTAGATTAACTGATCGTGTCATGAGTCTACATTAGTTAATTGCGACTTGCTTTGCGAGTAGATTTTATGCATTTATGAACGAGCCGACAAAATACAAAACAGTTGGCGAAAAGATACTGTTGCATTATTGTCGACTTATTAAAATTATTACAGAATTTCTGTTTAAATTCTGTGGCTTCGATGTAGACAATTTTTAGTGAAACTGAGTTACTCCACAGTGTGCATAAAATATATATATATTTATTTATTTATTTATTCGTAAATTAAAAATGTTATAATCCGTCATTTTGACTGGTAAATCTAGTGTTAAAATAACCATCGACCATTAATGAAAGAAGATAATTAAAAAAAAGAAGAGGTGCCAAACAAAGAATTTACCAGGTCTAATATACGTGAAGAGATGATTCCACAAGACAGCTTAGATGTAAGAGGGAAATCAAGAGCAACGATTGGGCAGTAATCGCGGGGGCCCCAAATTAATTAGTACAGTTACTGCTTCCTCTTCGGTCGGGTGTTCTGGAAGCGTCGAAAATTCATACATAATTCTATCGGAAAGATAACCGACTGCTACTCAAAGCAATTCCACTCACGTTCCACGAAATCGCGCCGTTACTCGAAACATAACCGTGTTCGCTCGACACCGTTAACGATCTCCGTATCTTTGAGCCGCTAACGGGTTCATTTGAAAGCCATATCTGCCCAAGAATTATTGCTATCTTGCGGATCAGAGAGGGGTCGTATAACCAAGAAAGACAGAGAGAGAGGGGGGGGGGGAGATGTGGGATGTTAATAAACACGTAGAATTGCACGGGTCTACCCGTTTCCGGTCGGAGGAAATTCCTAACCCAACTTGGCGGAAATTTGATCGTCTACGATCTATATTTCGACGCCTTTGAAGAAACTGGGGACTTCGTCTAACCAATATCACTGATAAATCCAATGAGATGTTTTGAGCATATCTCATTTTGCAATGACTGTCGATTTTACAAACTTCAAGAAGCTGCCTTTACGTTGATTAATTTTTAAACGACTGAAATTCATCAATCTTTAAATCGATACGTGACCCTTAACAATGTTACCCTTAGAAAAGTTCTTTTGATTTTATTTTAAAGTTTTCTCGTTTTCACCCGAGATTTTCATCTTCAAAGGAGGACTTTACAAACTCAATTATTTATTTGTCCGTCACTTTGATTTTTTACGGTCTTAATGGATGAGGGTTAAAGGGCATCTAAAATTCGTGTTAAAGCGAACCAAACGGAAAATAAATTCTCCAGAAAGGGGACGTTATTGACACGAAAAAGGGCAGCGACATTTTTGCAAAACGTAAAAGCCGGGCAAACAAATGGAGCCACAATTCAACCAACACGAAACGAAATTCGCCGAAAAGGGAAAAACGAAGTACCGTCCAAACAAAACCACCGTGCCCAAGAATATAATTCCTGAACGATCGCAAATTCAAAGGCTTGCCCGGGAAATCGGTTTCGGTCCGTTCATCAGGGAAACTGCTCAAAGAATTTCCTCGTCCTCTCCGAGACGGCGGTGGAAAATTCACTTTCCTCGACGCCGAAAAATTGTGTCCTCGCCGCTTTGCGTTCTCGATTGCCACGGGGCTGAGTGGGGATGCGAAGGGGGTGAGAAGGGGGATAGAACAGAGTTACGGTGGCACGTCGCGCGAGCTTCATCCCTTGTTAAAACCGCACGTGCCTGCAGTGCAGAAGCCGGACGCATGCGCTCGCCGGAAGTTGAGGCGTTTGCAACCACCCCCCCTCCCCCTGCTCAACCTATTTCTGCGTAAGTGTGCTGGTGTATGTCCCTCTGTATCGCTATGTGTGCTTTCGGATTAGGCCGGCCACATACTGGTTAGCGAAGACGAGGCACAATCAGCTGGGAATACAATCGGACAAAGTCGAATCAGTGTTTGCGGACAAGGGCAAGGGTAATCGCCCCGTTTCGCCGATTATTCGCAACAAAGAACTTCCTGTGGCTGTCTTCTTTCTTCGCGGTCTTCCGGGACGCTCTATGTATGCAGATGAACTTACCAACAGCTTCATTTGGTACTTTGAAGTCTGATATATTTTTTAAATATTTTTCCACTTGACTGAACGGGTTGTAGAATAATTTTATCAAAGGCAGATAATATAATTTTCCAAATAATTAAGTGCCAAATATCATTCCCAGAGATTCTTACAAGATCGGAGTAATTTAATTAATGAAAGCGAAACTAGAAATTTTAAGTGTATTATAGGTAACCCTTTTGAATTCTAAAGATCTTAATAAAATTCGTGTCTGAACCTAGTCAAAAATCACTGTCAGTCATATGTGACAGTTAACGTGTTAAGAAAGTTAAAAATTGTTTACTTTCTTTCAGAAAAATGGTCAAGCAGTGTTCTATTGTTACCGCTTCAGAAACTAATCTATTTTTCCTTTTAAGTGTTTTCGTAGACAGTCGTTCAGGGAGGACAATAAGCGAACGCCAGTTAATTAAATCTTTTCGTGCGGACATAAAAATAAATATTTACTTAGCACCGAGCCGCGGGCACAAAAGAGCATAAAAGTCTGAATGAACACACAGCGGAGTTTCCGAGCCGTAAAAGTCGAGAGCGGTCTTTTTATCCGACGGTTCAAGCCAGTATCTTAATTGACACAATTTTCCGTCCCTCGAAAGCTCAATTACTTCTTGCGAATAAATGTGTACAGTTAATCATACGCGTTGAAAATGCATTTAATGTCTGCGGCTGGTCGGTTAAATAGACGTTCCTCTTGAAGTGGACACCCAGTGGTGCTTTACCGTCCGCTTCAAAGACCGGCGAACACAAACAAACGCGAATCCACCGTTGCCCTCTCATAGGAGTTAATGCGTTAATTGCGTTTGGTTTAGATTCGCGTCTATCTAACCCCGAGACCTAACCGCCGGGTTCTTACTTATTCACATGGTCTCCATTAACGCCGTTCACTCGCGCAGCCGTTTGTCCGGATTTCGAAATTAATTTTCCTGGTGACGTACCTCGGAACACTGATTTTCATTACGCCACTCAAAACTCGGGAACATGGACGCACATTACATTCTAGTGTTCGCTTCGTTGAACGAATTCGAATCGAATCGACAGTTTTAATGAATTAAATATTAATTGTAGTAAATATTGTCTCGATGTATTCAACTTTATTCGAGAACACTAATTTTATTTCCTCCGAAATTCATTCGACGATGGTACCACAATTTTTAGGACACCCTGTATAATTTCGGGATTATTATGCACACAATAGCTGCTATTACAGAGCAATAACATTACCGCTGTTTTAATATCATCAATCACCATTATTTCATATCCTTCGCCTCTCTGCAAAAATGTAAACAGCTACAAATATTTGTTGATCTCTTCGGACGCTAAATATTTTCAGGCTTATAAGTGCATAACGACGTGAAAATATTATGGCACGCACCGTATAATTGGATAAACGTCGCTTATAATGATCGGACGCGTAAAAGTCGCGTGATGGCGTCATTCTGGTTAAATTCGCGTTTAAACGTAGCACCCTATAATCCGATCGCTTCGAACGGGTAATGTAAAATTAAAGGACACCTATCCGAAGGACCCGTAAAATTTCGAAGGATCTCAATTCGCAAAAGCAAATGCGAATACCTTCTCGACTATCTTTCCGAATAATCATAAAAATTGAAATAAAATTTTTACGAACTGCAGCAGACCGGATTAAAGCTGCCCGGAAGACTCGGACCATTGATAGGCGAAACAGAACACTATTTCACCGAGTTAGTGTTCCGTGTATTTTTTTCCGCATCCACCCTCTCGCCTCCCCCCGAAAATTGCCCCGGGTGTATTCTTCCGTGATACTTCGCAAACTGTGCGTTCAAATGACCAGCACGAACTCCAATGAATTTCTGAAAGTTCCTGAGCTAGGTTTGTCGAACGCGCGCCGGGAACTTTTCCGGGATTCCATGAATGCATGCAACGTTTGGTCTTTTTCTATAAATTGGAAAGGAGTCTTGGCACCCGCGCCGGTAATAACACAGACGCAGTATGTCGGACGCATAAAGCCGAGAAACGAAGTTTCCTCTGAGAAAATAGCGTGCACGAAGATGAAGTAAACACATTTCCTTTTCAATTCAATCATCTAACGTATGTATTTGCGGCAATTCGTTCGGGACGCGCGAACCATTCGCGGAAAATCAAGGAAATCGGTAACGGGGCCGTTTGGTGACACTAAAACGATGCCGCGTAATCATTTCATAAAATTAATTTCTAATACTCTGGCCCCCGATTAGTCTCAACAAATTCTGCACAGTTGAATCAGTCTATTCAAACGCTTTAATTATTATACAAAGTATTGAGAATGCAACTCCTAGAATATTTTTAAAAATATTTTACTAGCGTTATCGGGCTGTTCAATAATGCAGTATTTTCTGAAACTCGTTCGAGACGCGCGAAACAATCTCGGAAAATCACTAAAACACTAAATCACTAAGACATTAAAACGACGCCATGTAATTAATATTTAATAAAATTCAGTTTTAATACGCTGGCCCTCGTGTAACAGTTTCGTAAAATTCTACAAAGTTGGAACAGTTTATTCAATGACCTAAAACACTTTAATTAAAAGGTATTAAAGATTCAACGGCTAGAATTTTTTTGTGAGCATTACCGGGGATATGAACAATGTTTCGAAATTTTTGCAAGAACAGTATTGATATTGAACAGATTTTCAGTTACTGTTTTATCCCAGCAACTTAACCTTTTCCCGCGTTCTAAAAATTTCAGATTTAATAAAATCAGTGTACTAACGCCCATAATTTTTATAGGCGCGCGGATTCACGGAATTTTGCGTTAATGCACCGATAAAGTAGAACGTCAATAGTCATTAGCGGAATGTGCACACACAATTAGCACTGCTTAGCGCATAATGACAGGAAAAAATTGGTCGCCGAGGCCAATTAATCAGCGTTTCCGCATCATCGGGTTATTACAGACCGATTACAGATGTTCATACAAATTCATGGCTTCTGGGATCAATTTGTAGAAATCGGATTTAAGCGGGTATCGATTCGATTTCATTCGGCTGGATATTTTATTCATCATCGATCGATCAATATCGAGTTTCGAATTCGCAGGAATTTATTCGCCCTTTTTCAGCCGTTGATTTGCATCTCGCGGATGGCATAAAATCAACGGGACCAATTACAACTTTAAATGCGTTTGATTTTTTTTTTTCATCGGATAAAGTTCACCGTAATTCGCCAAAAGCTCTCGCCAGTTATCCGGTCCTACTTGCAAAGAGTTAATGAATGTACACGAATCGTGTAGGCATCGCGCGCACATTGTAATCCACTTTTGCGTCGGGAAATGCCCGATTAATTTCGCTGATATGCAATTTTCTCTGATTTCTAATTTAGTGGAATCGTTGGTACGGTGCACGTGCGTGGTTTACAGTAACAAACAAATAGGTGAATGGAACAATGAACTTCGCTCGGTTCCCGAATAAGTGGTTCCCGAACTTTCCCGTGTATTGGAGCGTGCGTGTATTATCTACGTCAGTTCGCAAACTCACCCCCTACCACTTCTCGGCGATAAGTATATATCTGTATCGAAGCAAAATGAATTCCAACGTTTACTATTCGCCGCACAGAAACAGAAAAGAAACCACGGCAACGTTCACCCCCTCCCACCAGCCATTGTCGAGACACAATGGAACGTGCACCCCCACCCCCTCCCTTCGTCTCTCGTATTTAGCCAGATACGACGATGGCCGTCGCGCTGAGAGGGTGGCGATAGGATTCGCGAATTTCCAAGCATACTAAACGCCGCCATTGCATCATCGGGGACCCAACCCTCGGCGAAATCTACGGAACTCTCAATTGTGTGGGCTGATCCCAAGAATATGCGATTAACCGTACTATGATTACAAGTTCTTCACCACTTTAAAACGATGTCAAACCAAACACATATTTCCACGAATAACATATTTCCACATATTTCCATATTATTTTTATGTGTACTGCCCACTTCTTAAATGAGCATATTACACCCTTCACTTCTTCATTGAAGATATCCAAAAAAAGAAGCAACTATACTTATAGGACAACCTAACAAAATGCTCCGAAACATGGACTGTCACGTAACCCACATTTGTGTACCGGAATTATTTCCCTATAGAAATTCGCTTGCGCGTTGGTAAATCAAGCTTGCTACATTTACTTAGGTAAAGTATCGAAAGATCAAAATATAAACAAAAGTCTTAGTAAATCAACTGCTCCGATACAAAACATTTGCTACAGGATTTTTCACTGAATATTTCTCGCTAAACGCGTAAACCTCTTCGAAACATTAAAAATCTGAAGACAATGCTGCGTCCCCGTCGGATCGAAGTGAAACCGCGATATTATCGCTAAACGTCCGATTTAAGAACGGTCCCGGGGAACGTGTCGTCGGATGATATCGCATTGTCTCTTGCGGGTGTTCTCTTTTCCGACGAATTTTCCCCATTTTCCCGTGGACTCGGTCGCTCGGTCGCATTTGAATTATGAATGCGTCTCGAACCTGGCGCGCATCGGTTGTTGAACCCTCCGCTACGGGTATCAATTGCGATCCCCCTCCGGCGATGCTATTTTCTGTGTTTCATGCCGCGCAGATGCCGGTAATCGGGCCTGAGATTCGTTATTCCAAGAGACCCGGATGATGTTCCGCCTGCCGGATAATGGAATCGGCGGATAATGCAAGCATGCATCTTGCATTCGGCGAGTAGACGTCGGCTACGGAGGATGCGACCAACAAAAGCGCGCGATCCTCGCTTCTCGAACCAGAGACTTTTCGTTTTTAAACGTTTCAAAGGAAACCCTGTATTCGTACCGGATTGCGTCGCGCAACGAGGCTGCTGTTCTTTTTTCCACCGTTTGTAATTGGACGCATTGTTCGCGGATCGCCGATGTTTATGCAAAGCGGACTAATTAGCTAGTGTTGTCGCCCGGTTTTGTTAGTTTCTTGTAATTTTCGTTCTGCCAGGTTTCTGCGACCGCATGGAAATTGCTGTTCAATTTTCGCGGCGTAAGCCCGAGTTCTATAAATTCTATGAACTCCGGCTCGCATTGTCTCCCGATCGGGGAGGCTGGTTTTTGTGATAATGCTTGCGGAAACTCAGTTCAGAGCACTTTTTAGCATTCTTTAACGGGATCTGGATTTTCCGGAATTTGCGAAGCTTTTATTTGTTAAATTTTATGCGAATTGATATTGCGATTCAGTCATACGGCGGGGAAGAAATTGCATTTTCCGATCCAGAGGTTCTTAACCCTTAAACTACAAACGGAGGTAATTCCTGTCCGATTTCCAATGTACTTACCAAATAAAATAATTCAAGAAATTATTTATCAAACTGATTAACACTCTATTACTCACTAAAGAAAGATCCACCTTATGATTTGAGGGTACTGTAAAAATTTTTACAATCCGAGGGTGAAAATACGAGAAAACATTTAACACTAGGTTTACGGAACACTAAAAATGACTATTTTACATTACTTTATAGAAATAACATGAATGTACCTATCAACATTTGTAGCTACTTGTAAAATAATATATACCCAAAGAAATTAATTTGTTAAATAATTCCTCATGGATGCATCTTCACAATCCACAAGTCCCGTAAACCTAGTGTTAATAAACATTTAGTTTACACATTCACCCTTCTTTCATAAAATTTCCATGGTTGCCGGTTCTACAATGATTAGACTGCGGATTTTATGCGTATAATATTTAAAACGTTGGAAAATACTGTAGCTTTATTGCTTATTAAAATTGTTAAGGAAGGAGATGAATGTCTGCATAGCCCCTGTATTTTGCAATTAATTCGGACAAATTTTATTTCGCATGAAAATCCGCAGAGAATATTCTGCTTAAAAATGAAAGGTGTAGCTCCTCACTTGTCCCACGATGAAAACGCAAATGTAGGGTTGCAGGAAATGGTTTCGAGGGCCGAAAATCATAGATCCGATGAAAGATCATTGGCAGAAGCGGTGGTGGATGGTCTGCTCGATCGGGGGTCCATTTTTCGCGCGTGTTCCCTTGCCCCGGCCTCGATTGTGGTGCCCGAAAGTGAGTACAAATGATGAACGAGCCGTGGCCGGTTCACGTCAGCCTCTAAACAGGCGTGACAATGGTTCCCGGGTCCCCTGTCATCATACGTTATTACGCATAAAGGTGACACGCATTCACGGTGCCGCTGAGAAGAATTCGTCGGAAACTACCCGCCGCGCGGACACCCTCCGATTCCCCTTCGACTATTATTAAATTATAAACGCGTTTCGAACTATCGTCCATCTCCTTTCCGTCACCGAATAATCCGATGAATAGGAAATCCCGATGCGTGGCTGGCTATCACCGGAAAGACCTCTCTCTCCCAGCCATCTCTTGATCTCAGCGCATTCTTCTCTTTGCTCCGTCGAGTAAGCCTCGTGGCATTAGATTTGATAATAAACACGGACTCTCCGAAATTAGGGAATAATCGCCGGTAGATACTGTGTTGACTTCCAAACAGAATTTCCATTCTGAAAAATAATGTAGAAAGTTATATTTGCACGGTGCTGATTGAAAGGCGATGTGATTGAAAAATTGTAGTGAATATAATGTTGAAAAATTCGATTCGACCGTTGAAGCTTCGAAACGGGAACTTCAGTCAAGGGGGATAGATTGTCAGGGCGGCGAAGAATTGTTGTCTGCCGATAAAAATATGAAAACCGATGGCAAGCGATACGAAAATAATGTAGGGCGATCGAGGCTGATCCACTCGGTGTTGCGTCAGTCAAATTTCGACTAAACGCGGAGCAATTTACCCGGTACAATACTCCTGTCCGATGTTCGTCGCACTTCGGCGCAACGCCTGCGGGTTACAAGCATGCGTTACAAAGCAGCTCTCAATAATTGCGCATCGACCAAATAATTTCATCTCGCCCCCTGTTCAAGCGACCCATTGTTGGCCACGCCGAGAGCCGTAGCGGTCTCCATAATGCTCCTTCTCCCGTGACCTCGAGCACTTGTTCAATCACGCTCGGCCGACGCTTAATTAATCATGTAAGATCGAAGTTTATGGCCGGCGTCGTCTCCGATGACCCCCTTATCTGTGTAATTACGCATAATCGCGGCCGTTTCGCCTATCGTAACGCCGACCGACGATAAAACACGCTGTTGACACCCTGCCCTAATGGTCGCCCGCTTATGGTTCATCGTAACTACCCTAAATGGACGTACTCTCCTCGTGAATTTAAAATACAAATTTGCTTTCGTCTTCATGGAACGATGTCTACAAAAATTTGTTTTGAAATAAGTAAGATGATGGTGTATTAATTGTATTTTCTAATTGTGAAACATGTTGCAGAAAGTTATTTTTATATGTTGGCGGCACTTTGTCAAAATTGGTAATTGGTAGACTGAGGATTTTACGCATTTATGACAAAAAAGGGTAGGCGTATTTTAGAACAGTTACATTATTTTCAACCTGTTAAACAAATTAAGACAGAAAATAAATGTCTATTTCACTCGAGTTTGTTGCAATGCAGGTGGAAAATTTTTATTTTGCATTAAGATCCGCAGTCTAGTAATTGGTAATTGTACAGTTGTACTGTTTCGTTCTGACTTCCGCGTGGTTATTATTCAGCATAGTTGTTAGGTTCTTGTGGCTTATAATCAAAATATACTATTATTACAAGTTCAAAATTTCACGCAACAGAATATGAAATATTTGATATACTTGGCAGAGAATCTCAAGAAAAAAATCTGTTTACCCTATTTAACAAATAAACTTTAATAACGACGCTCATTAGATCGATTTTCTTGCATCACTGGGTTGGAAAAGATTCCCTAACACGCATAAGGTGCAAGGATATTAAAAAACCATTACGTAGCAGCTCTGTCCAACAAACCTCGACCTGTCGGTTTACCCTTCACTGAACAAAGTAAACATATTTTGTGGGACTCTTATGTCAACCAATGCAACAGTGATTCTAACAGGAAAAATGGTAAAAAGTCAAATTTCAAATGTAATTTCGACATCCGCGAATTTTTGTGGGCGGATCTTTCTCACTCTGTCTTGTGAGTGATGAAATTTTCAGGTCTAACTGCTATCCAAATATCGAGCTAAGGCCACTTTATACTGCAATGTCGATAGTCTCCGGAGCTCACTATGCTCCGGTCAAAGGACCGTCAGCCTCGGGAGCGCGATGCACCGGGCAAATAATTCGCCTCTCAAACGATTTCATCGATCGTCCAGCAATCCCCTAACCACCCTCTCCGCTCCCCCCGGCACTATCGGTATCCTTTCTCCATCTTTTTCAATCGGTTCTCACCTCCGCCTTTCTTTTCCTCCCTTCTACCACCTGGAATAGCCCACGTAATCGCTTCCACGTTCTCCCGCAAAGCGGCCAATAAATCAACGAACAACGATCCCCCGTTCGTTGGCTCATTCGTTCGTTCGTCCGCTCGCTCGTCCGCTCGCTCGTTCGCTCGTTCGTTCAATCAACAGGACCAACGGCGTGCTACAGAGCCGGAATAGTTTCGATGTTTTTGAGCAGCGCTAGCTTCTCCCAGTCGTCGTCGTTTCCTGGCCGATTAACTCCACGATTGAAATGCTTGCACGATTTACGCGCGGTTCTGCTCGTCTCTATATAAGCTCGTTTTCAGGACCTCGGTGTAATCGCGTTTGCACGGTATCGTTTCGCTTTTGTACAATTTTGAATGATGAGGGAGGATGAAGAAAATGGTGGACAAAAATGAAATAGAGAGACAGAGAAGGAAAAATTTGTTGCCCCTCTATAAGCTCGCCGCACGGACCTTCTTGTAATCTGTCAATATTGTACCGTTTCGCTTTTGTACAATTTTGAATGATGAGAGAGGATGAAGGAAATGATCGACCAAAATAAAACAGAGAGACAGAGAAGGAAAAATTTGTTGCCCCTCTATAAGCTCGCCGCACGAACCTTCTTGTAATCTGTCAATATTGTACCGTTTCGCTTTTATACAATTTTGAATGATGAGGAGGGATGAAGAAAATGGTGGACAAAAATGAAATAGAGTGACAGCGAAGGAAAAATTTGTTGCCCCTATATAAGCTCGCCGCACCAACCTTCTTGTAATCTGTCAATATTTGTACCGTTTCGCTTTTGTGTTATTTTATGTAATGAGGATGAAGAAAATGGTAAGCAAAGTATAAGAGAGAGAGAGAGAAATTTGTTGTCTCGCTAAAGGAAGAAGAGATAGACGGAAAAATGGAGGCAGAAAAATAGACCGAAATGGGAAAAAGTAGGAATAAACAGGTCGCGGATTTCGCCAGATAGGTGGATGCGCTTTTATGTTTTATTTTTAATTGAGGACCTCTGTCAACAGATGTATTATATGTCCTGTAATTTTGCTTTTTGTAAAATCCACTCCGACAATGTAAATTTGCACAAACATACGCTGTTTAATGGCGCACGAATGACAAGGGTCGTGACAAAGGCGAGTCATTAGCTAATTAAATTATCCTAGGAATGTGTCAACGGTTCCCTATAATTATTGCGTCACTATTAAAAGTAAAATCCTCTGTGTAGGTTTTAGTGTCGTTTGAAAATACGCCAACTGTATATCGTTTCATCAAAGTGATTTTATTCAACGCGCATCCTTCGAAATATTCTGTTTAACTAAATATCGATTGCTCCTATCAATTTTGTAATTCGTGTATTTGGAGTACATTTCGAAGAGCATTATAAAATTGTTACTGAACATCTACGGTGTAAACCAATCATTTCAAAAATAAAAATATTCCCATTTTCATTAAGAAGCTCATTATTGTAGCAATAATTTGATGTACTCTTAATAAAAATGAGTACAATTCAAACAAAACTGTAAACGTATAAGAAAACTTTGCTTCTCAGAAGAAACCTCAATTAAAAAAATATGAAAAATACTTAAAATAAACAAATCGTGAGAAAAACCCTACGCAACATTATGTTTTCCAACAATGTCTTATGTTTTCCATCAGTTAGTACCCAAATTTTCAAAAACTATCGGACTAGATCAGAAATAATGAACTAGAAAAATAGAACGTGCGTCGAAATTCCTCCAGCGCGCAACAATGAAACTTTCAGCTCACAATTCCGACACTTTCACTGGTCGGTGAGTCCATATCGAGAGTTCTCGACCAGCAAACGAGCATAGAAGCACGCTAATGCCTCGTGTCCCGGTTTTCGCAACAGCTTCCGGTTGGTGGCTGACCGTCGAGCGGTGTAATAAGACGCGGGTTGTCGCCGGCACGGCTCGAAATTGGCACTTTTGGCGAACACTTCAGCCCTTCCGGTGTGTGGCGGGGCGGGCCACCCCTTTTGCACGTGCATAAAGGCGAAATGAGCGAGCACCACCAGATCCGTCAAGTATATGGCCGCCGCGCTACATACATATGCCGGCTCTTTCTCTTTCCGCTTGTTCCATCCCCCCACCCCTTTCTCTCTCTCTCCCTCTCTCTCTCTCTCTCTCTCTCTCTCTTTCGCCCCCTCGTTTCCATCCATTCACCGAGCCTTTACACCCCCTCCGCGACACATTCACTCGTTTCTTTCTTCATCAAACGACGCGGGGTGGCCTAACTCACGGGTACTAACCTACTCGCGCCAGCTATCGCGGAAATTGAAAAGCCCTCGGCTTTCCGGAACCAGCCAGGTGTTGCTCGGAGGACCGACAATGCCTCACGACAATTGTAAAATCGAAACACGCGGAACCCCATTCATCCCCTAGGAGGCTTGCCCTCTCTTTCTCGCGCCCCACGACACCCCCTGCGACGAAACCCTTTCGACGTGTGGTCCACGGATTGTTGACATAAACGTCAATGCTACCCTGACGCACTCCTTCGCCACGTGGCCAGCCACCGGGACGTCGGATTCCTCAACTTTGACGGCTCGGCTAATTGAATGGCAAGCGGTTGTGCGAATTTTCATTTTTATAGGGAAACTTGGCACTTCGTTTATAATCCGCCTTCGTATAAGGAATTTAATTTTTTCCGTGGAACCGAGCGTTGATAATTTGGCCGAATCGCTGGAATGCTGAATTTCTCGAGTTTGACAGTCTGGTCTAATCGAACTGCGAGTATTTGTGCGAATTTTTATTTTTATGGACAAATTTTTCTTCTTCACATCGTAGAATTTTTATTTTTGGGACCAAGCATTTCTGTAGAAAAATTAGTGGCAGACTGATTCTGTCTAGAACATGGGGAAAATCGTCACATTAACATTCTATGTTGTGGAAAATGAAGTTTGGTACGACGAGAAGTGGCTGCGTTATTTTTCGAAACACTTTTGCGCCACAATATCTTCGTTGTCCTCTCGCATCGTGATTTATAGCCCACCGGGTATAACTTCGGGGATATTGCATTGCCAAGAGACGCACTTTTGAGAAGATATAAGGTTTAATAAACACGTCGTTACAGGGACTAGCGCATTCTGCGGATCTCCGAGCATATATATATATATATAGCTCGTAAAAGTGTTGAAAACACAGTAAAACATAGAGGTCGATAACATTTAACAAGGTAGTATTCAACTTCTCGAGGCTGATAATATTTCACACGGTGGCATTTAACTTCTTATCTATTTAAACTGGTACTACCCACGGGAAATAAAGGATTGCTTAACTTCATCTTAAAATTTGTCCACGAAATTGCATACTTACGTTCGTGGTCTAGACTGTACATAACATTCAAAAATACATTATCAGGGCTATCTACGAGTTATCCTCGATTGCAGTTTCGCTTAGGCACACAAGATTTAATTATACAAGCCTCGCTGAATTTTATTCGCCAACTATAAGCCTCAGAATAAAATTTTTAACACAATCTAATGCAACAGCAGGGTTATCGGAGCTAATCTAAAAAAATTCTTCAAGCCTGTGAAAGCCTGTCAAAATTTCGCCATGTATCAGCAACATTTCAAGGCCAGACAGAATGACTAGCGGCGTGTTCGCAGACGAATTTTGCGAAATTCCTGGATCGCCCTCGCGAATCCAGGTGGATCCCGAACGAGGGAGCGTTCGTGCTCAATGAACTCGTCGTTAGCGCCGTTCCTCGGAGCGATCAACGTCTAACAAGCGAGGAGGACGAGCCGGAGGACGCAAACTTTGGGGAGAGCCTGGTAGACGGGAATTAGCTGGAAAGTGTGACTGTTCTCGACGCGCGTGCTAATCTTTCCGGTTGTGTCGGTGCAACAAGCGTCGCATCCCATCGGCGTGCATGCACGCGTGCAACTAGCAGGGCTGGAGGGGTGGCAGAGGGGGTGGGGTGGGGGAGGAGAAGGGAAAGGGTGAACCGCGCACCGGGCCGGAAGGGGCGTCGGTTAGAGGGTGCGGAATGCGCGAATTCGAATGCACTCCAATCGAGTTACGGGCCAAGAGTTTCCTAATTCCGGGAATTGCAGGCGGTGTTGAGATTCTAAGTGCAGGTACAAGGTAAGTTACGAGGCCATGAGACATCGAGGGGTGGTCTCTGCCTCTGCTCGTGGGGTGGCGAAGACGACACCCGCATCCCACCCCCTCCCTCCTCGCAAGGGGAGGACAAGATACGCCTTGATTTCGCCGGAATTGTGCCGAGGAAACCGAGAGGCGTTTAAGCACGCGTCCGTAATGAGACAAGGAAATTCCGAATAACGACGAGCACCCACCCTAAGGCATCCAGAAAATTTTCACCGGCCCCGTTTCACCTGAGACGCCCCCGAAACGAATTGTTTGAGAATGCGTTTTAATTGCCTCGGAGACGCTTCTCGATTTAATTCTTTTATCCTTAAAGGGGAGTAAACGCAGAATTTATATGAAAGCTGTATTTTCCAATTTAAGTATCGCAATTTAACTGGAAGCCTCAACTTCGTTTGAAATGTGATTTTAAAGCGACCGGAGTCTCTGTATTTTTATTTAACAATTATTTAAGTGCGGCAAATTGGAAGAATGCATTGCGATTGGATCACCGAAGGATAGAAAATAGTTTCGTTAAAATACCACAGCGCTCTATTCGTTAATAAAATAAAACGATCAACCCGCACCCGCTGTTAATAATTCAGTGCTTCCATAAAGAAATTGTACCTATGATCAAGGGACAGCTTTGACTAGATTGTATCGAGAATTTCAAGTATCTTTTTCTAGGACAAGTTGGAAAGTGCCGAAGAAAGATCTTCGGGAAGTGAAGTAAAATATAATAGTCGGTGAAATATTTTCTATACATTGTAATACAGATAGGAGACGTTACCTGCACCGTTGCATTCCCCCGTAGGTAAAATGGGAAGAGTAACCGTTCCGGCGATAAATGCAATATGATCTTCGAACGCAATATAAAATGCAACGGTTCGGTGTACCATTCAAACTACTCGAGAGTCGCATAAAGAATGAGCGATAAATTCTACGTGTAAATCGGAGAGGGAGTTCTTTAAAGCCGTTCAGGTTCATTTTAGCATTTTACGTTCTGCATTTACGACGGAACGATACCCTTGTAGCCTACAGCAATCAATAAGATACAGAAATGTATTGCTTCCATCGGTTCTATTTGAAATATTGTTACTTTTTCACTTGACTGTCGAGAGAAGCGTTTTCAATCGACAAAGAATGAATACTATGAAGGATTAATAAATTTATGTATATTCCCTTTGCTGTACGGAAACAACAGTGCGGTGTAAAATTGTGTTAATCCGCGAATAGAGTTTTATTTCACTGCATTTTTCGGAGCGTTACTGTTCGCGGTCTATCGGTGGGTATGCAGCTCTGAAAAATCATTTACCTACCACAAAACCCCATAATTTCATTCACAAATCCAATTAATTCTCGAAACTCCAAAAGTCAACGAACCGTGAGAGCCACGGTTCTATCAACCCCTACCGAGGGGAGCGAGACGAGCGCTCACGTACCGTGTTACAGTCACAGTCGATCGTCTGTGACTGTATAGTTCTCGTCATAGTCCACCGACTCCGAAATCTATCTATTTCACACGGACTATTTTGTAGACAGCTCCTGCCACCCTGTACAAATTGGCTTCAACCACTCTTAATCGTTCTAAAACCTCCAATCATCACCCTCAATGAACAATTTTATTTGTGGTTCTAGAACAAACGAAGAGTTCAAAAAATGTCTCGATAAATTTGTTCACGTTAACACTAGTTCAATTATACAAATAACAAGAATGCATCTATTCGAATTTTTAGCCACTCTTTTTATAACATACACCCAACGGAATAAATTGCTTGAATAATTTCTCATGGATGTATATTTACCATCTCAATAATCGTAAATTAAAAACATTAGAACATTAATTTTGAACGAAATACATGGATTTTTGCAAAACGTGATTTCATAAATCCGAAGAGAACAACGCTAATCAATCAAGCTGCTGGTGGATGAGAATTAATAGGACATTCATCATACTTAAAACGCGATGTACAATTTGTTATACAAATTTTCCTGCTCTTCCAATTTAAATCAATTAATTTTTTACCCCCCACCCCAATCCATCTTCTTATCCATTCGCTGGCTTATCCAACTGGCTCAGTATTTCGAGACCACCGTAATTAATTTGTGGGAATAAAATTTAGTTGATAGCTATTGAACATATCAACAGCATCAATATACAGTGAAAAAATTTCTTAAAAAATATGCTTTGTACCATTTAAATAGCGTACACTCTATTTAGAATCGAAGCATCGACAACTGTGCAAAAACCGAGAAAGCAATGTTGAAACAAAATCTGCTAAATATGAAGACAATGAAGACTTCAATCAGAATCTGCTGAGTATGAATGATGCAAATTCCCTCTGCATCGAAATAAAATTATAATCTCCTGTTGTTATTATTCCAGCATTAAAGCAAATATCGACATACCAATAATAAATATAAATCCTCTTCTACCATCAGGAAATCATCAAGGCCAAAGATCCGTGAAAAGAACAGCCGGCAAAGGGTCGATTATAACATCTCGTTGCAACGGCACGCTCATCAGCTCGGTGTAATTGAACTGCAAAAAGAGAAAAAGCAATTGAATATCGGAAAACTTGTAAGTGCATCGTGATCGTCCGTCGAGATCATTAAATTAAAGCTTATTGCAGACACGCGTCGTTGGAGGCTAAATAATTATTACGGTAGCACGGTGCTTATTAATGGCGGGGCTCGTTCGCGAAACGTCACCGATAGACGGCGTATTTACGCAAAATAAAAATCTTACACATCGATTGCGAGAAGCAGGAGATAAATACAAATTTGTTCTACGATTTCGCTGATGTTTAGACTGTGGATCTTTATGTAGAATAAATATTTTTATTAATTGCAGGAACCATGAAGGAGTTTGTTCCTCTGCTTTACAATTTTACCGAGTTTTCTATTTCATTTGTCTTTCTTATGAATGCATAAAATCAGTCTAGTCATCGAGACGGGACCGACAAACGTAAAATCGATCCGTTTGTCCCCGCTTTGTCAACAGACAAGAATTTATCGGTGGAAATCCGGCGACTTTTGCCGGGAGATTTCTTTCGAAAGGCTCACACGCGAAGAGAGGCTTTAAATAAATCACGATCTTTCAATTCTCCTCTGTCGCGAGGGCTTGTCACTTGTCAGCCCGCGGTATGGTCACCGGGAGAGAGAGACAACCGCTTTTTGTCTCGATTTATTTTTCTTCCACGTTCTTTCCATTTTTTCCCCCCGTCGCTGTGTTTTCCCCAGCTTTTTATTTTGTCGCGGAATCCTACATCGCGCCACTATATATTCATAACGGCCCCGTGTATATGGCCGCGTCAGTTATTGTAACGTCTGTCATGCAGTTTGAAACGTGTTATTAAAAAGCACCAGGATGGACCGGATTTAATCTTGAAAGATATTAAGCTGCGGTCCGGCAGCCTTTTTTCCCCAGGCGGTTTCGTCGCCGCGGTTGCCATTATCCTGGTTATTAAGAGCGAGAACTGATATCTCGATCACTAGAACACTGAATTTCTGATAAATCCACTGTGTTATCGACGAATTTATCATCCGTGTACGTGCCGGGACGTTTGTACCTTTTATTCCACTATTAGCGACATTCCAAACACGATTTCGAGGAAAATTGTTGCAAAATTTTCTTCACGCTGTTTTTACAACCAAAATCGTGGAAAATATCAATTTTGCAATTTTTTGGGGGCGACAAGTTCCAGGGAGTTTCTGTATTTCGAGAAAATCATAACAAATTCTCGAATACTCTATAACACTCCTAAAGGTATCTCGTAATTTTTAATGCATTCTATAAAGCCACACATGACGTTTCAGTACAATACAGCCAGTTTTAATGTTGAACACATTTACCCTCCCGTCCACGCAATTTTTTTTCAGGTTTCTGAATTTCGGAAAAATCCTAAAAAATTCTCGAATACTCTACAATGTTCCAAGAACATGATCTAATAATTTTTAATGCGTTCTATAAAGCCACACATGACGTTTCAGTACAATACAGCCAGTTTTAGTGTTGAACACATTTACCCTCCCGTCCACGCAATTTTTTTTCAGGTTTCTGAATTTCGGAAAAATCCTAAAAAATTCTCGAATACTCTACAATATTCCAAGAATATCGACCAAAAATTTGTATTCCCTTCGACTACCAGAACGGATGATTTGAATGACGAGACATGCATTGCACTGTAGAATTACATATACTGCAAAAGATTTGGACCTGTAACAAGCGGGACAGTTTCATCGCTCTAAGAGTACCGCCATTCGTAACTTAGCTAAATGAATATGCGTTGGAATGAATGTTTCGACGAATGACGCAAAAAAGGTTCCACCAGGGTGTTAATGGGTCGTCAGTTCCCAGGCCGAGTTCCGGGGGAACTGTGGGCGAACAACGTACGAGTCGTGCGCCGGGTTAATTTGTTATTGTGAGATGCGCGGCGAAAGTATCAGAAGCGGGACTTTGGAAGCAAAGTTAACGGAGTTAGGTGAATTTCCGGGTCCCCGGGAGAAGTTGATATTCAGAGCCGCCACCCCCCGTGCAACCCCTCACCCCGTTTCTTGGTAATTCTGTTAACCGTAGTTGAAGGCGCAGCCGAGCGCTTTAATTAAAAATTGCGCACTTCCAAAGACGTAACGCCACGGAGAGCTTATTCCCGTGAACGTTCCAAACGAAACCCGTTCGCACGATTATAATTAACTAAGAACTGTACCAACTTAAAAAAAATCACTCGTAATACAAACAGAAACCCACTCGTTGCGCTAGAGAAATTTGATATTCTATCAAACTTTTTCATTGGTTAAGAAAAGTGCGGTAACCTGCGACAATAAAAATTGCTGGAAGACGTTTTAGGATCGTTGTAAAGTATCTGAGAATTTTTTAGGATTTCTTCGAAATACAGAAACCTAAAAAAAAATTAACGAAAGACTCGCTTTATTTAACCCACCAAGAAGCTGGTACAATGAATGCGGTTAAAATCTAATCTAGATAAGTATTTGTATTAAAATGTTCTTCTTTGCTTTCTTCCCGAAGAGAAATCGTAATTGCACAGTATTGATTATGAATTATATATTTCATCTGGTCAATTATACAATAAATACACGTACTCGTGTTTCATTTCGATGCGCCGAAGAAGCTCGTAAAATGAAATTCGCTGCGTTCGAGGATGAAGAAGGATTTCGGAGATCGTGAGCGTTAAAAACAGCGCTCAGACAAGGTCCGTATCTCCTCGGACTGGTTCGTGACCGGTCGGCATCCCGCTGTTTTCTGATAACTCCGTTCAGCCGAGTTAAGAGAACACGCCGGCACCGGGAAGAGCAATTAAACTAGTCAGTCGGAGGGTGCGGATTTCAACCCCCACCGTGTCTGAATTCGTTTAACGGCTGTCGGGAGATGTTTACCGTGAAGCAGAAAACATAGCGAGTTTAGCTGCGGACTATCTTTCCCGCCTGGCTTTCTTTCAAACTGTCTGCTCGATGTTTACAGGCGGGGAAATCTTGTTAGCTTCTGACTCGGGGAAACTTCTGATCAAAAGTTCCTACCGCCATCCGCCCCTAACCCCCGGAAAAGTTGCGTGATAATTTTTCGAAATTCGGTGCTGTATGAAGAGAGCTCCGCGTCGGATCGACTTGTGGCGGTTGCTGTCCAAACTGCGAACAGATAAACCCCTGGCCGGTAACAAGAGTGATGAACGAGCTTGTTACGCGACGATCGATCGATTTTTTAAAAGAGCACAGGGGATAATCAATTTTCTTATCGGCTGTTGTCGAACGTTTCAATAAAGATTCGAGTTTGCATCGATCAATCAAATTACGGCTTAACAGGGTTCCTCGATCTCGAGAATAAGCGCAAAGTATACTCAACAGAGCTGTCTTCGTTCCCACAAATCTAATGGCTTTGCTAATTTACAGATAAATTTAATATTAAGAAACTCTTACATTCTCTTTACGCTTCTTCCGGTTTGTTCCAGGTAATTGTCTAAATGATCTAACTTGAATCTCGACCGCCAGGCTGTGGATCTATATGGAAAATAAAAATTTGTACTAATTGGTATGTGGGAACTAGATAGAAATTTATTTCTCTGTTTAATGGGTTTATTAAGTCGTCAGAAATGTGCTGATATTTAAAAAATCTGTTTAATCATTCCGCTGCTTGAGATCACACTCGCTCATTTTTACTATAGATGTATAAAATCTAGATTAATTAAATAATAAAAAAAGATAATGAAGGTGGGTCGCGCGTGGTACAGCGTAAACAATTTCTCTGACGATGAACAAATAAATGAACGCCACGTCTTCCCGGGGAAGATCTAATTCATGACAGGCCCGAGTGTCAATCGTTTTCGCTCGCCATTTCCCACGTTGCCGATAGCAATGCAACTGTCGAGGAACTCTTTTGAGAAATATACAAAGTTTCTCGTTCTCCCTGCGGTACGCGGTACCTGGAAAATCGATTTCGAGTTCGAAATAAATAAGTTTCCTTTTTCACTGAACGCTCCGGCTCCGAGACAGGTCGATAGGTCACACAGAGTGCTGCCAAGGATTTGCATAGGAGAAGCTCACAGCCGATGATGAAGTACAATGAAGACTGGGATTACAGAGCAGGCTGGCACTGCTCTTGGATTAGATGGGATGATTGGGCCGACGTTCGTACTCATTTAGCCGACAATTAGCCGAGTATGGCTTCTCTATGTCGCCGACTAGCTTCGGAGAAAATAGTCCTAGATCCAGACCTATTTGTCAGACTATGAATCATTGTGCTGTCTGCATTAGAGGGTCCCCGAAGACATTGTTAAAACAATGATTGGAGGAGTGTTCGTGGTGTTCACACCACTTAAAATGAGTGATAATCCTGTCCTATAGGAGGTCTATGAATTTTCTAGGTCCTTTGATCATTCGTTATGTTTAGATGAAAGAAACTACAGCTGGAGCTAAGTGTAAATATGATAATCGATTGTAGTATAATGGAATACAGGAGACATCCTATGGTCCAAAAAGAAAAACAGTGCCGGTCCCAGCTCGTGCAAAGTGTCCATCTACTTCTCAGTTCGAAAATCATGCCTGACGATATTTGTACACAAGAATCTATAGCTGAAATTAGAGTTCTAGGATTTCCATCAACTTCTAGGTCCACAAGTCACACACACGGGAACCCGTGAAGAGCAAAATTCTCGAGTCGATGGAAATCATTATGCAGCGAGTCCACGCATGGGCGGAGCAAAAATTCTCAAGTCGATGGATATCATTATGTCATGGATCCACGGGAGGGAGGCTCTCGAGATTGAAATTCCCGGGTCGACAGATATCATTACGCTAGGTAGCCATGTGTGAGAGAATCTATCCCTGTAAAATTAAGATTCTGCTTGGGACACTTGTTATCCGAGTTGTTGTCATTGGAACAGTGGAAGCTCCCTTGGAAGCACAGTGCAATTGGTTCCTAACATTAACCCCTTAACGTGCAAGAACTTTGTTGTTTATCAAGAACGTTTATAAAAATTTAACATATTCTTTAACCAAATGACGTTTCCCGAAATTTGCTTACCCAACTAAATTCTCCACTCGAAAACGCACAGTTGAAAAAAAAATGTCAGTGTCGTACACCTCCCAAAAATGTCCAACCCCTAGTTTGGGGCTTGTTTTCACCCTTACAAGGACAACGTCCGATAACTTAAAGAAAATGCATCGAATATTTTTGTGCGACCTATTTCTCACTAAGATCGATTTGCGAGAATCAGACATGTGTCTGACGAATAAAATTTGCGTATTTCCTGTCGGAGCACAAGGTCCTCATCTTTCGTGTATCGCATCATCCCCGTGGGGCTGGATTGTTAGGACTGCGCGAAGGAATTTTATTTAGTGCCCGGCACTGAACTCGCCAAAGACATGGTTGCTTTGTCCCGGCACCCCTGAAGACGGGGGCGGCTTCTTCGTAGCTTCTCGAACTACAATATCCGAGTAAACGTTTCGAATGCCGGTCGCCCCCCCCCCTTCCCGGACATCCTCATCCCCTGGTGTCACTGACCGCCCGGCGTTCGACGGGGAATCGTTTACGACTTTTCCACGGATTTCCCAACCCCCCGGAACTACCACCCCCTGCCCTCTTCTTCTTTTCCTGTAACGGGGACGGTGCTCGGATTCGCCAAAGGCGGACGAATTTATTCTGGAAGAATTGGTTCCGTCGTTCCTTTGGACCCGCGCGCCGGAGATCTTCGATTGAAACGGAGGAACGGGACGACGCATTCCTGCGACGTCCGCTTTGATCAGTAGATTGCGATTTTACCGTAGATTATTAGTTTCGCCGATTTTTATTGATTGCCGTCCGCGATCGTACCGATTCCGCATCGCCACGTGATTCCCAATCGGATCCCTGGATGCCGTTTTCCAGAAATGGTAAAATCTGTTCGAACGACCTAACCAAATGTATGTTGCTCTAATCGTTTATGTAGAGTCAATCGGAAAGTGTCCATGCGCCGCTTAAAATTGCAGTGATTTTTTAAAAGTTTTCGAAACGACTGGTATTCCTTCGAGAATCGGCAATTCGTAAAAAAATATGAATATATTTGTATTCTTATAGACAACAGAGTGATTAAGTCTCCCATTATGAACGAGTGAGTCTTAACATTTCATTAATTTCCAATAACCACTATTGCGCGAATATATCCATCAATATTTCTACAATATTTCCAAAAGGAGTTATTAGATTCATCTAGGGTTGATTACCGCCCCAGGACAATTTACCGTAGCGCTTCGACGAGATGATAAAACGGTAAACTGACAAATTTCAGCATTGAAACAGGATACGTTTCAAGAGAACAAACGGAGATCCAGCACACCGAAAAAGAACCGTGTGTTCGAACGCACGTCATTAAAATTCGCGCAGCGGCGATCGAACAATTTATCAATCGCGCTCTTTATTTTCGCGGCCGGGAATAAAACTGCGAATAGATCCGCAGCTGAAAAATCCGCTGGTATGTTTTGCTCGGGAGTCACCAGTCGGCCGACTAATTACGCGGGCGTGATCACGTTGAACGCGCGTTACCGCGCGAAAGGCGATTAAAATCTATCCTCGATGCGCTCGTTTGGAGTGGGTAATTGGCACAAAGATAGAGGCGGGATACGCGATCCAATTAAACCTGACACGTCACAAAGGGGAAGAAATTAAATCGTTGCGTCCCCCGGGCTTCCTGCCATCCCTCCATTCTCCCTTCTCCCCCTCCCTCCTCGCCTCTCACTCTAACAAATTCACCACCGAACCAGGGGAAAACTCACAAACCACCCCTCCCCCTCCCCTCTCCGAACCCTCCCTTATCCTACGGTATCGATGATAATAAACGAAACGTCTGCAGTTCCCGTTTTGGCCTGGCGTTATCAAGCGGAGCCGGGACCGAGGTCACTGCGATAATTCGTTTCTGCCCCCGCTAGGCCAATTATCGGTTTCGCGAAACTGATTATGCACGCGTGTAGCCCGATAATTCGACTTACTCGGCGCTTATTCGGCCACGGCTTCCGGGGACCAACGAGCCGTCAGCGTTTATTCCATTATTCAGCTTGCGACTTCCGGTGCGCGATTTTTTCCGCGAATTTTCGTCTCGAAGAATAATCGTCTTTCAAAAATAAATATCTGCTGAAAAATAATACGGTACATTTGGGGGGGGGGGGGGCCACTCTCCTGTGACCGTTGCGAAATTTGACGATCTTCATGAATTTTTTTTGGAAGTGACGCTACATCTAATGTTAAAATTTTGTTGTGACTGATTGAATTACTTTTTGGCTAAGCGGAATAATTTTTGTACAGTTTTAGGTACTTTTCTTTTTGTTCTATGTTCCCCAGGTTTCAACTACCAACTTGTAGGGCTGTTTTCACCCTTCGAAAGTGGACGACGACTCGAATATCATAATCGCGAACAATAATACTGTGTTAAATAGTAACTGTTTTTCCACTACTCAAAAGAAGTACTATAGGTTTGAACTCCGACTTTCTAGAGAAATTTTCATCCCTCTAACGAGGAATATTTCTATTGAATCGCTCACAGAAATTTCCTCAAGATTGTGTTGCCTAAGTCGAATATATTCTCCCGCGAGCCCTGGAAATGAAACATCTTCAAGTACAAATCATCGAACCCCTAAAGACCCCTCGAACAAAATGCCCCAAGGAAAAATCAGGCAATCCATCGAATCCAGAAAATCGTGGAGCACATTTCGCCTGATTCACGGCCACAAGCATCGACCTTGAACGTCCAATATTTCCTCCCCGGGGTTTAGGTGTCCCCATTCAATCTGAGCGCGATGTATCACAGAGCTCGTGCATCTTATAGCCGAGGGGGTGGTGTATTTGCCGAGGATCGAGTGTCTCGAACAAGAGATTTATGCACGAGCGGACACGGATCTGAGCTGAGGGTCGAGCACAGGGGGTGTCGAGACAGAAAACCACACAGGGTACACAGAAAATGTCTAGATCTCAGTGCCGATGGCACACGGAGTTCAGCGTCGATCCAAAACTCAGCCCTCTGCACCTTCGATCACAATGGCCTCTCGTCCCGGTTCTTGCACTCGGATGATTGATGAGCTCTTGTTTACGTTCACGAACTTCATTCACCGTCGCTTCCGGTTCCTCCGACATCTCTTCATTGAATCGACGTGGCCCTGCACACCGATGCGCGCACAAAGAACGCCGGGGGTGGTGACGAGCAAACGCCACCCTGCTCTTTGGATCCACGGATCAACAGACTACTCGAGGATCCTTCTGGCTCTCCTTCGTTGCCCGACCTCGATTTCTCGATTCTTTTTTCTTCCCCGCCTCCTTATACTCGCACCCTCCCTCCCCCTCCCCCATCGTCTGGCATTCTTCACCCCGTCGATTCTTCTCGCCGAATCTTACTTTTCTTCTGCGTGTGTTATACATCGAATGCATAATTAATTCCTTGAACGTTCTTCCTGCCACCCCCTGACTCCCTACGAACCCCTGGAATCTGTCTGTGGGGGGTGAATCGATCGTTTGCGTCGATTATACCGAACCCCTTTACTTCTCTCACTTCGCATCGCCATCTTGGTCATGTGTTTCACTGTTTAGATTTCATCCCACGTGTCTGTGGCTTTCATGAATTTTGCGAGATTTTTCTGTTCCGTTACAACTTATACAGGGTGTTCCGAACTTAAACGGTCGAACTGGTTTGATCTACACATAAGAAGAAGACAAAAATGTTGTATAAAGTTCGTCAAGAAACGGTTTGTTACAGAGTTATGAACATATAAATACTGTACGTATGAAACGGGCAACAACATTTTGAAACGGGGGTTTAAAAATACTTGGTAATCATTTTTTATTATATCCTATTATTTACTACACAGATGTGCTCTAACAAAACATACGTAGTTGCCCGTTTCGTGCATACAACATTTCGTTGTTTATGATTCTGTAAGAAAGCGTTTTCTGAGAAACTTTATATAATATTTTTTTCTTCTCTTTATATGTCGATTAAATCAGTTTGGCCGTTTAAGTTCGGGACACCCTGTATATTCTGTCGATTTCTTTAGAAATTTTACATCTATTGCGAGGCTCGTCTGATTTGATGCATTTTCAAATTATGCGTTGGACAGTTAGTGGTAGACCAGTCGTAAATACAGTGGAACCTCGATTGTCCAGACTAGACAAGGACAGCTGAGAGCTCGTATAATAGTACTGTAATTAAATTGCTAGCTTCAATACGTATTGATTTGCACAATAAACATTGTTACACATCGATCGGCTTAGGTTGTGCTATTTCAATTTGAAGTTTCCTGGGATAATAGGGACTTCGAGGGTCTACTGTAATTATCGGACTGCAGATTTTCTGTATTTCTGGCAAAAATAAGTGGAACAGAATATACAGAAAGAAGAAACATCGAATGAATTTAATATTGCTGGTACATTATTTCCAATCTATTAAAATTATTAAACCCAAATCTTTTCTTATAATTGACGTAGACAATTTTTATTTCGCATAAAAATCCACAGTCTGAAAATTATAAATTATATTGAAGTCCCTAAAAACCACAGTGTCCTCTATACCTAAAGATACCGTTTTAAAAATTGAATCTCTAAGAAATTTAAAATTCCTCGTTCATGGACCTTCTAATCCCGTTCGAACCGCAAACAGTTCTCGGCAAGTTCGGTTAGGGAATTCATTTCGAATGATCCGGCTCTGTTTGATCGTCCTGAATGGAAGCAAAACAACGGCGTCGTTTTCCATCAGGACATAATGCGGTGCTCTCAACTATTAACAGGAAGTCGGTTTTCCTCGGGGGGGGGGGGGGGCGGGGGTCGTTCCAAAACGCGAGCCGGGATTGTTCCGTAAACGCATGTGCCGGCAGGAAAGTTGAAACAGCAACATAAACACTCGCGGCCACCGGAGCAACCCGGCCGTAACAACCGCCTAATTTAATTGGAGTAATTAAGACGCGGTCCATCCCGGCGATTCAAGCGACACACCACCGCCCCGAGCGCCGCCATTCTTTTCGCAACCGGAAGTCTTGGCACCAGCTCCCTTCTCTATTGGGCTCTCTTTTTAGTCTTTCACCCCTCGTCTTCCCGCTTCGTTCAATAGAATGCATAATTAATTCCCCTCTGGTCGAGTGTCAAGCTTTTCCTACATTTTCGCGCACACTGGAATCGTCGCGATCAGAATTCCCGGATTACGCTACCGCTCGAGAGATAAAAGTGCTACCACTTGCTCCGTGGATGATTCTTGAGGCTTTCTTAGCCGGTTTGCGAATTTATGTGGGCTTAGTAACCTGTAGAAATTTTTACAAGTCGGCCTGTTCGATTCACAAGACTCTGTTCACTCTTTTCTCTCATGAATTGATGTCTACAATTATTTAATGTTCGAGAGTATCGCTAATGTTCTCAAAGCTTAACGTTTGTCTGACTAATGTTCGACTGTGGATCCTTATGCAAAACAATTTACCAGAAAAGAGGGTTAAATAGAGAATTCTTTCTTTTTCTAGTAATTTTCAGATTCTTACAATCTTCAGTGTTTTATGTTTAACCTATTCCTTTTTGCAGGAATTGTAAACACTCTTAATATGAATTTTTATTCTATTGGAATCGTAAAGCTTGCCTTTAGGATACATTCGAACAAATTTTAATCAGTTCCACGCTTCCAGGCTTTAAAAGCTTCGAGTCACCGAGGAATTGAATTAATATTTTTATATTAGGCAGCTATAGTCGTTGAATTTTAAAATCTTTGAAAATTTCTGTTGTCCCGAAAGTTTGAAATTGCCAAATAACGTTTGCTACCGAAAGAAACCGTAACATAAAATTTCTACGTTCCGAATTTACGCGATTCCAAATTACATTAATGAAGAGAATTATTGCAATATTTACCAACGCAGTCGATTGGCTCCGCTGTCAGCCATTTTGTACGATTAAACGATCGTTCGAAATGTTCCGCATGTTATTTCTATACCGTTGACCGTGTACACTCGGAAAGATAGCATGACGTGGACCGACCGAATTAATTAATTAACGCACATGAGAGAGAGAAGAATCATTCGAACATCCTTGACTATCGTAATATCCATTTAGCTTTCAATAATCGACTGCATTAATATCGCTTCGGAGTCAGGAGCGAACGAAATTCGATGCAAATGCGACAATCTCCAAAGTTCTGTCCCCGGTTCTCTTCTTCTTTTTAATTCCATAATGATTCGCAATTAAATCGGGGAACATTGATATTCATTTCAAACGAGAATTATTAACCCCTCGGAAACTTTCCGAATAAAGGAATAAAGACATCGATTCTTCGTCGATTCCGCTACTTAAGGGATTGTACACGACAAATGCGATTGGAATTCTGATGCAGAACAACTTCAGACAATTAATTATACTTTCTTGTTCAAGACACTGTAAATCACTCTAAATAGCTATCAACTGTAGACGGTCCCTTTTATCGATTGGACTTTCTTTAAGAAAAGGGTCATCGTTGGATGGAAAAAATTATTTCTTGGCACATCGAATGAAACGAAGACATTTTTAGAAAACACTCGAAACAATTAAACCATTCTTCATTGATTCCACTAATAGAAAATTTTTAAAGGACAGACACAATCGACGGACTGATTAAAAATTTGGTGCATAGTGAATAGCACTGTAAATTCACGAAAAAGGCAAAATAAATTATAAAATACTGTTTAAATGTGGGTGTGTGCTCTTCTACAAATTAGACTCAGCTATTACTTGCAAAAAATATTAATGGACTTAAAAAATTATTTTTTAGTGCTTTGAATGAAAGAAAAAGGAATATTTCAAACAGAGAGAATTAAGAAATTGATTCTTCACCGACTTGACTGCCTACAGAAATTGAATTCCCACAAGTATACGTGCATGAATAATCATGAATAATCTCTTCGATAAGCATAAGTCATCTCAAGAGTGAAGAATATTAATAAATACTAAGAGTATCCAATTAAAAAGAAAAATAGTTCGAAGGACTTCGAATTTAAAAAAATAAAACATGCCGTTTTAATGCAACGAGAAATCTACAGCGTAACTTTGAGCAGTTTAGGAGCCCGGTTGTTATCTCTCAAAATTCTCGCCGATTAAAAACGGCCCGATTTAGATAACCACGTTAGATCTGTGAAGCGAGGCGGCGAAAGTTTCGGAACACCTTTAAAGCTGCTCGAAAAATGTTCGGTGGCTCCGGCATCGTACGAGAGAATCTTAGGAGCCCCGGAACTCATTAAGGAAGTTAGAGTCTTCAGCGGCGACAGAGGCCACGTTAATTCTTGTACAGCCGACGAAAGTTTTAATTCACGCGGCAAAGTAATTTTAATACAATCTCGATATTTCGATCGGTTTTTAAGCCTCGGTGACGAGGGGCTCTCTCCCGGGGCTTCTAATTTCGGACTTTCTATCGAATCTATTAGCCCTAGGATCAATCTATCGACTGTCCCGAGACTTTCGAACTCCGCAAAGTCTTTGGAATTCATTAATATTCCCGAGCATTCCGCCACTTTCCCGCCGCGTGGAAAATCCATGTACCCTGAGCCATTATGTCAGGCGAAAACCGAGCAATAGAGTCGATTTTATCGAATGAAACTTAACCCCTACAATTCATTTTATGATGATTTTTATCTATTCTTTCTTTGTCGTTAATTTCTCAGAAGAACCAGGAGGTTTAGGTGAAGTCTAATCGCCATATATCGATAACAACAATTGTTTCGGTTTAAGGAAGTTAATAATATACATATTTATGAGATTCTGACTCGATGTTACAGTGGGTTAAAGATCCTGTATCGTGTGCAGACAAAGAACAGATAATATATGACACGGTAAATCTGCCTGCGTTGTGTGGGAAACGCAGGAACACTGGGAAAATAGGAAAATATGTTTCTCTCGCTGTGGATCACTAAAATATTTTCTGGTAGAATGTTCTGAAAAATATTTTGCAGTTTGTGTAGTAGCCGAAGCACAGTATTAAGCCTTAAGTGAACTATTTATGGGACCCCTCTGAAATTTATGCTACATATTGTTCAATGCGTAACAGTATCTGTGGATTTAGATAAAATTTGTTCGTTTCCATTTACCATTTCTTATTTCCATTTCGTATATCTATAATTTATTTGTATCGTTTAAAGCACTGTTGTTGAATAAAAAGAGCTTTTAGAGGATGAAAATTTGGTCGTGGGATTTTTGAATATTTTGGTTCCTGGGTGAAAATGATTGCAGGACTTTTTCCAGTGGTTGTGGGAGTGTTGAGAAGCATTTTACCAAGAACTCGAACCGATGGTAGTTCTCAGAGGAATTCGCGAGGATGTTTGAATATCTTACGTCAGCCTGACAAAGGCTAAAGGAATTAGTGGACCCACATAAGTATACTAGAGAACGCATCTCAAGGTGGTGTATTCTGAATGGGCCCCACAAGGTACGCCACGGGGTACAATGATCATGTGGGCCCCCTTTTCATCGGTCCGACCACGTGCAACATGAATATCGCTGCGTACAGAAATACCGGGGAGCAAAAATCACACTCTCGTCGACCGTATCGTGTTTAACTGGTTCCCCTTGCAGTTTGTAAGTCACTTGCACAATAATGCGTCCATTAATTTCTAAAGAACACAACCCCTCGATGTTGTTCAAAAATATTTCTGGTAGCTACATCGTAAAACAAACTGCGACAATCATGATCCAAAAAAGAAAAAGAATATTCCCTTACGTGGGAATGCAAGATGTTTTGTTAATGTTTGTATTAAAGACTGGCTAC
>CM052125.1:13821270-13844170 GCA_028454245.1 Halictus quadricinctus | reverse complement strand
AAACGCGTGAAATCTCGTCCGGATTGTTTAATAAAACGATTGCTAATTATTTCGTCAATGCTCTCGAATATTTTCCTGCTGATGCAAATAATGCAACCCCGGCACAGCTGCCCGTTTCAAAATTATTTTTCCGCAGTTTAAAATCAATATCAAATTGTAAACAAATATATCACTGAATATTTTCGTTCTCGCACTAACAAAAAATTCACCAGTTTCCTAGATGTTAAAAACTACTCGATTTCTTCTCGATTGTATCCAAAGTGAAACTACAAAATTCTGAATAAAATACATTTTTTAAACACACGGAATTCTCTCTCTCTCTTAACCCCTCAGGTTCCGATTTATTGAATAAAATGCTGTGGTTCTTATAGAATGTTGATGGACACCGATCGACGCATTAATAACAAAAATATAATTACTTCCCAGAATAATTGTACACTCCAACCCATGTATGTATATTATCCAAGAACAATATAAGGCTTGATCGTGAAACGATATTTAAACCGAATGCATTAACTTTGCCTTGTTGAGGTGAAAGTGTGGAATGGTTTGTCGCACAAGCAGAGAAAGTGTGCGCGGAACGGGATTTTCTTCGAAGAGATTGCGAGAGCCGAGATAGTTGTTCAGTTTCACTCTAGCGAAGACTTAGGATCCGACTGAAGATTTCCTTATTACAAGGGCGGACGTCTCGTGAATCATGAAGTCTTAATTACAACGCGGAACTCCGTACTGATTCGTCACCCCTCGCGGGGCTGCGTTGAGTGATTGTTAAAACCCCGCGAGGAAACTTTGCACGGTTCTTATTCAACGATCCGGGAGAGAGTTTCTCGAACGAACAGCTACAGACAAATCGGGGACGGAAATCAACGGAATAAAAGAAACGGAAACCACCCTGTACCTTTGTGCTCCGCCCAGGATCTTCGATATCAACGAGGAAGTTAATTTTCTCAAGAGCTTCGGCATCTCGGGATTTTTCTGTCCTCGAGCGGAGGTGGAAGCACCCAAATTATTTTAATATTACTTTTGTCCTCTTCTTGAAAATCCAGGCTTCTTGAATTCATTCGAGACGTTGCGTCTGGGATACAAGATAATTTTTTTATGTCACAATGACCGAGGAATAATATAATTGTACACTGTCTTATTGGACACTAGAAAGTCTTATCTTGACATAAAATTTATATTACAATTAATATTATTCTTAATATTATTATTATTACAGTTTAATATTACCTTTGTTTCATTTGCAGAAATAATGTTCAATTTCGTAAAAGAGTATTTTCGTTTCTCTACGAATAAAATGCAATTCTAATTTTGATATGACAGTTAATAAATAGTGCTAGTGAATTTTTTAAATATTATCTTTGTTTTACTTAAAAAAGACCCCTCGTAATGACTAATAAGTAGTGTACGCAGTCTTATTGGATACCGGAAGGTACATTTGTAAATTGCGATGCGGTAAAACGTCGAGCGAGCGTTATGAAATCATTTATATTTCTTCTTTGCTGTTTTTATCTTGCGAAAAAGAATTTGTGTTCATGAACGTTCTTCTTTGGAAGTGCTCCGTTATGAAATATTTGTGTCTGAGAACGGAGATATTGCTTCTGGACAAATGAAGCTCCAGAAACGGAAGGGAAATTCTTAGAATTGCGGATAGACAAGGCGGGTTTTCTTTGACATTTTTCCCTTTTTTTACCTCGCGAACAGTCATCTTAAGAAACTTGCTTATTAAAACGGGACAAACCCCCCGCCATTTGGGTTTTAACCATTCATTTCTCCTGCGTACACGTTGAAAGATATTTCCCTCTAAAGGAAGACATACTAAATCCTCCTGTTAATTAATTCTCCAACAATTCTATTAAAAACTCCAGTTCCCTCAATTTGTTAAAAATATTAGAAAAATATTCTCCACCGATTCTTCTGAGCGAAGTGGTGTCAAATTCTTCTGTTAATTAATTCCCCGAGAATTTCCTCGGCTGAGCTGCTTCCACCAGCTGTGGAAAAATGATAAACAATATTTTCGACCGATTCTTCAATCTTTTCCGCGTTTCGCTCATACATCTTTGCGTCAGATGCATTTATCACAATTCTGTACAAACAATTACTTTCAACGAACAGAGAACAGAGAATTTTACTTTCTCGAAGTTTCGCGGTCTTTCATAAAAGTTGTAGGAGTACGGCCATTCCGCCATTTTGTTTTCTTCCGCGAGCTTCCGCTTCCTCCATCCCGGACGCCGCATCTCGGAAAAACTTGGAACAATTGCGAAAGCTTAATAAATGTTTCAACAAATTCGTCTCTTCCACAGTCTCGTGTCTCATTTTTTGCGATCGACCGCAAAATTCGAATTTCGAAACTCGACATTCGGCGAGACGGGGTCCTGCAACAGAGACGGCTCGTATAACGATTCGAATTAATCCGTTCTTGAGCCGAGCGAACTAATTGCGAGACCTAATGACCGAACTTTGCACAATTATTCAGAAACCTATGCTACGTTTAAACCGAAATGTCACGGGCTCCATTTTACCGGAAAATATGTGCGGTCTGGATCGTTACAGCTTCTTTCAGTCCAAAAATCAGTCCAAAAATTCCCAGAATCAAACGGAACAGATGGTAGTTCAAATATAGCAATCATCATGCTTTCAGAATGAAATGGCACGGAAAATTTTGCATTCTCTGAAGCAAAGATGGCCGACCGGAACGATCTGCTCGGATCGAACGCGTCTAAAAATCCCCAAAATTTAAATAAATTCAGAAAAGTGGAAACACTGCATTTATTGTGCTTTTAGGAATGAATGGTGCAGTAAAAATGGAATTTCTTCGCGATGCAAAAAAATATGAGTCTCCTGAAAGAAAGATGGCCGACCAGGCCGATCTGCTGAGACCTGGCGCGTCGAATGAAAAATTCAGACCGAAGGAAAAGAATTCTTTGTCTTTTTAGAAAAGTTCACCGGTGAGACAGCCAGACGGCGTTTTCTTCTAAAAAATTTGTTGCGCGGTTTCTTCCGGGATTATACATTATTTCCTACGTAGGAAACGGGGCTGAGGGCTCGCGGTACTTCGGGTAAACGAAGCGAAAAACAGCCTCGGAAAACTGATGTTCCCATTTTAATTGCAGTTCGCTTTTGCCGAAGTTGTTTGCAAAACGGAGCTCCGGACGGAACCGGGGGATGGAACGTGATATCGTGGGGGAAAAAAAAAGATTTCCGGAATCTCGCGGCTTTGTTAAGTCAATGGGAGAGAGATTCGGGGCGAGATGGAGATTCTAGCGTTAATCCACTCGAGGCCCGGACGTTTATCTCTCGACGGCCAACGAAAGATTTTAGGCCGGCTCTAATTTCTTCGCGTAATAAACAAAGTTTACGAGACAGCTGCGTCCAGGGATCCGCGTTATAGTTGAACCACCGCGCCACGACTCCTCCCTGAATCACGAGCTATGCAAATATGGCGAAGGAACGACGACCGACTGCGACAGAGTTAGTGGTACTTAATTAAGCACTGTGCTGCTGATTTTTGTCTCGCTTTCGGGGACCGCCTATTAGCTAAAAACCCAAATCGCCTTACTCTTCCCACCAAAACATAAATGATAAATAGACTGCGGATGTTTATGCAATTTTCAACTTTTATAGACAAGCTTCAAGAAAGTGGAATGGAATAGAATCCTATTTTTAATGGGAACAGCCGTTGTAGATCCAAAACAATTGTAAATATTCTAGCATTTTTTGAAAATTTTCATAAGCCGTAAATGCATAAAGATCCGCATTCCAATGATAATCTTTTAAATCGTTTTCTCAATGTTTTTTGCAGATGAAAAAATGTATTCTATGGTCCTTCAAGTATTACCGTTGTAAGACAAAGTAATTACTACTCGAAAATTAAGAGTTTGAAAGCTGCAATGCACTATTGTCTAACTATAAGCCCGATTACTTGAGAAAAGTTTTCAAACGTTGAATGAAACTGTTTAAAGAAGATTGGCAGACATGTGACAGTTTATTAATGAAAAAAAGATTTTTAACCCCACATTTTCTGCACATCTCTCTTCCAGAAAGCTTTTTAATTACTTTTCGGTGGAGGAGACGAGCAAACCTTGTTCGTTAAAAATATTTAAATAACAGAGATTTCTTTACATCAGGAAAATCATTAAGCATGCTTGTAACGTTCCTGGCATGCGCCTGTAAGCGGACGGATAGGCAGACAAATTAATTAAAAGTATACTTAAAGAAATGTTCCAGCAGAGATGTTATCATTCACATTCTTCTGCACGAGACAGACTCCTGCATTATCAGATTTGCTCCTCTGAATTTTCTACTTTTCGAGGTGCTGTCAAAATTAATATTATAATTTTTACATGCAGACTTTTACTGTTAAATTGGAAAATATATCGGTTTAATAAAATGCCTCTAACACGTTCGTTTCCTTAGGCACAATAAAAACAGATCGCACCCAACCTATGCCACGACGGGGTTGATATTGATGAAATTTACATGGGAGATAGTTCTCGGGGAAAATACATTTGACACGTGTTTTTTTCCTATCGGCCATCGTTCATGTCGAGAGGGTGAAAACAGCCCTCAAAGGTAGGGGATCAAAATATATTTTGTTTGAAGTTCCCCGAGATATTCAGAAATTTATATACATGTATATAAAACATATCTCGATCCTCGAACTTTGAGGGCTGTTCCCACGCCCCCTTGACGTCACGATGTCCGGTAAAAAAATACACTTGTCAAATATTTTCCCCGATCACTATCTTCTCTGCGAATTTCAACGGATTCGTCATCCGCTGTTTGGACGTTTTACCTTGTGAATCTTTACCAGTAAAAACTGCACAGTACGATGTCTACGAAATATGGACCAAAAATCGCATAAGAAGATCCCATAAATTCTAATAATTATCCAACAATCGTCCACATCCAGTTCATCCCCTATTTGTGTCGCAGTGCTCTTAAACGCCATTAGACGCGATTCCACTGAAACAGAAAGGACTACAGGGTCAAAATGAATCCGTACACCCTGTATGAGCGCACCAGTCCGCCACATCGCCAAAAATTCGAGAGAAAAGCAGGAATCACGCGTTACGCGACGACACCCCACGAGCTGAGCCGTGCGCGTCAAGTGCAGTCGGCTCCGTGTCGCAGCGTTAACGAAGATGCGTTTTGAAAAAGGAGACTCGTCGAGGGTGACGGGTTACGGGGTGTCGTCGAAAAGAGACGTATTTTACGGGGCGATCGTCGCCAGGGGGTAGAGAAAGCAAACGGTGCGACGAAATAAAGCGTCGTCGAGGATCCGGAACGAGTCGCGTTTCCTCCGCGAGCACTCAGAACCCTGTAAGCCGCCTCGCCTCGCCTCGCCTCGCCGGTCTCCCAAACCCTCTCGCCAACTCTCTTTCATTTGTCTCGTGCCGAGTAGCTGGCAAGTTGATCCCAATTAAAGCAAGTAGATATGCCCCGACGTGGATGAGGCGACACTGTTCGAAAAGGGGCCGGTTTCTCGAGGTCGAGGCTTTATGAAGGAACGACGGATCTAAGCGATCGTCGCGTTAGATAGACGCTTTGAATCCTCGCCGAGATGTTGTGACGCTGATTTCGAGTCGTTGAATACCTTGGGAATATTCTTGGTCTGAAAGAAGACGGAAGAAAAGGAAGGCTTGTGAGCTTCGAATTCTTGCTTGGTGAACGTCTCGGGTCAGTTAGAGTACTCGGAGATCGACAGATGATTTTGTGTTGTTTAATTTGTAGTACGTTCGATAAATCTGGATAGAGGTTTATATGTTCTACGCTTTTCGTTTTGTGATAGAGGGAGGAGGGTGTGTGATAGGTAGACTGCGGATCTTTATGCAATTATGGCTTCTGAAAATTTGAAAAATATGAAATTCGACAGAATTGAAAAGGGTACTACCACGGAAAACCAGATTTTGTTTGTTCGACTTTCTTAAAATTCGCCTACAAAAATTGCATCTTGCATAAACATCCGCAGTCTAGTCTTAAAATTCGCAGTCTTAAAATTGTATTTAATGCTCGTTGTAGAGGAATGTAGTGCATGGGTGCAAATAATTTTTAGCTGGACTGTCTCATGAAGAGGAAGAACAGATTTTTTATATTTAGATAGCATTTTATGGGGCTTCTATTTTATAATGCTTTTTTTGATAGAGTCCTACGAAAAGGGGGTGTGTTACTAGGTAATTATAGTGGGCTAGTTAATAATGATTAGACTGCGGATCTTTATGCAAAATAAAAACTTTCAACCTGAATTGTAACGAACTGAAGTGAAATAGACATTTATTTTCTTTCTTATCATGTTTAGCAGATTGAAAATAATATAATAGCATGTTGAAATTTTTCTAATATTTTTGCTACTTAAAATTACACCTACTAATTTTTGTCACAAAATGCATAAAATCCGCAGTCTAATACTGATTCGACGTTCGTTGTAATACAGTACATGGGTTCAAATAATTTTTAACTGTACTGTGCAATTAAAAGAGAGATTTTTATACATCAGCATTTTATATGGCTTCTATTTTATTATTCGTTTTTTTCGTTGGATAAATTTCTGGTTATTATTCTAGTTATTATTCTAGTCTGTCTAAAACCAATGTGAAATTTATCGTGCAGAAATGTAGTAAATGTAAAGAGAATATAATTTTGAATTCTGTTTGGTAGAAATGAGGTCGACAGAGGCCAATAATTCCAAGAAAAAGGAAGATGTTGCTCTTACTGACGGTTATTGGCGAGACAGTGACGAACGTTCAATCATTTCCGTGGCCATTCGGTTGCGTCGAAACTTCATCAAGAGATGATTCAAATCAAACGCGACGAACATACAGACGACCGGATCACCAGTCACGGTATCAACGTCGCATCGGTTGACTGATTTCGAGTAGATGAACCAATAGATCGATTAATAACCATGCGGACCGATACCGATAGGGATGGCTAACAGAGGAAGGAGGGATTCTGGGACACGACGTGAGTCGATTGACTAACTGAAGACGCGGATGCGTGATGCACCCTCCGAATTGAACGTTATTACAATAAACCACTAGAAAATCATTCGTCATAATTAAAAGAGCAGAAATTAAAGAAAAACTTATCTAAAGAATTTTAATAAATCGAAAATAAAATAATACTGTTCTCAAGATCCTCCGAAATGTTCACCGTGTTATCCTTCGCACACTAATTTTTGTTGTTAGTGCGTAAAATTGGCAACGTTAGCAGCAGTGATGAAGAAGTAACTAATTAGCCATTGTAATGCAATCCTAGCTTACATTATAGTATACTGCAAGTCATTAATCTATAATATAGACTAGTACGCTATACTCGACTCTAGTCTATGCAGCAGGCTCCAATTAGTACGAGTAATGACTAGATTAGGATCTTTATTGGAGTGTATATTAACCTCTGCTCTATATTTAATGCCGGCTTCAGCTGGATATTAATAACACGCATAATGCCTGCGCACTACACTGCTATTAAAAGAAAATCCAAGACTACCAATTCACAAACAATAGTCACACAAACCAGCACAAATATTTCACCAATGTTACTCTTAATTTTCAGCATTACAACACCCTGAAGAATCCAAACTCTAAATTCCCAACTATGTAATAATAACATATCGAGTTTTTACGCTCTGTAACATTATTAAAAGACACTCCAGGGCTATCACCTAGTAAATAACACTCCCGCAAAACAATAAAAAATGTTTCATCAACGTAAACGCTCATTTTTTTCATAAAAGTCACAGCAGCAGAGAAACTGGATTTATACGAGCGTTTCCAGCGTGATTTTCGCGCAATAAAAAGTGACGGGAATAAAAGTCGACGCTTCAACAAGTTTTATAGTGCGTAAGTGTCGCGACACGCACCCTGATGAACCCCCCAACGGCGAAGTCGGCTTCTATGGTCTTTATTAACGGACCCCGAAGAAGAGGGTGGGGGATACTCGCAGCGGGACCGGAAACGAATCGAGATTTTCATTGTACCGGCGACGGGTGACCGACAATTTGCCATTTCTGGTGTTCTATAAGGTCCCGCGAGAAATCAATTTGCGGTGTCGCACAAAAGAGAGCCCGAAGAGGCTCGATGCACGAGCGAATGGGTTCTTAAGAAGAATTGTTTCGAGCGAGCGGATCGGCACAATGGAACTCGTATCTGGCCTTCTTACAGTCGCCGTGTTAATTTTGAGGCTGCCATTTTAAACTGCATTGTCCAGTGGGACGTCCAAAATATATGAAATTAGAAAATACTCACAAAAAAAAATAACCAAAAATACTCAAATGCCCACTATTTTTCAAAGTGTCAGATGTAAGTTTAATCCACGATAAAAAAGAATGTGAAAATAAATACACGTACATTCAAGACAATATTGAGCAGGGGAAATTTTAAACACTGAACGAATTGAAAAAATTTAATTCGTCAGCAGCACATTCACTCTGGATGCCGAAGATTGGAATTTGTCTATAACATAATCAGAGGAAGTCGTCTTATCTGTACGAATAGTCGCACCTAACCAGGATTGCTTGTCTCGTGGTTGTAGATACTTTTGGGGGATGATTTTGCAACGTAAGAATATTAATGTATTGTTCCTCCCATTGGTCAGACCATGATCCGTGTCTGGCTCCCGCTGCTCATTATCCTCTAATCGGATTAGCTTAACAAGATCGCACGCCGACAGCCATGATTAGAAATCACGCTTCGAAGGATTAATGCGCACCGGTGCGTATTATCTGTACAGTTCGTGTCTGCTAGCTAACCGGTACTGATTAAATTCGATAATCTATAAACCACCATCCCTGGTTAAGGATACTTTGATGCCCTGCACGACGGTTGCAGTTGTCGGACTGTTGGCTCGATTTTCGCGAAGATACCTGTGCAAGTTTGGAATGGGTTAGTTACACGAGTTACTATCACTAGTATCCTTTGTTATACTGCAACGAAGCCGAAACCCATGGAAAATCAATAATTATAACTGAATAAATGCAGATGTAATATCAGAAATGAACTTTGCTAATAAAAGGTTGAAATTATAGAGGTGGAAAATATTTTCTTGTGTTTTTATCCTTCTATATTTTCTTATGAACTTTGCTAATAAAAGGTTGAAATTATAGGGGTGGAAAATATTCTGTTCTGTTTTTATCCTTCTATATTTTCTGCTACTTTGTATGTTCCAATAAAAATAGGATGGCGATAAAAAATGTTGTAATAAATACATGCTTTTTTAGTAATCGTGTAAAGTGTTAGCTAATATTTGCTTAATATTAAACGGACAGATTTAATTAGTACATTTATTGCACAGTAATTTTTGTTCTTCGTTTCCATTTTATTTTAACGTTGTCATATATTTATTTCCTTTAAAATATGATCAAAATAAAACGGTAAATAAAAGAGGAAGAATGATGTATATTCTTGCCTATTATTTATTTAGTATGCTTCTATTTATTTAAAATATTCAATAGAAAGATTTAGTCGCTGCAACGTCCCCCGTTTATTTTAATCATCTTTATTCTATTTTCTTTTTAATCCAGCTCTGTTGTTCCCTCTAATGTTTTTAAATGTTCCATCGAACGTGATTTTTGAAATATTCATTTGGATATGAATATTTAACAGTAATATTGTAAAGAAATTTAATAACTGAACTGTTTCTCATTGGTTTTATCCTTCAATGAAGAGTTCGGCTCGGAATAAAACACTGTGATAATAAAGATAACAATAGTGGAATATATTATTTACAAACAAAACACAGGTGAAATTTTTCGGTAATGGGTATACGGGTTCTCGGGGCACAGAAAATAACGGCAGAAAGACAAAGATATTTTAATCAGTGAATTTCGAGGGACCAACACGGATCCGAGCGAAATAAAATTAAACTAATCCACGGTTATTCGTTGCGCACCGTGCCGTGCCGAGCCGAAGGGTGTATGAATTATGTTTAACGTTCGGCGCGAGATCGGGCTGAATTTTATTATTAATGCGAAGCTACATGCGGCTCTACAATATTTGCAGTGGCGTCGCTTTCGATGTAAAATATCGTCGAAATTTATGAAAGCGACTGTAATTACGACGGAAGGTGTATTAACGTTATTGACGTATTATGAAATTACAATACGACTGCATTATTAATTTCGCGTTTGATCGGAGCCGTTCGGACTATTCGGTTTCGATCAGTTGCACTTTGTTCATCTAGGACGACCCCTTTATAAAAATCAGACTGCGGGACTTCATGCAAAACAGAAATTTATTTCTTCAATTGTAGGACAAGGGAACCATATAGAAATTACTTTGTTTCTTTAAATGCAAAAATTTCGCAGGCATACAGTTACGCTTTATTAAATTTAATAGACTACTCGTCAAAATGACGAGTTCTGATATTTTTAATTTACGATTACTGAGATTGTCAAGATGCGCCCATAACAAATTTATTTCTTTCAGTGTACATTATTTTAAAATGGCTAAAAATTTGGACAGACACATTCTTGTTATTTTTATAAAGTAATGTAAAATAGTCATTTATAGTGTTCCGTAAACCTAAGGGTGTAGAATGTTAACAATTTCCAATCTTCTTTGAGGAAAATCGAGGAAAACCGAGGAAAATCATATCCCAGGATTGAAATAAATATTAGTCGAAGCTCGAGTCCAATCGCATTTAACAATTATCCAATCTCACTACTCCCCTGAGAATCCTGAGAACACTGGATTTTTACACTTTTTCATTCTTCTGGCGCTCGAGCTTGAAATTAACAAGATTAAAATAAGTATAACAGCGTAGGAACGTTAAACATTGTCGCAAGTCCTGTACAATTGCGAATCCAATGTATCAAACTTAAGATTCCCGGAATTGTTCCTGGAATTCTCAGGATCCGACGTTTCTCTTTAACAATATCTCTGACAGCAGAAAAGAATGATGTCGCAGGATTAAAATGACTGTGAAAGAAAACGCGCGGGGACCATTAAAAACTGCAACAACGGTATAAATAATCGGAGTATCGTGCGCGCAGTGTACTCGCAGCAGGCGAAGGTACCTGTCGCGTTAATTAAGGCATCTGTTGCTAGGAGACGCACACTGTCCCGATATTAGGGTATTTGGATACGGACTGCTCTACTGCATTTCGTTACACTCCGCAGCTTTTCGTTCCGTTTACCCTTGTTTCCATCTGTTTTCGTTGAGATATTCCAGGACCGATTCTCTCTCCGTTCTCCTCTCTACTTTCACAGTTCAGTTCGCGTATCTGGTCCTCACCCCCATCTCTCTCTCTCTCTCTCTCTCTCTCTCTCTCTCTCTCTCTCTCTCTCTCTCTCTTCGTCTTGATTTTCTCGCGTAACCAAGGGGGATGAAACGGCGAGGTTGGGAGGGAGGGGAGTGGAAGCGTAGGAGGAGCACGCATGCATGGACCAGAGGTAGAGAGTGGGAGCAAGCACATAGGTGGTACAATAATCAACACGCAGGCCCCGTGAATAACGGATGTACGAAGGAGTGCACACGAATACCGGGAGCCGGGGTTTGTCACGTTCAGAATTGTAGATCTCGGGATCAGCGGTTCTCCGTCACCGTTTGCGGCACACTTCCGTGATTCCTGGCCCCGGGTACACGTTATCCGGGTAATTGTGATTTATGTCTGCCACGCATTTAGGCTTCCGTCGCGGTTCCTGCGACGACTTTTCGCATCGCGGATTCAATATTCCCGAGCCGTGCGGTTTTCTCGGTCTTCGGTTCGGCTTACATCATCCGATTCGTACATGCGCCATTTGCAAAGACTTCGGGAGACCACGGAACTGTTACATTGTCAATATGTATAATCTTCAATATTCTTTTTCTATTCGATCTCTGTCGCATTGTTCGCTAGGAAAATATAAATTTACATCGATACTTGTTTTTCTAAATATTGCACATCATCTCCAGAATTTTTATCGCGAGCCAGAGGTCATCCCCTGTATCGTAATCTAATCGTTTCGTTTGGAATTATTGTGGAAAGAAACAGTTTTAAGCATTTTTTCCTTCCAGTAGACAAAGTGAAAAATAGTCTACCTGGATCTACGAAGTTGACGTGATTTAAGAAGAAATAATTTCGAAGGGAACACGTTACCCTTGTGAATGAATCATTAAATATTCGCATGTGCCTAAATATCTCATGTCAAATTTCTGACGTCGGTATCCTTCTGTCCCGGACCTCGGAAATTCAGCTCGAAACGAAAACCGACTTCAACAAGCACCTTCGCCTTCTACTTTCCAACAATTCTCGAATCAAACACGTTCTGTCCCCGGAGTTAAACACTGGCACCATCCGAGCATGGTCCTGAAAGGAGCCAGCGGCCCGTCATCAGTTCGGGAATGTTAATCTGAAACGCGGAGCAAGCTTGGCAGATTCCGTTAGCATGGACTCTATGCACCGAAAACTGTGCAGAGAGAAAGAGCGGAAGAAAGAGAGAGAGAGAGAGAGAGAGAGAGAGAGAAGCCAAGAATAGCCGGATAGCTGACGGAGGGTGGCGCGAAAACTGAGACAAAAGGGGGCGACTGAAATACCAAAGGAGCCGGGGACAGGAGAGCCTCGGTGTAGGTGGAGCTGGCAGAGAGATATCAACGATACGGTAAGGTCGTCGGATGTGGAGGGCGAAATGAATTCATATTTACGGAAGCTGCATGCATATGCGGAGCTTTAAGGCGAGTTTGCGACACGAGATACCGCGAGGTTACAGCCTGACGCCATATTCGAGAGCAGTGTTACCCCGTAGGTAACCGGAGCCGGGACACCCTGATGCTGTGTTGGACCAATTTCACGGGGCTCTCTCGTTTTACGGCGCAAATTAGGCCGAGGAATAAGGCTAGCCCTAACGCGACGGGCCAGCAGTTGCTCAGAGATACGGATTCCACGCTGATCCACGCGAAACAACAACAGAATTGCCCAAGAAGATGCCTGGAAACGTAGAACTTCAGCATCAGTGCATGGTCCAACAAATACGAGAGATTTAGGAACAACATTTCAAACTTCGAGTCTTTAGAACTCACTCGTAGAGGTTTTTCTGATTTTACTTGGCACTTTTGTATTGCAAATGTAAATAATTATGCGTTTGCTTCAATCCGATGTTTCTTAGGGTATCATTGGGAAACTTGTACGATTGCTGAAGGGTAGCTAAGAGCTTGCGAAGTAGGTTCATTTGGATCTTCTATTTAATTCAGAACTTGACAAAAAAGTAATAGTCTGGGTACCTTCTGTATCCAGCAGGGACCAAAACTGTTATAACCAGAAAGAAAAAAAGTCATAAATAAGGATTATAAGTAACCGAACCTTTTTTCACTTAGAACAGTTATAACTGCTTTGAGCAATTGAAACAGTTTTTTTCGTCGATAACAGTTATCGAAGAGGATCCAATTTTTTGGGCACTAATAACTGTTATTTGTAACCAAAAAAGTATAAAAATCGATATTTTTTAATCATTTTGTTCTTTGGATTTTTTTCTTTATATTTTGTATAGATTACCTTAAGTTTTAATAATAATCAACTTTTTATTCACGATTTTCATCGTAGAAAATTTTAGAATAACTGTTATTTTTGGTCCCCGGTATCTAGCAATGAACTCAAACAAATTTGATTCTTCATGAAAGTCTACAGTCTAGGTCAGTGTCTAGTGTTTAGTATTTTCTGTGAAAATATGCCTTCGACATGATGTCTATTAATTTTTATCTCGGTTCTAAGGAAAGAAATAAGCGTCGTAGCCGGTGGTTTGGTAGTCAGTGATCTAGTAGTCAGCTAGCCATCACGATTCCAAGCGCCGACAAGCTGAGTTCGTGTTCGCAACAGTTTAAGAACATTATGGTAGGGGTAAATTAGTTTACTTGAAAAGTCAAGAGCACAGTATTAAGATCGAGATGAAGTAGAAGTTCCCAGAACTCCATATTAACGTACTTAAACTTGCCGGAATTTCTACTGACGATCCTCTGCAGTCCCTCGGAATCCTAGGAAAGCGCTCGAATCGCGTACAAGAGCATGCCAAGACTTAACTTCGGTCTTGATCTCCACGCGCCATCATCGTCTCTCTTAAGTCTCTTGATACTGTTAAATGTTTGCTTTCAACTTGCCGCCCGAAATCAATTTACCGTCTCCTTACTTACACGCAGAATGCACTCGTAGAATCTCGTAATCCTGCGGACGCAATAGTACAACTTGCGGCCCTGCCAACCATTCCCAAACAATTGCTAACGAATCCATTAAGAGATCCAACAAAAATCGATATTTACAAATCGATTTGCAGAGAATTTCAAAAATACACTTTGTATATTTCATCACTTTAAATTCAAATAAATCTTAAACCTCATCAGAACTAGGTTAATTCCTTGTCGTCGGTATCGAGGATCTTCAAAATTAGCTGCGGTATAGTTCATATGAAATTAGGGAGGGTAAGTCATCACATTCCAGAAATCCCATTTCCTTATCAACTACTGTCTATTTAATACTACCAAATTAGGGGAGGTTTAAGTCATCATTTCCTGTTTTCGGAATTTTTTAAACCAATTCTGGCACGTGCGTTCTGTTAAGCAATCCATACTATAAACTTCACATATATCTTTGTGAGCCTCGGCAGCTTTTTTACCTCTACGGAAATAAAAAAGCAATATGTGCCTATAATGTTCGTTTTCGCACTCAATGTTCAAATTGACACAGAACTAACAATTTTAATCAAAATTACGTGTAATTTGCTTCAAAAGTAACCTAAAAGATCCAGTTATGAAATGTCAGAAAGAAAAGAAATGCAACGTTAACAGAAGTCAATCAAACAAAACATAAAGCCATCTATTAGTGAAAACCGAAATTACTTTCTTGCCAATCTAATAGTTTGACTGAAGATATTTCGCAGCTTCATAGCAACGGCGTGATCGTCTGGCGATTTAGCCGAGCGAAATATGCAATGAAAGCGCAAACATCCGCAGCCTGGCAATCATAACCGTCGAGTAAAACGCCACCCTCGCGTGCACGGTGAAAGGCGTAGCGTTAACTGCCGATAGTCACCCTCGCTGCGACAAAGTCGGGGCAAAGTAGTCTCATTGTCTGGTACGTCCGATTGTTCGCGGGCTGCGCGTGCTCACCCCCTTGTCTCTTTCTCTCTTTCGTTTCTCCGCCCTTCTCCCCTTTCTTCTTCCCTTTCCAGTTTTCTCCCCTTGTATTCTCGCGTCCGGTGAAACACCGTGCCGGGGCACGCGACAACGCATCCTTCTATGCCCGAACACGCATATGGTGTCTGGGCCCCAACACCGGTGACGCGGCAAACGCACGGCCTGTTTATTCTGCGAGAAATTTTTCTACGCGATATTGCACGCCATATGCCATTAATTTGACCCATTCATCAGCATCACCCCAGGTGTGTCGCGCGCGCCGATGCAATAGGGAATTGTTCCCGGTGCACACCGGCGCGGCGCAGCGTGCTGCAACGCGAATCTGCGAACGCGTGCCGATCTTGTGTTCCCTGAATTCCGCGAGACCGAATCGCGGAAACGGTATTGTCTGTTAACGAAAATTTTGCGTCGAAATATATTCCTCTTCGAGTGGAGTTTGTTTGTTTTCATTCAAATAGTTCATTCCGGAGCAATTATTACCATCTTATCAATCGTTGACAATTATTTTGTAGGTTGGTCACTTTGAGAGAAGTCGATTGGTTCCCCGTATTTAGCATGGAAGATCTTGTTTAAAATTAACTGTGGCATAGTTTATACGGTATTAGGGAGGGTTTAAGTCTTCACGAAAAATCAATCGATTATTTATGTACCAGGTTAAGCACCTTATTCAAAATTAAGTGTAATGTAGTCCATATCAAATTAGGAGTTGTTTAAGTCATCATTTTTGCACTGTAGCATTTTTTTATAAACTACAGACGTTCGAATTCTGTAATCTTTACGATTTGAAATGATTCTTGTGGTTGGTTCGTTCTACAATATACAGTAGATTTCCTATTCTCTACGTCAGAGACCTTGCTGAACAATAGTATAGTGTTCACCAAATTACGAGAGGTTTAATTCATCATTTCACTAATTTCCCATTTGTTCATACAATACAGGCCTTTGAATAATACCGTCTCTGTCACCTTAAAATAAACAGACTGTACTAAACAAATGTTATCTCGGAAACTACCAATCCGATTTCCTCGATTCTCGTTTCATTTTAATCAGAAAAGCGTATTCGATAATACAAATATAAGTTCCAATCGAAAAATTAAGTCTGCATATTTTTGATTCTGCAAGGAAGTAAGTCTGGAAATCCAGCCAAGAGCTGAATCATAAAGCAAGTGGTTAACGCAGGTAACGGAGCACTCGTGCATGACAAGGCGACACGGAAACAACAAATTGGTGGATCGTTACATTCATCACGGAGTCCCATTCGGCGAAACTATCACCTCGTTCCCTAAACTCGTTTAATGAAACGCTACATCTCACGATACGGTTAGGCATGGATAAGTTGAGCTGCGCATTCAAGAGCGCCGACAAGAGGATTACATGTACCACCGCGGAAGAGAACTTAAACTGATTAAAACAAACTATCAACGTTTTCCGCCACGGAAATTCGCCTGGTTCGTGATGCACGCGGTGTTTCGGAAACTCCTTGCGACTGATTGGTCAAACACTCGACCAAACATCATTTTATTTTGTAATTATCACAATCCTGCAGCTCATTTCACAAAAAATTCAAGGAATGGACCGTTACAATATTTATAAGAAATTGCAGACAAGTCGCTTTCAATGTCACAATTTATTACAACCATGCCGTTAATAAAATTCCTGCGACTCACTGCCAACATCCCAATGACTCTAGATCATCGTACCCTATAATTTCAGCCCCAGCTCACTTAAAAATAGCTCCCACTGTCTTCGCATTAATTCTTCGAATTAGGTCTTCGAATTAATTAACCAGTTAACTGCGGAGTTGAATTTTAAAATCAAGCAATAACGAGTATACGCGTCGAACGCCCTGTTTAGGTCTCTGGCACGGTTGAAAGTCGACGATAAGCTGTCTGGTCTAGCAAAGCGTCCTGCACATCATGGCATGTTGTTAAACAATTAACCGAATGAAAATATCGCGGAACAAAGTCGTTGTTCCAGTCCTGCTCTGTCGTTTCCTCCCTCTACGGGGATGGAGGAAGGGTTAGACGCGACTAATGGGAACGAGGATCCCTTTCCGCGGTGACTAAGGACGGGTTTTCATCCATAGGCACAAAGTGCGCAACGAGAACAAGCCCGGGACACATCATCCGGAGATTAATGCGGCGTGAGATCGGGGCTCTGGGCACCGTGCGATCGCATTACGTCAACGACGAACTCGCGAGAAAGTGTGCGTTTTTCTTCGTCTGTCGACTTCCCCCGGTCTCGTCTTTGCGATTCCTAGTGAATTGTCATCCTGCGCGACTTTGACGACGCGCGCCGGCACAGACTAACGGAGGAACGGGATTTTTGCGAGTTTCGGTCGGAGATGAATTTTTATGTTGAGTGTATGGGGTGTCCGAAGCGGTTCTACCATAATTATAACGCGAGAAATTAAAGATAACACGCGTGTGCTATCTTTTTCTTTGGGAGTGTATGTTGGTGGTAATGCTGGGATGCTAAATTACTAAACTGCGGGTTTTATGCATTTACAATAAAAGTTCCTAAAAGTTTTGTAACAAAAGTTTCTTACATTCCCTTCACCTTGCATCCCTGCCCTTCCCCTCTCTTCCCTTGCCTTTTTTGCCAAGATCCCCAAATTCCCCTTCTACCCCATTCCTCCAGAGCACCCCACCGGAAGTCTAAAATAATTTCGAAATTACAGCACCATCAACGAACTCCATCCCGACGCAAATGGATGTCGCCCCAAATCTCATTTGGCTCGTAAACGAAACGAATTAATACCGCAAGTCGTGCGTTCGCATTACAGACAATAAAGATCCAGAATCAGAAAACAGCGCGATAAAACAGAACGTTATTCATTACCGTTTATACGCACGATAAAAGTTGCTCTCAGGCACAACACCGTCGGAATATAAAATGAGCCTCTCCCTGGCTTTGGTGGAACGCATACCCCCAGCCACTATTTATGAAATCAACTGTGTATCCAGAACGCGGGGTAAAAAAGAGCGACGACCATGACGGCGGCGACGACGAGGAAAAATGAAACCGACACTCGGGCCCGTCCTTTGTGTATCGTTCCACGGTGGCTGTCGTTGGCGACGACGCGTAAGACATTCGCGGATTACCGGGAATGACAGCGCAGCTCTCCCCGTCACTTTTACGACGATAATATTTCAGCGAGACGTCAGTGGTCTTCCTGTTTCGCGTATCGTTCCGCGCATAAGTAGTTGTGCGCCGGAACGTTTCTCGGTCTTCCCTGAACGTTGCTGCGCCGTATTAGTGATTCGCCGCGAGCTAGATCCCGTCTCCGTGAACTCTGAACGCAAGAATCCGACGATCATTCCCGTCGTCATTCGGTTTTAGTGCCGCGCGTTCATCGCTCAATATTGCAAACGAAAGTCGGCTTTGCTAAATTATGCAAATTCGAAGCCCCTCGACGACACAGATTCGTTGACGAGGGCATCGAACAAAAATTTATTGTTTTTGATCAATCGATATCTTGGATTGTTAAGCACGTGGCAGCATCCACAGGAAATTTTTAATCACTCGTCGAACAGAAGAAACTTGATACAAAGAGTATTAAAAGTATAAGAGTACAAAAGAGTTTTTGGAATTACTGAGGAATTACTGAGGAGAGCACCAGATGGGAATTTATTTGTCTAGCAAGATGATACTGCTGTACAAATGATTTTGATCGATGTTTTCAGATGTTGAGCGCGCGTAGCGTCGACAGGAAATTTTGTATTCATCGCGGAAAATATTTCTAGTCGATTGTTCGGAATTTCACATTAAATCGCCATTTAGGAATTCCGGATAAAAATGCGTAAATAATATAGCTTCATCTGCGGACGAGAAAACGAATCTAAAAGCAATTACCAACAGATTGATTGCTGCCAGATTGCCCCAGAGAATAAGCAGTCCTCCACTTAAAACTTTCTTTCTTCCGTCTAATAGAGGCAGAGATTAGAGTCATTAGCCTCGTAGTACAGCCTCATAATGACGAAGTAGAATTGTACGACCAGTTTTTCTAAGCGCCACGCCGCCGCGATAATTGCGCGGCTCTCTGGTTAAAGATAATAAAATAACAACCACACCGAGGGTACCGGCGGAATTTGAATGAACAGCGGCCGTGGCATCCTGATCAACGAGTTTTTGCTGTTGTCCAGATGAGTCTTGGGCGGCACCGCGTTCATTGAGGAAGCACCACTATAATGATTTTTATTCTCGCTATGGCCGCCGCCGGCAACTCGTTGTTCTCGCACGAACACCTCTACACAGGTCCATAAATCAACTGGTATACGCAAACACGGGATCGCTTTTACACGATATTAACCGAACAGGCCGATTAACTAAAATGTCACATATGCGATTACAGGTTGTATTCGACCGGTGGAAAATCGATGGTGAAGAGAACGAGTTTCGATTTGTGTTCGTGACTCGATTCTGTCAGTCTAATAAATCGCGATTTTCGAGGAAAATTCCCATTTCTCCATAGCTTTCCGTCGAATTTTTATTTGGAAAAATTTAAACATTTGGCTGACGCAGGAATTGTACATTCAATTAGAGACTATAATCAGCATCTCTGAATTTGTTCAGCCTTCCCTGAGACCTAGAACATCAACAAAATCAGGCAACTGTCTTTTGCAGATGAAGGGCTCAATCTTAAATAACGTTCTAAAAACTGTACGTCTTAGAAGTTTAAACATTTGGACATAATATCACTTGTACAATACATTAGAGACCATAATAAATGTCTGAGAATTTGTTCAGCCTTCTTTGATGCCTAGAACATAAAAGAGATCGGGCAAATATTTTGCAGACGAAGGGTTGAATTTTAGACAACGTCTTGGAAATGAATTTCTGGTTTTCGAGGCATTGTGAAATTAAAACTTCGATCAATTTTGATTTTGTAGGATTTTTATATGGATCTTGAAGGTCTGAGCAATTAAATATATGCCTGTCTCACCCCCTCTCTTTGAGTTCACGTCTCCCCAAGCTTCGCTTTCGAGTCATCCCCGCGGAAGTACTTCACCAACCCCTATTTCTCACCCTCGTTTTTCTCCGGCTTGGTGCGCTTCTTCTTTTGTTTTCACCCGTCATCCCCACCCGTGCGACCCTCACCTTGAATCCGACCACACGCGCGCCTGCTTATTAAATTTGATATCGGACCGGTTTCGTGGATCGCGGATCAAGAGTTTCTGTGTTTCTGTTTTTGTGATCCTCCTGTTAATGACTCCAGGGTTTATGAACCGAGACTGGAAGTCAAGAAGGGATGCGAGGACACGCCTCTACAGGGTGTGCGCAGAAGAATTAATTTGTTACCACGAATTTATAGCGTGTGTTCTTTAATCTGCTGCTTATTTTATTTTTACATGCGAAGAAGCACTATAAAATACAACGTAATCATTTCAATTTGATTAATCCTGTTGTGGCACCCCGGGGACTTGTCCGAGCTTGTAGAAATTTTCTGCGTGTCATTTTTTGATAGTGTCTTGCCAAATAATTGCAAATACGAATTTTCATTAAGTTCGTTTCAATATTTAAATTTTTTAATGATATCGTAATTTTTCATTCTATACTTTTGGAAGGTTGTCATTGTGACATTTTGTTAGACTTGAAGGGTTAAATCAAACTTATAAAATCTTGTTGAAGACACATATTTGTTTGATTTTACTGCTAAAACAGAAAGCATTTCTTTATTGCAACTCCAACCATTTTATAATATATAGTTTCCAACTCCTTTTCAAGTTAGATACATTTTATTCAGTTTAGAAACAAATTAAATTATGGAGGATCGAGTTGAATAGAAATTTATATTCGGTTCCAATATTTCTGAAAGTAGATTTTTAGAAGCCCCTGAAGGTTTAAGATCTTCCATGAAATGATTGAAATTTATGTCGACAAGAAAGCATGAAAGGCAGAATGGAGATTTCCGCCGGCAACATTTCTACATCTATGCTCTACATGTATGTAGATTCGTGTTGAAGGGGGTGCTCGAGCATAATATTTTTTCGATGACGCGGGAATGCCTCGCAGAACACGTTTCAGCAGTTTACGATAAAGTCATGAATCTATTCACACGGTAGTCATAAACGGAGAGACGAGGTTTCTAACAATACACGTGTCTTCGGCCATATGGTGAATATACGCGGAGGCTTAGAGGATGTTTGAAAAGGATCGCTTTAGGGGATTTCGAGGTGGTTTTTTTCACTGCTTATGGTATTTTAATACTAGCACGGTGACGGGGCGCAAGTGCACAATGTCGTTTCGTGCACAGAATCTTGACAATTTCATCCTAACTATTTCAATACGATCTTCAGAATTCTTTGCCCGAAACAATATTAAAATATTATCAAATCCTTAAATTCGCCGGACATTACGAAAATCTCAATTTCTTAAAAATCTCAGCACTACAAAATTCTCAGTACTACAAAAATCTCAATTGCATAAAAATTTCAGCATTAAAAAATTCTCAACAGTTTAAACATTTCAGCATTACAAAAATCTCAGTAGTACAAAAATCTCATCACGGCAAAATCTAAATTTCACAAAAATCTCAACACTACAAAAACCGCAGCACTACAAATATCTCAGCACTACAAAAATCTCAGCGCTATAAAAATTTCAGCGCTGCAAAAATTTGATACTGCTGAATGCTTTATTATATTCAACTGTCAGCAAGCTTCATCACAAAATAAGCATTTTTGCGAATCAGAGACGACACCTACGGTCTACCGAGAGGAACCCCTAAATCAACCATCAATTATCAACCCCCAAAGCAATCACTCTATAAATATACATTTCTCTGAACACATTGTTCAGGACACCAAAAATTGAATGATAAAACAACTTCGCCTCGGTCACTGATTAATTTAACAGTTAAAAAATAAAATGGAGACTGAGTTTGCAGTTAAACTCACATTTTCTGTGCTCCCAATCTTTCAACCCTCTACTACGCGAAGTATCGCGATCAAATCGCCTGAAAATGCAGCAAACCCATCGGCAATTTTTCCCATCGTCTCAAATTTCTTCGCGACAGCGAATCGCGGGGGTAGCGTGCAGAAAGCAAAAAGGAAGGCTCCTGAAAGATGGAGCGGCCGCAAAACCGTTGAAAAACGAGGGTGAGAAACAGGGGTTGGAGAAGTGCTTCCACAGGGATGACTCGAAAGCCTGTAGCGAGGGAAAGAGCCTGAGCCGAGCACATAGAGAGAGAGAGAGAGGGAAAGGAAGGGCGACAACAGGACGAGGATAAGACGAGAGGGAGGTAGAGCCGCGGTGACAAGGGGTGGTTGAGGGTAGGGGAATGAGGCAGCCATACATTAATTACTCGGATGTTATATGCATGTTGATGGGATACATATGTATGAGCACTTGTAAGTAAGTTGCGTGCTGGTTGTGCCAAGAGAATATTCCCCGGGGAGGCCCGGCGACGGTCTGGCATCGAGATTTCAAGCGGGACGAGGCGGGGAGGAGCGGAATCAAGCGGAGAGGAAGCGGAGCCGTTGTCTCGCCCCATTTAGAAACGCGAAAAAATTTTCTGCGCCCTGTTCCTAACCGGGCAGACGAGCAGACAGACTCCGAGCACCGTAGAAAGGGGTGGTCTTCGATTCCGAGGAACTTTATTCGCGCTCGGCGAGACGAGTCCCGAGGGGTGTGCACGTTCCTAGCAGCCAGGGGTTGAAAAACGACGTCCCCAGTCCCAGAGCCGCGAAAATTCGCTGCGATTTGCTTACGATTCACTGCTGCGAGCCTCGACCCTCCTGCGGGCCACGTCTGAGCAGCGTTTCAACGTGTATTTACTCGGTTCTGGACCAACGGCACC
>CM052125.1:13756229-13813582 GCA_028454245.1 Halictus quadricinctus | reverse complement strand
GGGAAATTTTTAGGGACTATAATGAATTTTTATTCATCGCGAAATGTCCTGCTGTTAGTCAAACGACCGGTGACAGATTTTTCATTTTACGATTATTGTACGTTCAGTGATCGATCAAATTGTCAGAGCCACGATATAAAAAATATTTTTTTTATTCCACGCACGTAGACTCCCATTTGAAAATTGATTGTTTGATGCAACACTGTCAACTTATGCAAGATGGTTCTCAGAATTTGTTCACACACTGTGGACGTATAAAAATGCGTTTATGGAAAATGATTTTATAAGAAGAATCTCTTAGAGTCTGTCTGCAGAGACACTTAACACTCTACCCAGAGGTCAACTTTCCCGAGTCCCAAATTTTCCATCGAAAAGTCGAAAAGAAAATAAATTTTCGGTACAAAGAAAATCAATGTTTGATACTAAGTAGAAGATTAGATCGCTGAGATAACTGTCAACCTGCAGCAGCATGTTTGCTAGCTCGATTTCCGAGGCTAGAGTCGCCTCTATCGGCCTGGCAGCCTGTTAATTAAACGGAAACAATTTTTCGATGATGCTACAGGCCAATTACTCGACCAGCAGACCGCCGCGACGTCAACAATGATTTGCATCGTCGATTAAAACGCAAAACGATGCCGGCTCGCGTGGCTGTCAAGAATATTCAGCGCTCGTTGAGTCGTTAACTCGCTTAAATGCGTTCCTTCTCTTATGAATATGCAAACGGGTTATAATGCGTGGGTTATTTGTCCGCGTGGCTCGCGATAGTACGGGAAATACATCGGGTCCCACGGGTGCGGGATTCAGTTAATGGATTAATAACTTGATCACCGGCGTGTCCTTTTATTAAACAATCATCTGGAGATCGAGTCCTTGTTAAGCGTGGCACGCAGGAAGATGCTATCGCGGTGTGATTGAATAATCTCGAGTTCACAGATGCGAATGAATGTCTTGTCACTGTCTGATAGTGATCGCGGAAACGTCATCAGATTGACGAGGGGTCCTGGGGGGTCCTGACGATTTTACGACTTAGAGGATTTTTAGTTTTCGTTATTGAGAAGTTGGAGAGATGTATAATCCAAATGTTAGATAAATATGGCCTGGAAACCTTGGTGCTAGGGCTCTACTAAGATCCTAAGATCTACTCTAAGATCCTAAGTCAGTTTAGGGGCCCAATAATTCATTCAATACTGAGCACCTAAACTACTACTAGGCCTTGGAGACCTCAATTCTAGGACACTATCAATGCTAAGCAGCTAAGATCCCGGGGTCCCAGAAATGATACAAATTCAATGCTTTCTATTTTTAAGAATTGAGCACTTAGACCGAGTATGGCTTTCAAATATTAGGTAAATAGGGCCCAGGAACCTCGGTTCTAGAGCTCTATTTGTGCTAAGCTACCGAGGCCTTCAGGATTCAGTCACTGACTTAATCACAGGCTTAATAGTTTATTCTTCTCATTACTGAGCACTTGAATTAGCTTTCTACTTCATATATTGTACTACGAGGCCTTGGAGACCTCAATTCTTGGACCAAGTATTTATTTCAAATATTAAATAAATAGGGCTTGGAGAACTACATTTTAGGGTCCCTCGAAAGCACCAACTTTCTAAGTTTTCAGTGACTTTAAGGGTACGATACCGGTTCCTTTTGGCTCCAAGACACTTGGGTCAAGCATCTACTTCAAATAGCAAGCAAATAGTCTACGTGATAATTCGATTCCAGAATCCTGTCAGTGCTAAGCTATCAGGCTATCAACGTCCCAGAGACTGTCTAGTCTAACTACTTTGCCATCTTAATTACTACGTATCTAATATCAATCAATCAGGGTGTACACTAAATAAAATAGAAAATCTATTTGCGGATTAACTTGAGCGTAACCTGTATCCTGCGATGAACGTGCAAATGAGGAGTTTTCGCGAGACAGTTTGCTAACCTCACTAATTAAAACGAGCAATGAGACGGCACAGTAGGCGCACTTTCTTTGCTAACTAGACATTCTTGGCAACCGTTTGCAGACGGAACCAACTACTACGGGGAATATATGAACCGTCTAATTGTCATTAACGGGGCATCTTCGTCGGTGTAGCGTTACACTTAGCGTCTATTTGTCCGTAGTTTAATTATTAACGAAAATTATGTATTCACCGTGCAGCCTAGAGAGTAACCGAGAGAGAAGGAGAGGGGGAGAGATGGAAAGAACAAGTTACTCTAGGCCGGCCCGGTTAATTGCCACAATTAGATTTGATTAATGCTTCTAATTACACTTTCTTTTTTCATCGCGTAACGAGCCCTGGGTATCGTTGCCAGTGAATCACCGCGGTTAGGGCTGATATATGCAATGAAAATTAATATTTGACGTAACCGAGCAATCAACGAAATTTATTTAAAGCGGTCCCCGCTTAACAAGAAAATTCCGCCGTGCGAATTTGCAATTTCCATTTTTTTATTTTATTTTTTTTTTTTTGGCACGGACTTCCTGCTGCGTCTCCATTAAACTACGCAATTTATTTTCACTAGTTGACTGTTATCGAGTCATTTAAATACTTAATGACGTCATAATTAGAATGTTGCAAACAGTGTATCCTGAACGGGACACCAAAGTAATTGCTATTCGATTACGAGCGAATTTGATTACTATACTCGATATTAATCAATAGAATACACCGACACAATTCAAAATTAATTGTCTCGCTATTTAACAACTAGTCCGCTATGATACAGATGCTCGACGAAAGTGTTTTAATTATTCGATAATAATTTATACATTGTAACTCCAAATGTAATGTCAGTGCATAAAGTTATTTAATTGCACAGGTGTTTATAGATAGCAATCACGATAAGACAAACAGTCGTCACTGGCAATTAATAACGCTCCGTGCTTTTATTTATGTTAGCCGATCTTAACTTAAACGGCAAAAGTAAAAGCTGAAATTACCACACTTAATTAACGAAGTTTCACCCGCTTACGTAATACATTCCGACATAATTAGCAATGTACGCAAAATGCTACTCGTAACTAATGCAATTTTGTGCTGGAAATCGGAGCGACTGAACTTAATTAATTGAAATACGTACTTGCAGTATTAATGATTCAAGGAAACAAGGAGAAACATGAAATTCCAGTCACGATTCTGATTGAGCAGCTGCGAACTGTAATTGAAAGCTTAATGTATTTAATCAGCTCATCAATTAAATAAAAAGAAAGCAATAATAGCTTCATTTACAAAGACAATAAAATTTCATTGTCCAAAAAATGAGGCTGATTCACAACTGTGATGATGCAAAATTGCATAGAGTATTATACAATTTTAATGTAATTATTGTAGGAGAATAATATTGAGTGAGATGCAATTGCAAACTGAGATCGAAGAAAATAAAGAGAGGTGCATTTTTATAAAGCAGGGAGATATAATGACGTAAACATGGAATATAGTACTTTCACGATTCTAATCATGCAAAATCGGTTCAGTTTGCAGTTTCAACGCTCATTTCGCTGGCCGAAGGAAATGATTATCGTGCAAGAAGCAGTTGCAAACTTTGATGGAACGAAATGATTACAGTGCAACGTGTAACTGAGAACTAGATAATTTCACGGCAACATCGACAACGTCCTAGGAAAGCGGGGTAGATGCATCCTGTCGCATGAAAACGTGCGAATAGCATTCCGCGAAACCGTTTAAGCCGGAATGCCTGATACAAATTCCAGCCACCGTCGTTTTCTTATTATATGATATACCTTGACTCACGGCTTGTCTTTGTCATTACAGTGACAATGATAGATGCGAAGGCAGTGGCAGGTGGAATTGCTCAGTTACCGTGCGACGTGGATCCGCCGGTCTCCGGAGACAAGCTACATCTAGTTATTTGGTACAAGGGGGACGCAGACACACCGATATACAGGTAAATTTATACTTGCACCACTTCTATCCAGCAGACTACGAACGTTTACGCAAATTCACATCTCGCTGGTTGAACACTGCGAAAAACTCCCACTGAAATTCCATCTGTTCGCAAAATTCTGTCTTACAGAAATTTCATTTCACATCGCCGGCACTGTACGGCGCTGCACAACTTTTTAGTCCATTTCTTTGTAATTTATCTGCAGCTTTCTATATGTTTGTACACCATAAACGTCTTCGAAATTCAGTCTGAAATAGATTAATGCCGCTGTTCCTTGAATTTTCTTCACATGAAATAGATGGAAATTTGCATGAACGTTCGTAGGCTACATTTATGCATGTGTTGTGAAGCAATAGAGACCAAAAATCACGATTAAAAAATACGGATCTGTATCGAGAAAAATATTACACCGTTTCACTGCATTGTATTTCAGCCCATGACTGTTTTTACCATAACTTTGTTAATACTTAAAGCTTTTAAAAATCGTTTGGCAAGAATGAACTAAAGACTGCAAAGATTGATATCAACCAAAAAATTTCGGACCAAAAATCTCTTTCAAGAAATAAAAAATTAAATAGTCATTCTATTGCATCCTATCGCGCTCACTACGCATGCCACGAGTATAACTCTGTAAATACTTCGAATTTTAATAACTCGTTCGGCAAGAATATTCCAAACACTGCAAAGGTTGAGATCAACTAAAAACTTTCGGACCAAAAATCTCTTTCAAAAAATAAAAAATCACGCACACTACGCGTGTGCCGGACACACATTTGTCCCTTATCATAACTTTGTTAATACTTAAAACTTTAAAAAATCGTTTGGCAAGAATGAACTAAAAACTGCAAAGGTTGAAACCAACTAAAAAATTTCAGACCGAAAATTTCTCAGAAGAAATGAAAAATTAAACAATTATTCCACTGCATCCTATCGCGCTCACTACGCGTGCGCCAGACCAACGCTTGTCCCCAGTACAACTCTGTGAATATGTTAAATTCTGAACCTCTTTGCAAGGACATTCAACGAGCTACAAAGATTGAAACGAGGCGAAAGAGTGCAGCCCAAAAATGTCTCGTAAAAAATACAGACCACAATCCAGACCGGTATCTGGAACGAAGAAGAACCGCGTTGTTTCGGTGCGCGACCGCAGAGAGATGTATCCGGTAGAATACTTTAACCGTTTGAGGGGTACACGGTAACCGTGATGCAGGATGCTCCAGTTTTCCGAGTATACCTAAGGCGTGGCGAATGATATTTACCGTGGGCAAACATTTTGAGAAAGTGAAACTGGTAGGGCCTGGTGTGCCCGAGGAATAAAAGACAGCTCGGCGACCCTGGGCGGCCACGGTGAATCGCGCGATCTTTCATCGGTTCCAAGAGCAATTAGAATAGTTTTCGGCCTTTCACGTTAAGGGAGCCACTTTGAAATTCTCCGGATAAATGCTGCATTGCGGGCAATCCACTTTCTCGCGGCATTCTTCCCATAAATTCATTTCCGCCGAGCGAATTTTACGTCTGAAATGTTGCCAGTTCGCTCCCTCCCCCTCTCTATCTCTCTCTCTCTCTCTGTTCTCATGTTGCTCGTTCTCTCTGTTTGTATTTCATTATCCACGCTCCACGGTCTTACTATATTTCGCTAATTACACTGTCGAACGTGTGTTGTAAGTAGACTACGAATTTTAATGGGAACCCACGTTCCTCGCAGCCTGAACGAAGATTAAACGGAAACGTATTTTCTTCCAGCGACGCTCTGCGATCGGCTTAACAACGGAATAAAAGTTAACGTTCGACGCTGCTGTTTTACCGTGCTAATGTTTTACCGTGCTTCGTTCACCGGTGTTTTCAATAACTAATTGGCAGATTCAGTTTTTTACTTCTTTCACATACGCTGTTAAATTCGGTGAAAAGATAATTGAAACGTCGACTACCGTACGCGGGATTTTTAATAAGTAGACTGCGCGTTTTGTTCGTTCGTGGCGAAAATGAGTGAGCGAAGTTTAAAGCATCAGACAGATAAAAAATATTCGAGGATAGCAGTGTATTATATCAGCTTTGTAAAATCATGATGACTAGGTTTACGAGAAGCGTTCCAATGTTTCTAATTTACTATTATTGAGATGGTAAAGATTTATTAAGACAAATTTGTTAAAGATTGTTAAGACAAATTTATTTCTTTGGGGACATATCGTTAGAAAAATTACTTTTGGTTTGAATCGTCACTTTTAGTGCTCCGTAAATTCAGTGTGAAAAGAAAAAAAGATATTCTACTCTCTCTTTCTACAATTTTTCTTTTCCGTAAAGATGTTAATAAGCTATCATCGGTTTTATTCCTATATTTCTTTCTGCAAAGAATCGCCACGATTTTAAGGAAAAATCGTGGATGCGTATTTAATTAAAATTAAATCGACGACGTTCCAAATTTTAGAATGATTATGCCTTATTTTTTATGCAAAGTTTTACGTCGAATTTGTAGTCTGAAAGGCGGTCGTATAGAAAAGAAACACTGCAGCACGTTTTCGCCGGTAACACGTTAAAACGTCGTCGATTCGCGTCGCAAATCCACTCAGTCGGGAAAATTCCAAAGAAAGTAGAACGAAGGAAACCCGTTCACACGGTGTCAGAACCTCTGACGATCTCGAACGATCCGTGGCATTATGCTACGTGTCCACGTGATGTAGCTCTTGAGAATTATACCACTTTTACGTGCCGGAACTAGTTTCAGACATCGACTCGTGTTCTCGTTTACAATTTTTTGGGATTACTGCACCTGACACAAGGATTTAATTTATTCCTAGGTGGCTGTCATGTCTAATATCAAGCTTCATGTAACCAGGAATGATAGGTCTCCTTGCTGAGCTCCTTTTACAATGTTCCTCACGAAAACATTCAAACAGTCTTGAAGCAATGCTATTTTCCGGAATGCTATTTGCTAGACGGTGGAATTATCGTGTTGGGATAGAGTAAATCATTATATCCATGTTCAAAGATAATTCTCAAACATGAATGACTTTGAAAGACTTGAACAAGTCTCCTGAAAGACCGACATATCAGGCTAATGAATTCGTTATGGAATAGGTTACACATCTACCTAAATGAAAACATACAGTTCCATATAAACAGAGATCTCATTGAAGATACCTATTAAAATTTTAAATAAAAATTTATTGAGACTGCAATGATGCATTAACACCTTGACTGCCAAGCAAACTATAAACCTCAAAAATCCCATAAAATCAAAGTAAGTTATTTAATGAAATAAAAATTGAAAAAAATTAAATGCATGATATTGCATAGTCCTGCAACTTTCTTACATTTTACGGATCCCAATCAAATTTGGTACAATGAATATATTAACGTAAAAATTCATTTTAAAACCTGGACAAATAATTCATGTCACTTATGGGTGACATGGCAGTCAACGTGTTAAAGGGAAATTATGCAATAAATCTTTGAATAATTCTTTGAACATACAGGAAAGCTGACGGTACAACCGAAAAATTGACGATTCTACCTTTAAAAAAATAAGAATTAATCGCCGGCTAATCGTCGTAAAAAAAAAAAAGATAATAACCAGCCGGCAGTCGGAACTGGACATAATAGGGAACGAATGAAATTGTCAGGAGTGAAATCATCAAGTCGACACGAAGCATAAGTCCAGGGACGTCCTCGAAGACCGGTTCCCGGGTCGCCACAAGCCTCTCGGTGCCCGCGGCGTTCCCTGCTACCGTGCAAAGAGAAAAAGGCGTGGAACACCTGCCCAGACACGGCGTATAATCGTGAATCGTTCGATCCGATCGCCCATAGATCGTTTCGATCCCTTCCCCCTCTCCATCCCTTGTAGCCGAGATTTTCTCCCGGTTTGACCGGGGATTTCGGGGGCGAGCTAGTTTTTCGATCACTCGGGATCGGTAAATATTTGCGCGGAGAGTTTCATCGCGGCCGCCGACGCCGCGCCGGTTCACCCGGATTGATATTAACCGCTTTGAGCCCCGCGGAGAGAGAGGACACCGATCGATTTCGTTGTAATAATACTGCCAAGCAAATACGAGATTTTGATTATACGGGGTCGAGCGGTGCCTAAAAGAAAAATACAACGTTCGTTTGGGAACGAACGGAACAAACGCGTGGCGTCATACAATCGAAGCGTTACATCTGATTTCGGTCATGCACGAGGTGACAGTAATCTTCGATCTTGGTTAGAAATTGATTTTCATTGCGGTCCGATTCAGTGAACCGTGTTTCATTGCGATCTTTAGAAAGGAACGAGCAGTATCCGCTGTGATAAATTGTAACTTTCGGTTCTTGGCAATTGACAACCAACCTCTTAAATAAAAAGAAAACACAGTGGTGTGCTAGAATTTTTAATTCTTTGGACCGCTGATTTCAAACTTTCAGGACTATATGGATTTTTGCGTTTATAACGAAATTGAGAAACCGAGACACTTTCACAAAATATTGTATTATTTTAAACCTATAAACTCTTGCCAACTAAGCCGCCTGAAAATCCAAATACAATTGAATTTGTTTTGTTTAACAGCAGAGATGTCAATCGAAGGAGATAAATTTTTTAGTTGAAGCACGTATGATCGTACGATCGCCATTTCTGTGATAAATTAGCTTACTCAGGATTAAAATGACTTGAGGGAATTTTCTGTTCAATACAGGAGCGAGGTGAACATTTATTTCCCTCATCGATAATTATAATATGTTAACAATGATATATCGACGTTGTTGAACTTGTTTTATATCTTTAGACTGTTTTAAATTGCACCAACTCATTTTTATCGCAAATGCATAAAATCCGCAGTCTTGTAATGAGGATCGAACGAAGGCCAAAAAGAATGAAACATTCATTTAAGAACGATCGGAACGTATGCGAATCGTATCGTATAAAGGGGAGCAGGTCAACGACAACGCAGTTGTCAAATGAATGGATTTATTAGTAACAGTAAACCAACTCGCGGATACACGTGACGTTGTACAATCTACGGGACAATATGATTCAGTGTCGCCGCGGACAATGTGTAATACAGAGGCCGCGGCGCAGTCAGTTTGTTCCGCGTTGAAATGGCAAAGTGAGAGTAATGCGGCCGGTTCTTTTTGTATTGAGATATATAGAAATATAAATTAGAACGGGAATTACGGGACACCGGGTCTCGGGAAAGATTTATAAGAGCGCCGGAGAGGTCTGGATCGTGTAAATTCGACGGTGTGGAACTGAACGACCGTGAATCCTGCCGGATTTCGAGTTCTCGAGCCGCTGCTTCCGCCAGATTTTGATTTCGAATGTAGAAATCGCTAGAACTTTAAATTTATTGTTCTTGGAAACGGTAGATCCGACCAGATTTGGTTCCCCAGTCTCTAAGAATCCTTGAGAAATTGGATCTATGGATCTGCAAAGCCTTCGAACCCCAAACGTAGAAACTGAAGTATTCCAGAACCTCTACAGCTTCTAGAATCCTTCAAAATAAAATTTGAAACACAAGTAGCTTGCAACCTCTTAATCTCGAAAACTTCAAATCTTGAAAACTGCAGACTTGATCGAACGTGATCTTTAGGAATTTTTTCTGAAGAAATGTGTAGTAAAATATGTAGTAGTGTAGTAATTTTTTTGTAACGATACCCGAACAAATTCCCGAGTAATAAATAACAATCCCAGAAACTGTATTACGTCTGGATTCTTCAAAACGACTTCCGGGAATGTGGCTGCCACTCAGCCATTTTTCGAGATTTTCCTACGAAAAAATACTATAAACTGCACAACATTTGTGCTTTTGAGTAACCCACTCGTTATAAAAAAAACAACCATTAATTTCCTCAGAAAAAATTCCTAAAGATCGCGTTCTTTTCAGGCTGCTAACTAGACGCGCCACCCGTAAGTTTGACCAATTGACGAATTTATTTCTAACATTATGGAAAAAAATACATAAGATTGCAACAGAACCGTAGAAAAATAGGTTTTCTTAATATAAAAATTTCGCGAATTGTCAGAATTGTTTCGCCAAGGGGCGTACGAGGGTTAAACGTCCATAAAATGGATCGCCCACTCTCACCCCGTGCAACCCCCTGATCATCGAATCACGAGCCGGTTAATTATGGTCGCGATATTGCCGCGCGTTCATGTACATAAGTATAATACGTCCGTCACGACGCGGCAGGACTTTACAATCCACTGTTTTATTAAAACCGAGAACTCAAGGTTTCCGGAGTCGAGTTTATTTTCCTCCGAGCCCACAGACGGTGTTTTCATGCCACCCCCTGGAGCACCCCCCCCCCCCCGCTCACCCTTGGTTGTGTACGAAAGGAATAAAGAGATGTCTTATATCTCTTCTGCCCGCGTTTTTATTCCCCTTCCTCCGCGGAGAAAGCACAGGGATGAAAGCTACGCCGATGCGCAAAGGGATGCCAGCTACAACCCCGGATCGTTTCGGAGTTGTTTAGAACGAGGCTCGGGGTGTCTTAAGCATTTTAGTGATCTCTTCATACGCCGCTTCGTGGTTTAGAGCTGCCTTTCGGTGGTTAGGGCCAGCCTGTGATACTTTTTCGTGTGGTTGAATCGCGATCTTGCGCCATCGCAGAGGAACAGAGTACATTTTTAAAGCTCCTCTTGTCGAGCGAGCTTCGAACAGCTTTATTGGTGTCTCTCGATTGTGTTTTTCATTTTTAATATACTGCCGGTGCTGATCAAAGGCTCAGATTCTCTTGTGAACACGCTAGGCGAGCGTTTTTGTTGAGAGTTTATTTGATTTTTGCCGTACTGTGCGCCTGAATAAATTAATTTATTTAGCGACCTTGAATTCTTATTGCTGATAGCAATCCCCGTGGGACAAATGTATTTTTTTGGAAAAATTCGATACAAATCGTGTTAGTCTGTCTGATAAGTATGGACAGTAACAATAATATCATTATTAAGAATATATGGAGAAAAAGGACGGGTATTATTAACAACGGTGGTCGAAGAAAAGAAAATTGCTTTTTGTACGATTTACATCGTGGAATTGCCTGTATTACGAATTTTTATCTGCTTCTGGGGAAAATATATTAAGCACACCGAGGGACAAATTACTTCCTGATGTGCATGCTACAATGCTACTTGAGAAAAATGAGCGTGCACTCCTCGGTCTAATTGTATAGTTCCAATTGGGCCGTTTTCTTCCCCTGTACCGCCGCCACAGGCAGTTTCTCTGTCCCGCAAGCTGATATATGAATTGCACCGAGCTTAAAGGTATCCCACGTTGAAATTATGAACGCGGCAGTATTTCTCGCGGTGCATAAGTAACTTGGCTGCAGTATTACATCCGCGAATTTACGACTCTCGATTGCTCAGCGCTGTGAAAAGTACCGGGAACAAAAATTGTTGCCTTCAAATACCCATAAATTAATCTTAAGACGCATCACCAATCCCTAGATTACAAATACCATAATTTGTGATACCAATAGTACCATAAAATATGACAGCATCAAAAATTTAGCGAATAATTCTACTAATAATTCTAGTAATAATAATTCTATAATAAATTACGTGTAACGTGACATTTGAAATACATCTCGCAACACAAAAGAGGGAATTTTCACTCTGAGGAATATACGAGACTTAAGTTAAACTCGAAAAGGTAAGAACCAGAAATAAATGTCCCCAGTAAACATTCTATCAATTTTAATAATTAACTTGCTAAATCAGGGGACGATTTCTTACAGAAATTTTACAAAATAATTTCCCTAAAAATCGACAGGTGGTTCGAATCTTTCAGCTCTCGTAGTATTGAAATATTGTACTTGCAGTAGTCACAAGCAATTCGAACAATTTTCAGAACAAGCAGTGCAATTCCTTGACAATCACACTGCGAAACTAGCGACCTCTGACACGCCAGAAAATCAAAGTAATTCATTAGGTAGATTTACAATGATTTCTCCATATAAGTCGCCAAGGATGATACTGCATCTTGTAAAGGATTACTAAATCGTCAATTTGCTGGATGAAAATTGTGGGTCCAAAATAAAGTCACTGATCGATTGCGACTAATATTTAACGAAATAAAAATCGAAAAGCTAAAATCTGTACGTACTGAGCACTTCGTGCAATCTCCAGATCGGGTGATTGGAGTTCGCGTGTTCCGTTTGACAGAAACGGCAAAGATATGGCGAACGTTGAACGGGTTGCACAGTCGACTTCCGGTCGGCACCCCTTAGCCGTACGCGTGATTTCGGTTGTTCAAAGCGGCCGTTTGCCGGCCGGAAACTAATTAACCGTGAACTTTAGCGCGTAACAGCGAAATAATTGGTTTGCACGACGAAATCAGGCCGTGGGATCGATCTCTCGGGGCGAAACGATGTGGCCGCGCGGCCAACCCCCGGAAAAATCGAGTTCGAGCCTCGGTTCATTTTACCGGATTGATAATCCTGCTGGTTTCCCAGGCAAACGGTGTAACTTCATTATGAACGGCGATTCGATGGGATTAACGGGCGCGAATGTTTATCCTGACTTCAGTTTAATCGCCGAGACCCGTTGTTTGTTGATTAAACCAGTTCGAAGCAGTTTCTCCGAAATGCCTTTCCGGAAGTCTTCCTCCAATCCACTCGCTTCACACTCTCCAAATTGTCTTCTAAAAATGTCCAGACTTTTGTCGTACTCTTCATAAAATTATTGGGAGAATTTGATTAACACTAGATTTACGGGACCCGTGAAAATGACGGATTCTAATATTTTCAAATTGCGAATATTCAGATTGTAAAAATGCATCCATCAGCAATTATTTAATAAATTGATTTTTTGGGGTATATATTATTTTAAAAATGGCTACAAACTTTGATCGATACATTCATGTTATTTTTAATAAACCTTTAATAAACCTAGTGTTAAAAAAGCAGAGTATAGAGTCGAAGAAAATTGTTTTAATACTTGACTGCTCCGTCACTCTGGTACAAACAAGAGCGACAGGATTTTTTAAAATTGACCTAAAAATTAATTTTTGCAATATTACATTCAGTCTATCAAATTTATTTTATTCGTTCGATTATTCATTTATTTATTTTATTTTATTCATTTTATTAAGTATATTCTCAAGTTATTAACTGTCCAGAAATATACATTTAGTTCATCTTGCGAATAATTAATGCACTTTCGGTATGATTGGAAGGCTTACATTAGAAATGCAACTGCAAATGATTAGGCGTGCCACGAATGAATTTGCACGCCTAACATTACTATTTTCGTTCGCACGTCCACATAAACCCGAAACTTGCCAGATTACTCAAGTACTGAAGAACGAGCGTTCAATCTCAGTCGACGGTCGCATCAGCGGCATCACAAGGATATTTTCATTTTAGAGATGCAGGTGGTTAGCGTGCCATCATTTGGCCCCGTTTACAAAAACTGAATGGCATGAAAGGGATTCGCAATGAGGCGGATAAAGGGAAAATGGCAGCGCATTCCGGGAACGAGAGCGTAACACACGATGTCGCGTTAGCGCTCGTAAACATTTTGAAAAAAATCTCGTGATAACCGGCCCGGTAACAAATAGCTGGCTATAATAACGCCGACAGAATATGGTAGCACGTTGATTGCGCGGCTCGGCGCGGAATGCTCGCGGGAAATGTCGCGCCTCGCGAGACAACCGTATGCGAGAGATAAGAAAAACGGTTGCGGTTAATTATTAGGGGTTGCAGAATTTCCCTCGCCGCGTTACGTCGTCAATAACAGCCAACACGCGAAATTATGGCGGATATTACAATTAACTGTCTCTGTACTCCTATTTTCGCTGTGAAATCGAAGTGATCGTCATTCCGAACTGTGTTTGCAAGTGTAAATTGTTTTGTGATACCTAGAATTGTGTACAATTGCGTGGAATTGTATTTAGTATATTGTCAACTTTAAAATAGCTGGGAATAATCGAAATTTTTTTCGAGGTTTTACTGTTTGTTGGAATTTATTTTTAGGAGACTCGCGTTTCACATACTTTCATTTATTGGCATACTAGGTGGAGGATATAGTAATTCATGTATTCGAGCATTGAAAATACAGTGATTTCTCTACATATGTCGCCAAGGTCTGGATGATAAACGTCGCGGGGTATACTCGAATGACCTCGGTCGCCGAGGAACGTAACACGGCAAGACCCGTGTTGTTGACATATATCGAGAATTCATTGTAGTCGCAATTTATTTGAGAAATATAAAAACTCTATACCAAAGTTTACGTTTTATATTCGATTTTACATAAAATGTGCTGCAAAGGATTAAAGGAATTGCTCTGATTTTGTACGATTTTATTTATTAACGGTTCGGTGGCCAATCTATTAATTATCGTACGTAAAATGTAAAATGAAAGGACTGCAAATTTTTTGCACAAGCAATCTTCGAATCAATAGAACTTTTTGAGGGTTCCGTGAAATTGAATATGAATATGAATATGGCGGGAATTTGCATGAAGGTCGCTTATAGAATATGAGAGTTAAAAAGTAGAAAGCTTTTTATTCTTACGTGAAAGCTGGGATTAAACGTCAGAGCTTGCCCAGAGCTGGAGATAGACGCCGCATAAATTACGGTGAACAGTGAATTCGCATAAACATTGCCGGTCGCGTGATCGATAATCGCTCGTAAAAGGGAGCCGTCGTCCCGTGGAAGATTCAATCGCTGTATTTATAGCGTCTCTGGCAGGGAGGCGAAGGGCTGGAGGCAGGATAGAGCAAGAAAATGTAAATAACTCGTTGGGAGAAAATTTCTTCAGAGGTAGATGGCGCTTTGATCTCTTTAAGAAAGCTCTCGCGCCATCGATACGCCATAAATTTAGTTAGATCCTGTTGCCGGCGTAACCAACGGGCCCCGGTAATAAAAGTACCGTCGCGTAAAAGCCAGATATTAGACGGTAAAGTGGCTCGGGAATCTCGCGTGACTCTCTCTTCGTCTCTCGCATCTCTTTATCTCTCTCTCTCTCTCTCTCTCTCCCGCTCTCTCCCTCCCCACGTTTCCTTGCTCGGTCTCTCCGCTTTTCCTTGATAACCGGACGTGTTTTCCCCGATTGATCGTTCCGCATGAGTTTAGCGGAGGCAATATGAAAGTTTCGCTTGCATTTCCTCCACCCACGCCTCGTCCTGATTCCGAAAAGACACTTCGACGTGCACTTCCGCGTATCTGGGCGAATATGCCAGCCTTTCTGCATGATTCCCTCGGAATTCCGAAACCCTCGCTTCGAGATTGGTAATCTTCTTAACGGAATTGTCAGCGTATGTCTTCCCTACGAAACCGGGGTCGTCTAATTGGATAATAATTGAGATCGCAAGTACTACAGATTTTATTCACCCTCTCCAGCGAGCTCAAAGAAATTCCGCAATCGCTGGAACTCGATGCAGATTTTTCTAATTTTACCTTAGAGCATTGGAAACGTGGTAAGACGGGTAATCGATAGACTGGATTTTATGCAATTGATATCGAAATGTAAGACAAGTTAGACGAATTTAGGAATACACTATTTTCAACTCGCAAAAATGATTGAAGAAAGATAGACATTATTATCTGACTTCTGCTCGTTGCGATTCATGAAGAAAATCAAATCTAAACAGTATCCATACACATTTAATAGAATTGCATGTGTTAGACATTGCAGTCAACTCAATAATTAATTAGATACTTCTACCGTGAAGAATTGAACTACTTCAACCTCAATTTAATATTAAAATGATAACTGGACTGCGGATCTTTAGGCAAAATAAAAATGTTCTACATTGATTGCGGGAAGCAGAAATTAGATAACAATTAATTTCGTCCCTTAACAATTTTTATACATACCAATATTCATAGATTCATCGAACCTTTTATTGTCTTATACTTCATTTCGAAAATTTCTTCAAAAATACATAAAAATCGGCAGTCTAATGATAAAAAACCTAACAATTCACCGAACAAGGATGTATTAAATGAGAGAAAATATATATATCGCAATTTTAATAGACTTTGTTTCCTGTCAAATAAAATGAGAAAAGAATTCAATAAAATTGCATTTCCTGATCGACCACAAAAAACTAAAAAATGATGCATCGTTAAAGTTTCTATTTCATAATGTTTGGAAAACTCCCATAAGCCGCATGTATCCAACCGTTCGTCATGTACAGATTGGCTATCGTTTTAATGGTAAATAAAAGCACGGTATAATTTCACCTGTTTCTCGTTATCGATATGAGCACAAAAAAGGTGAACGAATTTTGTTGCTCCCACCGGCATGCATTAATTACACCATCCACGATCAAACGTGTTTAATGCAATATTAATTCGAACAAGGCACCGAGTTTCCTTATCCGCTCTTTTATTAGTCATTTACTTTGACGTTACGACCAGTTAATCGGTCAATTAATCTTAGAATGATTTATGATGTATCACGATCGCCAGCTTAGCTGCCGTCGATGACTAAGTGTGCCTGGTCACGAATAAATCAGAGTAACATGCACTTACCAGAGGAATTACGAGTAAACGACCGGCATTCGTGAAAACATGGAGATGGATAGATCGATTTCAAGAGAATCTAATTAAATATTACGCTTACCTCCGGGGCCTTTACAATCTCGCTGGCCGTGTCCAAGATTAATCATATTTACCATTTTATTACCCTATAAATATTTTACCTTCTCATTATTAGCTTCTCGTAACATTTAATGCGGTTAAAATTCTACATCTTCAATAATATAAATTTTTATACTTTTATAATTACTTTACTAATAAATTTCAGAATTTTTAAAAATTCTCATCCTATGCAATGCACGTTTAGTACAAAAATTAGAATAGTATAATAATCATTTTTCTCCTAAAAGGTTTCGGTTTGAAAAGTGAACAGTACTTTCCAGTGAATTCGACAGAATTTTCTTAGAATACTAAGATTTCTCTGTGATTCTATCCTACCACTAGTGAAATAAACGCAACGTTATGGGAACAAAGCTACAAGTTAGTGAAACAATAGCGTCAGACCGTCGAGCATGATTTGAGTACGTTCAGCGTCCGAAACGGAAAGCACAGAAAACCGAAAAGTCGCAATTAAAACGATTCAGACTCGCGAAATTATTTGGTGAAAAGCTTTCTTCGCCTTTCTAAAGATAATCCGGCGGTGACGAACGTCGTATAATTACGCTGAAATCTTTCTTTGCTCGTGCAATGTTACATAGTGTGAATCCGCCGGGTCTCGGTCGAGGTATTCTTAAATATGGAACCTTCGTACTTCGTGTTACAGAAGAAAACCGGGAGAAAGCCCTGCAACTAGTTTGGCTCGGTGAAATGTACGGTGGAACGAATTTCTTTCCTTTTCTCCTTTATTCGGCGGCACAATGTTGCCGTGCACTGTTTAAAATCTTTGGAAACTGCCTCGAATAAATCTTGCCGGACATTTAATTTCAAATACGAATTCTGTGGTTCGTCGACGCTTTGAGTGACACGCAGCAACTACAAAAAATCTATAAAATTAGAGTAATTTATCTAAATTGAAAATTCAACATGTATGATACCGGGGACTCTTCAATAATTTTTGTGATTCGGTGCTTGCATTTTCCAAAGTGTCGTGAGCATACGTGAGCTCTCAAAGAAATGATTAAAATTCAATGGGCGATTTCTCGGAGGCTTGGTCACCATTTATGGCAGCCATATTGCGAGTCAACTTCCTCCGCTCTTTTAATAGCAATAAAATACCATGTAAAGATTTTGTGTACTTTGTTGTCCACAAATTATATTTACGTTGATAATAATATCCAGATAAGTTGAATAATTGTAAACTAATGAGTTCAGAACCGAATGATCGACAGGTGATGGTAGGTTTAGTATATTGATCGGTTCGAGATCGGTATAAATCGGCGTCGACGTCGCGTCGTGTTTCTTGTACCGGTTTATGAGGTTGTGTGTGGTTCTAGTGAAATGCGGAAAACAATTTGCTCGCGAGCAAACCGAGCCGGCATTAGTTATTCCGGCATGGCTAACGAAAAGCGTTTGCATCTTGTTCCTCGAACTCTGTGTCCCGCTGCCTATACACGACCGCCCAAATGTTTGCAGTTTCGACTCGAGAGGACAAACCAACATGGAACAAGGAAAACACTGGCAGAATATCAGCCTCGACAATCGTGCCTTCTTCAGATACAACGACCAACCGGCGAAACTCACCCTCGGGAACGTCTATGAGAGCGACGCCGCCGTTTACAGATGCCGGGTCGATTTCAAGCAGTCGCCGACCAGGAACAGCAAAGTCAATCTCACAGTGATCAGTAAGTGTTCATCTGATTTTTCATCGATCCCCCATTGGCCCCCTTTTCCCCCTCCGCATCTTTCATTCTGCTCGGAAGCCACCCCTTGCAGAACGATTAAACCAACCCCTAATTACACTGGGAATTTTTATACTTTACGCTTTCGAACTTGACATTTTACCTACCAACGGTGCAGTGTCTTTATATAAAATAGGCTTCAAAAATATTTTTATTAATCTACAGATTTCTACGAGTACATTTGTATTTCATACGCAAAATATTTGCATAGGTCGTTAATAGACATAAAAGATATTTTGATTAATCTACGGATTTCTACGAGTACGTTTAAATTAGTATTTCATATGCAAAATATTTTTACCAAATATACCAAATATATATAAATCTACAAAAGTGTCCAACGCCAAGTTTTTGAACGTGTCCATTTTTGAGAATTGCAAAGAAACTACGAACAGAAAATCCTGAAGTGTGTTGTGTACTTCAAGGGACGATCGAAGTGTTCGGAATTCATCTACACGATTATTATAACGGTTACATTATGTTCTTCGTCTAATTTTCAGTGCGTCTTGGAGCAGTTCAGCAATTTTTTCCAAGGAAACTTCGCGACGTATCTCGACGAAAGTTCGCGGACTTATTTACATGCGTTTAAAGCACACTCATGAATTTGTATACGTTATTATCATCAAGACTGCAGTAATTATTCACCGAGGAAGCGGACCGTTCCTACCGGACTGTTCTTTCGACCTCTTACCAGGACTTCCTTTGATCCTTTCCTTTTTTTCTTCTTGTATCCTCGACTCAATGTGCCACTCCATTCGTCCCTTGTGTCCGTCTGTTTCATTCTCCATTAATCTTTTCGTCCTCCCGTTTCCTATCCTTTGAACCTACTGCGTCCATTACTTTCCCTTGACGTGATAATGCAATATTTTTAAATTTGCCTTTACTTAGTAATTTACTGCTCCTTTCTCCACGATTCTAGCCTCCTTCCCTGCAGAGTTCTGCCGTCGTTCCATTTCATCAAGTCTCATCGCCGTTCCCCGTTTCTTATCTTTTCCCAAGATAAATATGCTTATTTCTTATTTATCTTATTAACGGCGCTGGTGAATCCGCTGGTTTCTCGATCAGATATTCCGATTTCAAATAAATAAATCTTTTCTGGCTTTTTACTCTCAAAAATGGATGCTGCAGGGTCTCCGGCACTTTTAAAAAATCATATAAAATGCTGGAGATATCGAATAAACGGATCGCTTTGTACTAAATGCATTTTTCCGCGCTTTGGCTTCAGAGAAATCTCAAAAGATGCCTGCAAGACCATTGGACTTTTAAAAAATGATATCAGACGCTGGAAATATCGAGCAAATGGGTAGCATAATTCTAACTGGATGTTTGGATTCAGAAAAATGGCACAACATGCTGAAGAATATTTAATTTCCTTGAAAGAAAATATCAGATATAGGAGATACTTTATTAGTCAGATTACAGATTAAAAATGGTACTTGTCGCTGAATAATCTTCGATATTTTCAATCAGATAGCAGTACAGTCAAATAAAATTTAATTCAGATTAAATGGACCTTCCAATGTTCTTGCTTCTTAAAAATGGCACAAGATGCTGAAACTCTTGTGATGCTGTTGGGAAAAAAAATCAGATCTAAGAAATACATAATATTAATAATAATAGAATGCTTTATCAACCATATGACGGTACAGTTTCGGTCAAATAAAATTCCATTTAAATTAAATGGAACTTCCAGCGTCCTTGCTACTTAAAAACGTCTAAAAATTGCAGAATTCGTCTGGTTTTCCAAAAATACAGCACGGAGCATAAGAAATACAGTTCGCAGAATCATCTAGCAATAATAGACGAAACACACATCCAATATTCCCAAGTAAAGCTCCCCCATCTTTATCCCTGTTCCGCCACGGAACCCCAGCTCGTGTTCTCGTTCCTCTCGGTACGCTTCCTCCGTTATTCCTCCGTGTCTTTATGCAAACACAAGAGAACCACCGAAAGATTCTACACATCGGTGAAAGCAGAAACGCCAGAAACCGCCGATTCTTATTCTTGTCCATCCTCTTCTACGCCATCGCACGATGGAACCTCTCGCGTTTTCCATTTCTCCCGCGTCCCCTCTTCCTCTTTCGGCGATTACACATTTTCCCAGCTGTCCGAAGGAAAAAATCCTCTGCAAATTACGCTTTTAAACTCCGACTACATTCTCGTATTTATTCGTCGCTGGGAGATACAGTTATACCTATAAATTCGTGGCCGAGTGGAGTTCCGCGCGCGGATTAACCGCCGCGACTACGTCCGCAAATATTTCGCGAGGCAAACATCGTTCTAATTAGAAAAGGAAAAAAGAAAAACATAACTCGGTCGACGCGTTCTTCTTCTCGTTGTTGAGGAATTTATCGCTTTTCTCGTTTTCGTCTGAAATTTTTGTCCCCGACTGTATGCCTCCGCGATTCTTTTTCGTGTTTCCTCCGGGCACTCGCTCCATTTTTCCCCCCTCTTGTTCCCGACACTCTCGCTAATTTTTTCCCCTTCTAATTCCTTCGACGTCTCTGCTGTGTTCGCCATTTTCACTTCTTCCCCCCCCCCCTATTTTCTCTCTCCCTCTTTCGTTCTCTCCATTTCTCCCGTTTGTTTTCCTCGTCTCGCCCTCGATATCCGGCACCCTTTGATTTTCTCAGAGTTGATCGAGGCTTTCCGCGATTAGCCTGAACAAACAGAGATCCCCCAGCCTTCTTGGCCCGGATCCACGATTAAGAGCAGTTTTATCTGGAAAGTCGTCGCTGGATCACGGGAAACACGAAATTCCGACCGGCATGGCAATCTCGACGCGATCGACGTCGCCGATCCACAAGCGATATCGATAAGGAAATTCTGGTCCGCGAGGATCCGGTCGCTGCGTCGTTCCTGATCGTTTCGGGACCTTCTGTTCCGACTGGATCCGAACGAATATAAAACTGGAACTGTCGAAATAGAACGATCCGAATTTGATATCGCAGTTACCAGAACTTCTGAAGTTAGAGTCACCGGAGTGTTGGACCTTCGGGTCCATCATCGGCGAAATTGCGGAGGCTTTTACGGGGAAATACCGAACGAATTCGTGCCCGATGTCGCACAGAATGAAAATCATAGTCGGTTACTTCGGGACAATAAATGTGGCCTGTTTTAATTTCATACGATTCCTCTTTACGAAATTGTGACTATTTAATGCCGACGATTTCCCAAGAATCGTAAGTTTGGCGTTCGAGTACTTCCTCGAGCCTCCAACAATTTCAATCAACACGGATCTTGCCAGTGTATTTTATTGATTATCCCTTTGTTTAAAAATCTGAAATTAAGCATTCGAATACTATGGAAGTCGCTGTATTTTTAACAATTTACTTGATGCCTACCACTTCGATTTTATCAAAGAGACACGTGGCTGCGACCCAGAGAAGGAGCCACAGGTGAAAGGTCAATTGCTTAAAATGCCCCGGGGTCCAGGATCGCCGAATTCCCCTCAGAAAAGAAGAGAAAGCCGTGGAGATCGGAGATCCTCTCGAAATCGTGGCTGGAGCGTTGGAAGGATCACCGTGTCCCCTATCGACGCGATCAATTCCATTCGCGGAGGATTTAATCGGTCCGCAAGGCCGAAGAGGGGAACACCATCGTCCATTTCAATTCCGCTTGTCTAGCACGAAAACAATTTGCATATCATAAGCGGCGGCGGGTTCTTAAGTGTGCTGCGGGGGTGGCTGGCAGAGGGTGAGAAGAGGGAGTTAGGGGGATGACGGTAACGGCTAGCTAGATAAGAATACCAGCCAAAGTGTCTGGCGGGTGACACACCGCGATGGTAATTCATCGTCCTGCGAATTGATTCGCTCTGCCGCACGACCGACCCCTCCCTCTCCTCCCACTTTTCGCGAAATTTATGGTACTCTTTCGCGAAGGGTAAAAAGAAGACGGTCCTTATTGTTGTGAAATTATTTCAGTACCACCGGAGCGGCTTAGCATATTGGACGCGGACGAGAAGTCGCATATTCCTGACTATATCCTGGGCCCGTACAGTGAGGGGGCTTCGCTTAATATCACCTGTGTTGCTGCTGGAGGTGAGTACTATACTTTATCCGGTTCTCATTATTATTATTATATTCGCAATGAATTATTGCCGTGTATCAGACGGTTCAAGTATGAGAAGAACGCTTTTGGAAATTGGATTTTGATACGATTGAAGTATATTTAGTTCGCTTGCTCTTTCATTTCCTTCCATCGAAAGATTAGAAAAATGAAAGCTAAGCGGAATAGAGTACGTGGAACGTTTTCGAAAGACTGCGAGCTCCCGAAGGAGATTTTATTTCTTAGGACGAAAGGATAATAAAGACACTGCGCAGGAAACGGCACGAACTTTCCGGGCGACCTAATATTTAGCAACGATTTCCATTCCTCCCTGTATTTTCGTATATTCTTTCTCTTTTCATCATAATCCTTTTGCGGCCATCGCTTTTCAGTCCCGTCGTTGCGAACGACTGGATTTTTCACACTCTTCGCTCTGTTGGTCTCCGATGCTTTCCTTTCGGGCTCCATTTGTTGCACCTCGGAAAGTTTTGAAATCGGTGAAACGAATTGAACTCGATTTTCTGACAAATTTTTCTCGAACCGTAACCCCTCGTTTCCAAAATGATCTACCGAACCACTTCAATCGTGAATTTTTTCTCTAGAATTCTCTATTAATAATAGAAATACATTTATAGCAAATTTGTAGAGTCTTAAAAGTTCTTAGGACGATCATTATTTTATTCGCTAAAATTTCTGAAATGGGGTGGTGAAATTTTAACTGTTTAATCCGTGGTTTAGTAAAATTCTCTATTAATATTAGAAATACATCTAAGTTCGTATAGCCTTGAAATTTCTTAGAACGATGATTATTTCATCCTCTGATATTTCTGAAATGGAATGGTGAAATTTTCCTGTTAAAATTTCAGTTCTTGTTGCAAAATTAAATTTCTCAGGAGAAATTCGCAAACAGTACTTGAACGAAACTTTATTTCGCCTCTCGAAGACACTGCGCCGTTATGCAGAAAATATTACGCGCTGGATAGCTTCAGTTCATTAAATTATAAATATACTGCGGATGTTTATGCAGCGGCGCACCGTGTTCAGAGCAATTTTAGCGTAAACAGTAATTTACATTCAAATTGTAGTCGAAAATTTTATCTTGTTACATCTCGCGTAATATCGATCGCCGGAATATGTTCCACAACAATTTTACATCCGCTATCAACGCTCTTCAAACAATGCCCGAGAACAACGTAACTCGGAACAAGCTGATTAAATTAATTATACATCCATTGAATTGCATCAGCGTATGTCGCAAATAACACGAACTACTTTTATATTTTTGAGAAATTAAATATTAAAGCGCAAATATAATCATTAGTCTACTGTATGTGGCAAGAAGAACGTGATTTTTTAATCATCAATCTTTTTTTTTTTTATATCGTTCATTTTAAAGTGATCGTGTTTTATCTAGTTAAAAAAATATTTCAATTGATTTGTATGTCAATTGATTTTTAAAACAACTTCGAGACATTGAACCCACACATTTCTCTTTTTCAATAACACTTTCTATTTATGCACCCTTAAGGGCGACCTCCATAACGCAAGTGTTCTTATGGGTTCGCGCTTTCTCGAGAGGTAATCGGCCTGCTGAGACTCTTGCGTGTACGATAAACTACAAAAATTGGCTCTGAGGGATTCCAAGCAAAAATGGTTCCGAGACCGAAGTGCACGAAACTTTGAAATTACGAGCTTTAAGAAGGTGCGGTCGAATTGGATACTATTTTCTTGACTATTTAAACACTTGGGAAAACTAGTATACAAACATTTGGAAACGTTTGAACATTCTATATGGCATGAAAAATCCAATCCCGGAGATAGCAAATAAAAATATTTTCAAACGAAAATAAAATCGATGGAAAAAGTGCTCGGTCAAAATACTGCCGGAAATTTTTAGAAACGTCTCCTGTGGGTGAAATCAAACAGAAATATTTATAGTTTCAGTTTGTTTATTGTAAGAACTTATACGATAATTACTTCTCAAAACATCCCAACTAATCTTGTCTCAATAAATATTTACAAAACTATTTGTAGAAAAGTGACAGTCCGAAAAGTCAGAAAAACCATAAAGTAACACACAGGCATTTTGTACACCAGAAAATATTTTTAAATAGGAAGTTAAAAAACATTCTTCTAAGCACAATCAAGTACAATCAAGTGCGCTAAAGTACAATCAATTAAAATCAAGCACAGTCAAGTACAATCAAGTGTAATCAAGCACGGTCAAGTACAACTAACTGCAATCAAGTGTAATCAAGTTCAATCAAGTGCAATCAAGTACAATCAAGCACAATTAAGTACAATTAAGCACAATCAAGCACTATAAAGTACAATCAAGTGCACTCTAGTACAATCAATTAAAGTCAAGCAGAATCAAGCACAGTCAAGCACAGTCAAGCACAGTTAAGCATAGTCAAACACAGTCAAACACAGTCAAACACAGTCAAACACAGTCAAACACAGTCAAGCACAGTCAAGTGTAATCCAGCACGACCAAGTACAACCAAGTGCAATCAAGCCCAATCAAGCCCAATCAAGCCCAATCAAGCACAATCAAGCACAATCAAGCACAATCCAGGAAAAGTCTGTCCTCACGAACATCCTCCGGTAACACTACTTCTCGAGGAAGAACGCGATGCGTGTTTGCATCCGACTCAATGCAGATTTATTTAGTCGCGTCAGTTATGATCTCGCGTTTGTTTATAAATCAGTATGGTGCTTTTGCTTAAAAGTGGGGGCAAAAGATGCGAATGCAGGAGGCGTCGCAAGATAAACCCGAGCTCGCAGCGGCTGGGAATGCGGGCCACGATACACGGGGAGCCGCGTGCTTCATCTTCTTTACCGTATCCGGCACTATTAAATTTTCATTTTAATCATACTTCGCGCACCCGAAGCGATACCAACTTCCGGGGTTGTTTCGCTGATGGGAAATTCCTGGCAGGCACGCGTATACTCGCGCGAGCGGTCGCCATCTCCGGCAGCAGCCCGCGCTGCATGTCGTTCGTTCCGCGAAAATTTATCAGTCGAATATGAATAACCAGACGCCGCGAAAATACCTGCGGAACTTTCAATTTTTCTTGAATATCTTCGCTGACGCTAGAATCCCCACTTTTTTGCGCGGAATTTGCGAACGTACGGATTCGACGTTCGAATGGAAATTCTATCAGGATTAGCTATTGTTGTCTTCTTTTCTTGAACGTGAGTAATATTTCATGGACTGTGAAAAGCGAGACAAAATATTCAGAAAAGAAACGAACGTCAATGTAGCTAATGTATCGTGAGATTAATTCAGACTTATTTGAATATTCATAAAGATCCGCAGTCAAATTATGAACAATATCGTCATCCACCAATAGGAAAGAAACAAAAGCTCTCTGTTTTAAAGAACGATTAAGATATTTCAAACCCGGTACTTCTCCGTCGAATGCCTGCCCCGCATCTTCGCTATCGCGATCGTCCCCGTTCCCACGAAGTTAGGCTCTTTGACACGCGACACCCAGGCGAGACGAGATTGGCAGTTTGCTCTTTCGAAATAAAGATTCAGTGCACAAAGGTCCCCGGTGCATTCGCTCGCAGTATTTTCCTCTCTCCCTCTCCCTCTCTCTCTCTCTCTCCCTCTCTCTCCCTTTATTTCACTCCCTCTCTTGTCCTGTCGCGGGGCTCCTCGAATTTTCGTTTCTTCGGCATCATCCTCTCGTCTCCTCCTTCGTCTCCTTCAGCTTCGAGGCCGCCATGTCGGCGAGTTTATTAGCCGCGCGTTTTAAGGCGGTAACCTTATATCTCTTCGGATTTGCATGCGAAAAAGCTTCCCGCGTCCGCTTCCCTCTTTTTTAAGGAGCTGCCGCGAGATTACGAGCTCCAGTATCTCTCTTAAAGTAGAATTCACGGGCGGGAGGCTCTAAATTGATTAATCTAATAAAAAAAAAGAAGAGAGAGAGAGAGAGAGAACGACCCAGCCGCGAGACCTCGTATATTTCGCATTTCGCGACCGCAAGCGATCTTCATTTGTCCGTGCGAAAATCGTTCGATCGCGAAAAAAAAAGTTGCGAACGAAAAGCTGCACGATCGCGAATAAAAATATTGGCACAGCCATCATTATCACTAATCTACTGTACTGCTTGACTTGTAGTGTCACAAGCTGGCTTCTAACATATTTATATTATATTTAAAAGTATTTAAACACTACATAGCATTGTTCACTCTCCTCTAAGATATTTTCACATGATGTAGCAGGTGGGAAACCGTCGATTTTTCGTAAAAATACTGCAAGCTTGAACGTCTCCAGAATCTTTCAAAAAGTTTTACGCGGGACGTATCTCTTGCACGGCTATTGTGCAGCGCGATTCGTCTTTATTTAAATGTAAATCTCGTGCAAGATTCAAAATCTCGGTTCTAATTTTTCCAGGCGTCGCGAGCACCGAATAAAATTCAAACACGTCTCTCACGTTGATAATAATTCGGTTTTTACGCACACGCTAATTAAAGGAAGTTTGTAACTGGTTTTCATGTAACGTAGGGATGAAAGCGATACTTGTTAACGTTCCGCGTCCGGCGTAATTACACGAAGTTGCGTTAATCCCGGCCGTCGAATACAAAAGAATCCGGCCGTTTTTATTTTTTCTTGTACTGTTAAATTAAAACGAAAGTCCGTGATAAATTTCACAAAAGATACTTCTCGCCGGATGGTGGTTCAGTGAATCTGCTGCAAATTGCGTTCTTGATTACGGTTCCCCACCGTGGGCGGGAATATTTTTTAATGCGGAATTAGGATGGGCCGGTTTTATTATTGCTCGGACAACGCGTCCACGAACATTCCACGTTGTGTTTTTGTTTCCTCAATTTTGCGAGGATTAAAAAGCGTTTTAGCGAGTATCGATTTTTCATGCTAGAATATTTACCATTCAATTCGCTGCCATAAACGGAAAAAAATGAGTGATCGACATGGATTTCGACACAAATATTTGTTTAGCCGGGGCATTGAACGCAACTTTTTTCGAAACAATCCAATTCGCCGAAATGCGTAGTGCACTAATAAACGTTGCAGCAGGTAACTGCAGTTTAGCTAAATTTTGCACTCTTGGTCCACCAACTTTGAAAGAGTGAATTTTAACAACTACTATTTTCCTCGGTAAAAATTGAATGAATCGCAACTACAGACTAGAAACAACAAAATCTACAAGACTGCATTTCTTAAATTTCGAAATTAACTGGACAAATAAATGAACAACTTTCATGCATCAATTTTATAATTATAAACTAAATAGAAAAGGATGTCGGTCCAAGCTCTGGAGGCTGACTTGACGAATGATTCCACGACGGTGGAAATAAATGTTCTCGTTTCGTTTCGTGAGTAACAAGCTCTGTTAATTGGTATCTGGCTCTAAAGCTGTGGAAAATAGCGAAGGTAATATCGAGGTAGATGGGTAGCTAGTCTGATTACCGTGAGTTGTCTGACTACGTACCGAGACGTACTACTTAAAGGGGTCCTACACCAGTGGAAACACTGGGTCTCTGAGCAGCTGAGTAATTCCATTGTTCTCGAAAACTGTATTTTGCCGTTGAGCTTGCGTTATACTACGTGTAAACTTTTCCTCTGGCTCGTCGAATGAAATGTGATCGAGTTTATCCGTACACATTATTCTATACGAATTAATTAATTATCGCTGAAGTCGATGTTTGTCACTAAATGTCTTCAGTTCTAAATCCTGAGATTGCTACATAATATATTTTGTGAATTATTATTGCTTGCTTTTAGTCGGAAAAATTCTTTGGATAATAATATAGAGATTTTCAAGTGCTACGCAAGAAGGCGTTGGAGTAATGTCTGATCACAGTCGGCCATTTCCACTCTACTTTAGCCGAATGCATTTCGTGTCTACTACGATCTTATTGTACACCATAAAAATATTTACGAGCCCGGAGGCAAATTTTTTAGCAGAATGAAGCACAGAACTCGCGAACTTTCATCGTTTAGGTTTTATTGAGTCGTACACTAAAGGAAGACGGTTTTACATTATACTTATTACTGTGTTTCATAGCCTACTCGCTTCTTTAAGACGATACAATGAATTCATACAATTTTTTAATTGACATGTACCTAATCGAATGTTCTTCACATTATTCTAGTAAACGATAAATCAATGTATGCAACACGATCCTTAGAAAAAATTCAAATTCTGTGAAAAATAATTTAATAATAAAATAATGTAAGTTCTGAACTATTTAAAAAAAAAAGAGTTAATTTTTGCTGATCTTGTACAGATCGAAGTGAAAAATGTGTCCAATGTGCAAATAAATGTCGAGTTACTTTTGCATTTCTATTGGGATCGAATAATGCTTCCATTGGGAAAATGCAGCCAATTTACGGACCGATGCGGGATCTACTACATTTTAACACTATTTCCTTCACTATAGAAGATAGCCTATAAACCTTATCCGCCTCAAGGCCGTTTCACTTAATGTACCGCCTTACTCCAGACATTAACGTACTATCTCACTCCGCAATTCTCCCCTGCACATACATTTTTACGGGTCGCCAGCTGCACGAAGCAACCTGTGTACAGCGTGTCACCCATAATTATTTCAACGACAGAGATTTCATACTTTATTTCTCTCTCGAAAGACAATTTCAAATTTGATTATTATTCTCGCCGTGCAGTTTATTACAGTAATTAACGATTTTATTAGCATGCACAGCGTGGCATTGCATTTATCCTACATCTCGATCGCTGGTCTCTTGTTTCTAATAAACTTTGACGAAGCGAAAATTCTTTGGAACATACTAGCAAAATAGAGCCACTCACGATTGCAGGAAAATTCAAAATTATGGGAACAGATCGATAAATCTCGACTGGGAGCTCGGGGAGAATTCAATGGATTTTAAGGGGCACATTTGAGGCTAGTTTAAAATGTTCTCCCGTAGTAATTTTTTAATGTTTGTTGGCTTAAATTGAAGCTGGAAGAACGCACTTGGTGATAGGCGCACTTACGTTTCAAAGGAAATGCAATACCACGTCTAAAAATCGACGAGACCCGAGAACTCGGTCGAAGTTTAAATCGTGCAACATGCGGCTCGTGAAAAGTTCTGAAAGAGCATCGAACGATTTCGAGATCGGCAAAAATTTCGCGAGAAAAGTTCTCCGTCGATTTTCGCGACGTATTAGGCGTTTCGCGGTGTATTTTAACGACACACCAGGTATGCAGAAACGTTCATCACTCGACCCCCGTATACTGGCTGGCGTGTTCACACCTCGACGGCGTTAAAGCGTGCCGCAAACCGCATCGCGGCTCACGGAGAATTTCCACCGTTTATTATTTGCGAGGGTGTATTTATTTATAGGGAATTGCAGGCGGACGGCTTACGTGCCATAATCTGAAATGTCTCGTGCTCTTTCCGCGGCAGAAGACGTTATTGCGCTCGCGGGCTCTCTCGCCCCTGGCAAAATATTTTCCCGTTTCGCCGCGGAATTGCTTCCCAAGTAAAGCCGCACGGTGCCCCGGAAATACGGGAATTCAATTAGATGTATCAATGAATTATTCACCATTTTGTTCATGCCCCCGACGAATGTTTCTCTCTAAACACAAACGAACGTATAATCCGACGATTAATGCTACCTCTGGCAGAAAATGAACGCGAGCGTCGAAAGAATTCTTTAATAGTTTATTAAACATTTAAAAGAATATCGCGTTTATTTAAGAATATATTAACTCTCATTTTTATTACTCAACACGATCGCTAACAGATTTTATTTCGGCAATAGCCTCCATAGTTACGTTATTCTATTGAATTTATCCTCACGTAAAATCAGAAAAATGATACTGTAAAGATGTTGAGAAAAGACTAATTGAGTATAAACGAAGATTAATAAAACGAGCTTGCCTACACACATAAGTTTATTTTTTCTTTTCTATATAAAATAACTGCTGTTACGTGAAAGTTGTAAGAACATTGAAATAATTGAACCCTTCCACGAATCATTCTGTACCTCATCAAAAAAAAAAAAAAGAATATACAGTAGTTTCACTACTGAAATTGTTGGTAGCAGTGAATAAAAGGCAAATAAAATACACAAAAATCAGACGCGGCGGCGGGGGGACAGCACGCGTAAAAAATATCGAAATGGACATTCGAAATTCGTATTTCCGTGCGACGTTGATTCCCCTATTTAAATATTTGTATCATCGTGCACACCACCCCCTCTTTCGCGATGTTCATCAACCAAAAAAAAAAACCGCGTAGCCACGAGCGAAACCGCGATCGACGTTGGTTTTCGCCTGCCGCTATTCGCAACGGGAAATAATGGTGATACCGTTGATCCTGCGAGAATCGTTTCGTGCGAGCTGGAACGTTTAAAAATGTTTTTATGGCATGGTATCGGCGATGGACACCTATTTCGTGAGAGCGGGCGACGCGACGGCGGTTTTTCACTGTGATCGGGCGACTACTCTAACGTTTCAGAATGATTTTATGGGGGTCCGCCGAAAGGGCTAGTCCCTTCATGGAACTTTTAATTCCACAGGGAACATGCGAGTTTGTTTGTCTTTTGCATGAGAGGAATTGGTGTTGCGTGGTTGACTTAGTCCACTGTTTCTATGGAAAAATGCAGAGTGCCGAAACAGTGAATCCAGTTGATTTGATTTTAATTTTTTACATTTTTATAAAGTTCCAGTCGACGAGTACATATATTTTTTTTTAATGAACTACGATGAACACAGGAAAATATAAATCTTTCATGAAATATTACTTTTTTAAGATGGTGGTTCACTTTTTAATCTTCGGATTTGTTCGTATGCTCATTTTCGTACTAAGATTGATGTTAAAATTGATAAAATCGATAATTATAGAAGGGTACATAAACGACTAGACAGTGGATCTTTGTAGAGATACAAATTTTTATTCTGAAGAATTTTTTATCTTTATGAATTAATTGAATTGAAAGGAAAATAGTTTGTCGTTTTTGGTTCCGAGGAATGTGATGAGCTGAGTAAAATCTTTAGGGTATTTGGAAATTCGAAAGTGCCGAATATGATTCTATAATATTCATAGGTTTGGAATTTAGGTCGTTCCCTCGCAAGTTATGTTTTCCTGCCATCTCTGTGTTTTGAATTACGACACGTTTCGCTGGCGATAACCAGAGCGCGTCCTGCGAAGGAAGTTGCAATAGGGCAAATGCGTGTTTCCACCTGAGCAGTATTGCAATCGATCACCTGGGCAACGGATATTGGAGTTTGGATACTTATTGAACCTTACCCAGTTCCTGATAACCGCTGGAAATCTTCCCTCTCGTCAGGAGGACCCCGCTCTTATTACTTCTTCCCATTTCGACCATCCAATCTTGAGAATGGCCCTGGTTTATTAAAATAGTTAACATCTGACGCTGAAACAAATCAGAAGTCATTTAATTTTTAATTTTCTATTTTTCTACTTTTCTTAATTTGAAAATTCTAAACAAGAGACCACCATTTCCACTTAGCTTCCGTCTCTTCAAATTAATTCAAGAATCCTTTGTTTTACATAATAACCAGCAATCTGGCCACGACTGTTATCCACAAAATTTTCAACTGCTGCCCCTGCCAGAACGTTAAAAAATTTGTTTCAATAAATGCTCCTCGATAGAAATTAATTTTTCACTAGGGATAATGTATTGAAATAGCCAAAGAGTTGAAAGACTTTTTAATTGTTACGATGTATACAAATCGTATGTTGCACACCGACAAGAAATTGATATAGGAGAACGTGTCTGGGTATAAGACGTGGATGCGCATGTATCGAGAAGGAAGGGAAATAAAAATAGAAGGACAGCTCGGTCTTTTATTGAGTTTCTTTTAACGTTGAAAAGGGGTCGACCGTAAGAATCGCAGCCGGAAACGAGAGGATCGCTTTAACTGACTTCCGTCTTTTTGATCGGTTTCCGCAGGTCGGCCGCAACCGAGGGTCACATGGTGGCAGGAGGGTGCACTTCTAGACGACACCTACGAAATCGTCAGCACAAAAAGCGTGCGCAATGTCCTGCGGCTGGAGAAACTTGGCCGTGAACACCTGAACGCAATTCTCACCTGCCAGGCCTCCAATAACGACATGGTGACACCTATAACAAGCTCTGTCAGTCTGAAAATGAACCGTGAGTATCCCAGAAAGCATCAAATATTGTCGGAAAAATTCTAGACCTGCCTTTATCATCAATCAAAATGTCAAATTTTATAAAATCGTTTAAATAATATCAGAAATACAGAAATCAATTTCTACTTGGCTCTTTGATCTTGATATTGATAGTGAGCATAGTTTTAGTAATAATAATTATTAATAACCGCTTGTAAAATTTGAAAGTGTAGAAAAACGAAAAAAAGAGTAAGAAAGAATAACAAATCAGATTTATTTATTCGGCAGCTTTATCTTGCAATGAATGAAGCTCAATTTTCTTTTGCACAAAGATCCGCAGTCTAATTAGGAATATAAGAGCTTCATGTCGGATACAACTTGGAATGATTATGCAAACACTTATTCGCGGCGGAGAATCTTCTCCGCCACGTCGTACTTCTTCTCGGGTAGCTAACAGCGGCGGCTATAGCAAGGAGGAAGAGAGATAGAGAGAGACTAATGGATGGTACGCGTGTTTTAGTGAAGCCATTGTGGGTCCGCATGCAAGCAGAGAACCGTCCATTTAGCGCTGGCACCACGTACGAAATAGGTTGCGAAGTTGTTGGGGCTATACCGACGCCAAAAATTATCTGGTCGAAGGGGAGCACGACGCTGAGAAACGCACGGCAGACGGTAAATCTTTGTTAAATTGTCATTACCGGGGGAACCCATACTGAGCGACCCGTGAAAACCCCGTGCAACCCCGTGGAACCCGAGCCTTATTTCACCTCGGTCCACCATGGTAACGAGGACTCTTCGTAAAGAGCTCGGATCACGTTTTTACCACCTTGGAAAAATAATTGATAGATCCTTCCAGCATAATTCGCAAAACTGTCCCGGGCTCGAAGATGCAAAATTAAATCATTAAAAGAAGCTCTTGCTCGATTTGTTTGGAAAAGTTGGTGTTGGGCCTTTCTTTCAGAGCTTAGAGTCACAAAAGCTCATGAAAATTATTTTCTCGTGTTTCTTGCATTCTTTAAAAAAGATATTTTTACTGACCTCTGTTGTTTTTATAGTCTCGTTTTATTTCTTAGAACAATTGGTTCGTGTGTCTTTAATAACAAACGGAAACAGAATCTTGACAGTGATCACCACTGTGAGTGACCATTATAAAAGTAGAGGTTTCTGTATTTAAATAAAGTAAATATTATATAAAATATTGAACACAGACGTAATATATAAATTGTTGACTTTATATATCCTTCTGGATATTTTTATTGAAAATCCTTAATCATAGAAAGAATAGAAAAGTAAGGATAAATCAGCTGTAGAAATTATAGCTGCACACGTCGCTCTTGATTCTCCTCTAAAAAAAGCAATAGCTTGCCCGTTCGAATAAAGATAATTAATAACAACACAAAAATATTCATACCACACAACTCTAAAAAAAGAAACTGTTAGTATCAATTGTTATCACGAAGGCGGAGTTTGTTTTCCACGTTTCCATTTTCGGCGAAAGCATGAAAGCATAGAGCTCTGGCGAATATCTCGGTGAGATCGAGCTGAATCTCGAAAGTCGATCTCCTCCGATCGACTTCCGGTAGAGCTGCTAGCACGGGTAGCAAAGCTAGCTAGAGGGCCTAGCAGAGGTTCACGGGGGACACCGGCATTGTTTTTTCTGTGCTTTCCCCCGGTCAGATTACCGAACCGTTCGGTAAACTGTTTGAAATTCATGAAAGCTATACCGTAGATGAGCCCCGACAACAACGTCACCACCAGTATTCTCACCTTCGTGCCGAGTATCGAGGACGCCGGGAAGTTCCTCTCCTGCCACGGCAGCGTGCCGGATATCCCGGATTCCGAGATGGAGGACGGATGGAAGCTCGACATATACCGTAAGTGTTCTACCCACAGGAAGTTTCATATAAATGGAAAGCTGCGACGCGAGTATGTCGCCGCACGACACGTGGCCGACATCCTCCGGGGAACTAAATAAAATGAACACACGTGCCCATACGACGTCCCTGGTAGGGCGATTTTGCGAGCTCGTAATCAGCTTCTTCGGCAAACTGAAATCTGCTTGGTCCTCGGACTCTCCACCGAATCCTGAATCATTTTCTGTCCCCAGTATGTCAGCTTTTAAACGTGCCGTGTCCGAAACAAGAGTAAACAGTTTTGTCTTAATTGTAAATGCAAAAGAGAAGTGGTTAGATTAAAGATATTGCTTTGATCTTCTGAGTACTTGATAAAGGGTATAGTCGGATAAGGTGGTCAAATCTGGCCACATCGACCTTTATCCATACAGAGAAAACCCTTTGTGACAAGTTTCAAATCCGTACCCCTATCACAAGGGTAGTTACAGGGTGAGCACGGTTTAATGAATTATACTCTATTTCTTTCGTTCTGCGAAAAAATTCACGAACATTCTATCGAATAGCACACACGACTGTAAGTTTTCCCCGAATTTTTTACTATTTTTTTTTTTTGTATTTTAAAAAATCGATGAAAATAATTCCGGAAACTTAAAGTCCCCAATTTTATATTCACGTTATCAGATGATCACGGTTAGATTATTACTCTAGTTAGATTATTAGATCTCTAAACAGCAGTTTTAAAGATACCAATTTTATAAAAATTCAGAAGTAAGGGATTACCGATAGCAATGTTCTTAACTTTTGTTCAGATTTTTTTGTAAAGTGCATCAACTATCATAGCGCGAGTTGCTTTTTTCAAACGCCTGTAAATACGTTAATTTCACGGATCGGAAGAAATCCTTTTGCACAGATTTTCTAGAACGCTTATGGTTAAAGGGAGTGCAAAGAGATCAATTTGTTAGGAATGAAAAGCCAGAATACCTCGTTGAGTTTCGTGTGGTGGGAACCTATTTTAGACGCTGCCCGCGAAACTAATCGCCCCGTGGACGCGGGAGAGCGAGATAGAGCGCGTTTCTATCGATTACGCGAATTAAATTACGTGCCGTGCCGCGGTGTAATAAATCGGTCATCAGCCATATTTCATTTTTATTGGACAGCGGCGGAGGGCGGACGGGTTTTTCCGGCGGACGGATCCGCTCGCAAAAACCTGGGGCCGGACTACGCGGTTCCCGAAAATTCCGCTTCCACGTTCCCGGAAACCGATCGACCCCGATTCCCCGAACGGGGTTTTGCAAAATCGACCGGATCCCGTAATCTTCTCGTTCCTATCCACATACACACACGCAACACCCCCCGCTGACCGGAACTTTGAAATTAGTTTGGAATTTGAACTTCACACTAGAACTATCAAACTCGTTATAATGACGGATATCAGATGCCTTGGTTTACGATTACTGTACGCCGCGCCGGGGAACGTGCTTTTGTGGCCGACCGGTTATTAAGTCAATTAATTTGTTCGCTTACTTAATAAACGACCCACGAAATCCGCCGGACATTCGTCTTTAGCGTGTTCGTGCGACCAATTAATTCGGCGTGATTTTGATCGAGAGATCTAGTGCGGTGTGGATCGGAATAATATCTGCGAATAGGATTGTAAGATTGTGCTGGTTGAGATTGAGTTTCTTAACAATTTATTGGAACAATGTTTTTGGAATTTGGAACCAACCTTGTGTAAATGGCTTGTGCTTTTACGATTTTTTTTTGTTGTTGAAAAATGTATTGCGTAGATTGATTTAAAATTTGAGGTATCATTTATTAACGTTATAATGTAAACAAAAATATTTTTTCTAAATTTTAATCGTTAATATCAACGGTGCAATGGCGGCTTGAAAATGGCATCCCGGAAATGCGCCGTGCAGCTTCCAGTGCACAAAAATGATCTCAAACAAAAAAATCAATATGGAAGCGTCAGTTTATGTAAATACGCACAACATGACATGCTCCTTTTATTAAAATTTGCAAAATTGCTAAAATTGAGAAGTTTTGAGAGAAAACGGAGTTTCTGTTAATACCAATGTTTTAAATAAAAAATTAAAAAATCGGAGCTTGTCATACCGTGGCCAATTATTTATAGAATACACAAGTATACAAATATATACTTACTTTTAAAAAGATCGAGTAATTGGTTTTTGAGCTACGTTGCACGGAGTGCGAAATTTTGAGTTTCGAAAAAAATGCGATTAAAGTTTGAGTAACGTGAAAAACGCGTTACGTGTTTGTATATCGTGAATAAATCTTAAATCATTTTAACTTACCGCGATTTTTTGCTAATCTGCGATTTCAGGGCCATAGGACAGACACTTACTCTTAGTGTAGGGCTAAGGGATAGCTCAACTGGGGTGTCACGCGATCGCGGAGTCGGGGTCGCAAAAATCGTGAAAAATCGTCGCGGATCTTTAGGATCCTCAAGATTCCGGGGTGTGGATCGTTCCGGGGTGGAATGAGGGGTTGGAAATTTTTCCGGGCATATTACGTCAGGCCAGGACCGCTCGTATCGGCTTCAAGCTCGATCTCCGGTCTCGCTATTAGCAAGAAATCCTCTCTCTCTCTCTCCCCGGTATGGCCGTTCGATATCGCTTCGCCCGCTGAAAACCGAACGGCTAGACGAGGCCGAGGGGGTGAGCAGCAGCGGGACACAGAAGAAAAACGACGGTAGAGAGGAGAAAAAGAAAGGAAAAGAAGCGGAAAAAGAGGGAACGAGAGAGGGAAAGCTGGGGATTGAGAGATGGAGGGAGGAAGAGAGAGAGAGAGAGAGAGAGAGAGAGAGAGAGAGGAGCCGCGAAAGAGCAGCCGCAATATCGATTCACGACGTTCACCGGCCGGGTCTTGCTTATGATTTCTCTCGCCCTCGGAACGCTCCTGGTAATACGAGTCCGCCGAACAAATCCGATAATTCCGCCGCAAGATTCGTGCCTGCAATAACGAGTAAATTTTTCCCTATTTCCCTCCGTCGCCTTCTTTCTCTCCGTCCTCCTCTTCCCCTTCTTGCTTTCTCTCTCGAACCAGCCAGACCCGTAACCGCAGCCTCTTCGTTCGTCCCTTTCTATCTGAAATTACCGCTCGACGTGGCTAATGGAAAAAAAACGAGGAGAACCGTGGCGCAGTGGGTTTGAGAGAGAATGAGTGGGAGACAAAGAGAAGAGAGAGAGAGGGAGAGAGAGTCAACGGTGGGGAATCGTGACATGGAGTCACTGGGAAGAGAGGGGAAGAGTATTAGGAGGTTGTGTCAAAATTTTCTTTCGCAGTGTGCACGTTTGATATTGTTTAATATCGCGAACACATGCAAACGATACGATCATCTGTTCGTTAATGTTTTTTTTTAACCCCTTTCATTGCAGTATCGGGTCAGACTACTGAATGTTGTTAGTCTCCTTTGAACTAAAATAAACGTCGAGCATACGTGCGTATAATAAATAAAAATGTTCTTTCTCTTGTATCATGAACGACAAGGTAACCAACCACTGTGATCGTGAAATAAATCATAGCGCCAAGGGCTGAAGCTGAGAATGAATTTTCGGGACAAGCTAATAGAAAGAAGAAACTAGGGGGTGAGATCAGAAGTAGAAAGAAGATAGAAGCAGGGTAAGAATGTATACGAATGTATACATGTATTAAGAATGTATAAGAATGTATTAAGAATGTATAAGAATGTATGAATGTAGAAGTGGCCAAGAACGAAGAAGATAGTGGAGTGTATAGGGAATGGAGTTGGAGAAACAGAACGAAAGAGAAATTCAGTAGAATGTTGAGAAAAAGGCCAGACTGTGAGAGCGACAAGGAGAATGAGAACGATTTCAGAGGGAAAGAATTGGAGAGAAGAAAAAAAGTATTTGGAGAGAAGGGAAAGTCATGAGAGTAAAAAGGGGGGAAATACAGAAAGAGTATGTCCAACCAGAGGATCTAAAGAAGGGAAAGAAATTGAGAGAGAGGGAATAAAATATATATAGAATCCCGAGAGATAGAAGGAAACAGAGCGCAGCGATCAAAAGGGAGATCGAAAAACGGATATAGAAAGAAAGAACCGAAAGCAGAACGAGAGAGAGAGAGAGAGCGGGAGAGCAGAACGTCCATGGAAGGGTCAACAGAGGCAAAGGTGGAGGGCGAAAGGGCAGGCTCGGACGAATAGAAAGAAGAAAATCGAGAAAACGAGGGAATCTTTAGCCGCGGATCGGCATGTACCATTAATTTCAGTGGAGCCGAGCTGATCTCCTCTGCTGCTCGCTTCTACCGCTCTCTCTCTCTCTCTCTCTCACTCTGTTTCTCTCTTTGTCGATCGCGTTCGTTCTCCGCGTGGCGTGGCTTTCTTCCTTTCGTTCTACGTCCCTTTAGCCTGTGTGCTCTGGCCCGGGGAAAAACTTTTATATTGGACAGTGAAATCACGGCGTTAATCTCCAGCGAGCGTGGCGGGAATGGGCGGTCTGCATAACACCGGGTTCGTTATACGGCTTCTGTATGGGCTGGGTGTCACGGGATTTATGGGTATATTCCGCGCGTGGACGTAAGAAAAATGGTCTATCGGACGTACGGATATTTTCTCTCCGCCTTTGAAATACCGTTTCCCAGCACTACGAATGATGTTTAATGTACCAATATTAATTTTCCATTCTAATTCGCGCATACGATGCTGTTTTCGCGTGGGAACACAGCGGCGATGACATTTCCGGTCTCGGTTTCTTCGTTAATGAATGCATTCGGTGCTCAATGATAGCGGTAGAATTTACATGAATTACTGCAGTGCGTTTATTGAGAATACAGTGAATTCTCGATTAATGTCAACAACACGGGTCTCGCCAGCGACAAATATCGGCCAGGAGACATACCTCGAGCCGTGTTATGTTTGCACACTTCCTGGCCCCTGACGGGGTATACCCCGCGGTGGTGGGGATAATTCCGCGACGTTTACCATCCAGGCCTTGGCGACATATATAGAGAAATCACTGTACTTCTTTCGTAAATTCCCACAAATGCAATTTTGTATCGTCGGTCAAACGAAAAATCCTTTTACAACTAAATCAACACAGAAATGAAATTATAGCTTTCCTTGGCCAAATTTTTCTATTTTAAATTAACAGAAGGAGTCTGAAAATTATTTGCTAGCCAACTGGCACTATATCAATAGAAAAAATGAAACTCTAGGCTCTGAAAAATTAATTTTCAACTCTGAACGAACAATAATTGTTCTCCTAGGATAAATAATGCGACAGCACCTGTGTTAAACTTCCTAATATTTTCGAACAACTATTAAAATGAACAAAAAACATCCTGAGTGATCAGTGAAGCTCCATGCTTTGGAAAATTAATTTCCACCTCTGACCGAATAGTTAAAGCTCTAATCTTTGCAAAATTAATTTTGAATTGTAAATTAATAGAAGCTGTCCCGAAAAATGAAGTAACGTGACAGTAAACGTGTTGGTCCCTTAGATATCGTCCAAACAATATTTCCTCTCAACTATTGACAAGATTATAACTTGTTTCTGCGATACGGATGATCCGATACGGTTCGCCAGGTCTCGAAAGCAAAGTTTCCCGAATAGGAGCGAGTATAGGTGGAACTGATAACAAAATTATTCATGTCCCATCGGCTCCGTGGCATCGAGGCATTCGATTCTTGCACCGAAACGAGAACGGTCCTCGACCCGTTGCCAGTGGATGCGCCCGTGTGATTAAGCAGGAAACGTTGGTCCGGTTTTGGTTTAGCTTTCTGATCCCCGGCAGACTGCCCTAGGGCACCGACCAAGGTGGATTAACCGGGGAAAATTGATTTTGTTGTTGCCGGGCCGGTGGCCGGCGCAGTATTGTATCGGGCGGAAGTGGGAATTTAATTTGTTTGTGCTGAAAACGCTGGATAGGAACACGGCTTGTTTGCTACATCAACGATGTTTATTCTATAAACACATAATCGCCGGGATTCATCCTGTGCACACCGCTGTTCGGGCCCTTATTGCTACGTTCGCGAAACCGGGTACAGAATGCCGGACATTATTTACACCTCAGTGAGAAGATCCGTGTTCTCAGTGTCCGGTGAGAAATTTTAGAACTGTTGGCGACCAATTAGTTAACTTGAGAGATCAGGATGTCCGAGGTCCTAAAAGATTGAGATCTTGATCTTAAGATTTTGTTATTTATATAGTGTTGTTTTGCCTTTTTAGAATCTTTCTATTTTGGGAACTGTTCACCTTTTTAACTGTGCTCTAATTGTTATAGACTATTTTTAGCTGAGCTTTTCACTATTTATATACTATTTCCTTTTTAGCGATGCTCTCTATACACAGTATTTCCTTTCCCCGATTTTCCTATTTCTACACAATTTTCTTTCCAGCATTCCTCTGTTTATGCAGTATTTTCTTTTTCCCATTTTCCTATCTGTACACTATTTCCTTTTCGAAGTCCACTCAAAAACCACCTTGTCTTCTGCCCTCTGTCCAAAGCATTTGAATAAATTTTCCAATGAGACTCACCACCAGAAATTATTATAGTTCAGAGGAAACCCCACATTTCTAAACCTCTTTGTGTTCGTGAGCGTGGTACAGGCAAATAAATTCAGTTTCGCAGGGGGAATACGAAAAAGGTCTTAACCAACGAAAATATTCTAGATCATGTAAAATGGAGTCGGATTCTGGAATCGAAGTAGCTTCGAGTGCAAAAGGGTTAAGGTGAATATACAGAAGCAACACGAACGTAGCAATTGGGGACAAAACAGGCTCGCAATGTGAGGATCAGCTGAGCTAGTATTCAGGAAGGAGAGTAGTTACAGGTTTGGCCACCGCTGCAGTCCCAAATTCGCGAGACCGGCTTCCGAAATGCGCAAAATCGCCCTAAACACGCATCCTAAACCCCACCAAAATTCCACCTAGCACACAAATCATTTCCATACGACCGGTTGCCCGGCATCCTACGCGCGATAACTCTCCGCTTTCTTGCGGCTCGTTGGCGCGCCACGTCGAAAACGCGGAACGTCGTCGTCGTCGTCGTCGTCGTCGTCGTCGTCGTCGTCGTCGTCGTCGTCGAGGTTCCCTGTACTTGCTTCGCTGGCTAACAGCAAAACATCGAAACCATTTCTTACATGAACCTAACCGTTGAACTTTCAGACGAACCAGTGGTTACGCTGGAGCTTGGCAGCAATTTGAACCTAAGCGCAATCCGCGAGGGTATCGACGTCTACTTCGAGTGCAACATCAAATCCAATCCGTGGGTTTACAAGGTCTCCTGGCGACATAATGTGAGTCCATGTACATTTGTATACACGGTAGCATGTAAACACTGTTGGAGAGGAAATTCTCGCAAATAGAAAATGGGGAACTCCTCGAGGTAGAAAAAAATTCCTGTTTGCTGAGGGACTGAGCTCGAAAATATTCTTGGTCAAGTTTTAGCAAAACTTTTTGTGGATTGGATAATTTTAATAATGGAAGCGGGGTATTTACTGTTTATATACACTGAGGATTGCATTGGTGTCAAAAATAAGAAGGTGAAACACGAAATAGAAAAAACATCAAATGAGTTTAAATTATTAAAATGATTAACAGAGGAAATCAATTTGTACGTAACTTCTTTTTCTTGTAACAATTTTTATTGTGCACAAAGATCCGCAGTCAACTGATATACTAGTTTCCCATTGTCCAAGTGAAAAGAACTTCTAAATAAAAAGATATAAAATTGTAGCTGCTCCAAAAGAATTAAGATACACAAAATTGGCTGAAAAAAGACTCAAAGAACACAGCAGGGTCAAAAGGAACACGACCCCACACTTCTATAAAATCTGCAATCCTGATTCGCCACAATCCTTCATTTTTTCCAATTTCTTTCACGGAACTCCAATCGCCAACGAAACACTGTTACCACTACCTCAAAAGTTCTCATTCGAGCTCGAAAAAGGAGCAGAAAATTGACAGCGAAAATAACACGGAAGTAACGCGAACGAACCCAGTGGATTTTCAGGAGAGCTTGGCAAAACGGCAAACTTTTTGAAAACGTGACTCGTGTCGTTTTACGCCGCCATCCCTTTTGGTATGGTTGCGGGGGGAGGGGGGAGGAGAGTGTATCGAGAAGAGGAGGACACGGTGGAGGATGGAAACGTTCGCCACGGGCCGGGCTAACGAATCTGCGACGCAGTTCCGGAATCGATAAATTAGAACCGGTCCGGGTCGAGTTCGGGCCGGGTCGGGCCGGGCTTGAAGCTTAATCGGGAGACGAGATAAGGGGAGACGGGCTGCGCACCTGTGACGCGAACTTTCCGTTTAAAATTTACATGCTGATACCGGCCGACCCGGAACTGGCGCGTAAGCGTTCTTTGAACTAATAGCTGCCGGTTACCGTCAATAAGAAATTTATCGGCGAATTTCGAAACTGTTGACGTAACCCTAAGCGCCGACCTAGCGCGCGTTTAAACTTACGCGAAAGGCGGACCGAGCATCTGATTATCCACGGTATCGAAATCTCGCGAGATTTTCGTACTGTTCATTCGTAAATTCTTTACTACTATACTTAAGTTAGCCTTGAGAAGAATACAGTGCATTCTCGATATATGTCAACGACACGGGTCTTGTCAGCGACATATATCGTCCAGGAGACATACCTCGAGCCGTGTTATGTTTGCACTCTTCGCGGTCCCTCGTGCGGTATACCCCGCGGTAGTGGGGATAAGTCCGCGTCGTTTATCACCTTGGCCTTGGCGACATATACAGAAAAATCACTGTATAGTGATCTATTATTTCGTTTCTTCTGAAAGTTCCACGAAACCATTAGATAAAATCAAGTTTTAGTTCATCGGGGTAAAAACAACCCTTAAATATTAAATACATTTGTTAGTTTTTGAAAAGTATGATACGTTTGAGGTTAATCATAAATCCTTCTTAAATCGTTAAATAATTAAACAGTACTTGGAGTTAAAGAAGAAAGTTTAGAAAGAGAAGCTATCCTAAATTATATAGTAACAAAATTAATACACGTACCTATACATGACGTTAGTAGTTAATAAAAATAACTATTCATTAATATCATTCGGGATTTAAAATTTACGAAAAATATTGACAATTTTAACCGTGCTCTAATTTTTTGGGCGGAAGATATACGAGGAATCAGTCCTAAAGAGTTAATGAGAACTCTGTCTATAGACGGAGTTAATTACAGTTGTTTCCCGCTATAGCGTCGCGGAATACGACGCGATTCTAGAGAGGAAATTCGACAACCGATTGATTGTCAACCAGACTGGCACCGAGGCGTTGTTGTGTGGCAGAGCCTCAAGACGCGGGGGCGGTAATACGATTATAAGGAAGCTGGCAAAGCGCGATTAGAGTCACGGGAAAATGTATATCCGCGGTTAATGAGATCCACCAATCGACTCGGTTACCAGCTCTGACACAAGCTCGCCGCCACCTGATTTGTTTAATGATTAGTTCCGTCGATCGTAGCCGCGCCGATCAATATTAATCTGTTTGATGTTTATGAGCCGACGCGAGTCAATTCCACGACAAATATTGACGCTAACCCGTTTGTCCCCTGTCCAGGATTTGTTTATACAAATTATGTCCCCTTCAGAGATTTTAGGATACAAAAGACGCAATTTTCTGGTATCGACCACTGAATTCATTTACTCTTATCAGTAAATTACGGATATTATCAAAATTACCCGTACTAATTGCAAAACATATGCGCTACATAGACATTGACATTTCGTTGATTACTAATTTTATTCAGTTAAAAGCAACGAAACAGTATTTCTAAATTTTTTATATGTTTCTGCTGTTTTCCTTTTGATCCACTTATTTTTGTCATAAGCGCATAAAATGAACAAAATATATATCAGACTTGTTCCATTTAGAGTTGATATAGTGATCAATTTGCAATTTATGGACGTTTCATATTTTGCATAAATAATTTTTCCTGCCTCGATTTTTAAACTAAAAATTTGCAAACTGATGAGACAAAATTATAGAAAAAGTTTGATACTTTTATTTCTTTGTCATTCTTCAGACAACTGAAACAAAAATGAGGAAACATAATTTATTCGTAGTTGATCTAAGGATTCAATATCGAAGTACAAAATACTTCCAATGGCATTTGTATAACAAAAAATTGTAATAGATTAAATAATATGAAAAGAATCGTGAAAACAAGAACTGCAAAGAGAGCGAACATTTTTTAATCAAAATCCATATACAAAAAGGTCCACGGAGTGTAGCTCACCTAAAACGCTGCAAAAATGTCTACCGCTCGGGGGTAAATAAAATTGTCCTTCATTCCTGAACAGAATATTGAAATAAAATTCCAACGGTTCCAAAAGTCATCTCCTATCCAGGATTTCAAAGAAATATAATTTCACGCGGAACGATTACGATCCCCCCGCCATAGTTCGCCGGGAGGGGGGTTTATTTTAAACGAATGCAGACGCCGGGGCCCTTTGTGCCCGGTATATTATTCGAGTTTTCATAAATATTAACCTGCCGGCGCCACGGATCATATTGTCATTGTACTCGCGGAAACGTCCGAGACACGAGTCTTTGTCGATTCTTCGTTTGATTCGGTAGGGACACGGCCGGTGGTGAGTTGTAGAGGGTCGACGGGAAGGGCGAAGGGCGAGTCTGAGGATTTCCCATCCCACTCCTAGTCCCAGTGTGTTTCGCGGAAATTCAAAGGAGCTTTCCGACACTCGAAAAAGAAGAAAACGGAGGACATTGTCGCGCCAGGGCGCATCGTTGAGAAATTGAAAAACTGTCGGCGACCTTTCATCCCCCTTTTTTTTCTGTCTCTCTTTTCTTTCGCGCGTTTTTTTCCCCCACGCCTTCCGTTTGTTTCGCGAGGAAACATTCACACGCGCGCGCGCGCGTGAGTGTCTTCTCAGATCTCACAAATCTGCAATATCAACACGTTGTTCGCTGCCATTTTCAACGCACGCCTGCGTCCGTCTGTCTCGTAAATTTCGGTCTTCCTAGTGAAAGTTTGCAATTTTGCATTTACTGGAAGACGCGCAACCGATCCGAATATCTTGGTCCTTGCAAAAATTCCCGGTGTTATACAGTATTTTCGTTGTCAATTTTTTCAGATATTTCATAATCAGTTGTGAGTCCCGAATAAAGCACACCGATTGCAATTTTTCTGAAAGTCAGTTGCTTTGCGAAATATTGAAATTCCGGTTTGTCCGAGTAAAAACAACCCTCAAAGATTAATTTATACTCCCTCGCTACTCCAATGACATTTGCAAAATAAACTCGATCGAATATAAACAATTTTTTACATTTTTATATGCACGTAATATACACGATCAAAATATTTCAACAATATTAATATTTCAGTATGTGGTAGTTCTCCCATAAAAATTATTTCATCCTTCCTTACCCTTCCAATCAATCTTGAAAACTGTAAAGAACACAAACAATACTGTAATAATGTGTATCTGGAAATAATCACACAAAATTAGTTCTTCAGGGTGAGAAACAATCCTAAAAGCTTAACTTATGTTTTCTTACCCTTCCAATAAATCGTGATGACTGCAGAGAGCACAATGAACATTGTAACCATAAAATTTGTTGCGCTTTTATATTTATTTCGAAAATAAAAGCTGCACAATAATATATATTTCATATTCATTTCTCGCATAATTATTTCAGGTCTCTTGACCACCTCTGCTAGACCGTGGATTTTATGCATTTATGAGAAAAGAATGGAATATGAAACAGTGATAACATTTCAAGAATTTAGAAATGGTGTTGCATTATTTCCAGCTTTGTTAGAATCGTCAATACAGAAAACAAATCTCTAGCTATTGTGCATTGCAATTAATGCCGAGAAATTTTATTTCGCATAGAAATCCGCCGTCTAATAACGAACAAAACGACGATAGCATTTAAAACTTCGACAGTTGGATACACGGCTCGAACAAAGCGCACGGTAAAAGCGTTTTGTTTCGTCTAAAAAGAGAACGTTTCGTTTCGCATAAAAAGAAGAACGTTTCCATCCGGCGTGGTCGGGGTGGGGCTTATGATGTTTGTTTGCGAACGAAGAGATATATTTTGACGTTGCGTTTCACAGGGGAATCCATTGTATCATAATCCAGCGACCGGCACGATAATCAGCAACCAAAGCCTGGTGTTGCAAAGCGTGACTCGCAGCCGAGCCGGTATCTACACCTGCATTGGCAGCAATCAGGAAGGCGACGGAGAGAGCAATCCCCTGAATCTGGACATCAAATGTGAGTACCCCGGCGTTTCGCCTCTCTGTGTATGTTTGTTTCGAAATCGATTCGTATCCATCGTTGCGAAATACGGATACAAGGATTATATTTATTTATTCGATTTAAGTCCCGACGTTGTACGTTTTCCAACGAGATGATATTTTCACGAGCGACGATCCTGTTATAACACGCCGTCTCGTTTCGACGAACCCGCCAATGGTTTTCCAACTGTCGCCACAGTGCACGTATTCGAAATCGTTTTCACTATTCTTTCGCCTCGATTGTACTCTAATCTCTGCCCCCACGTAATAAGAATACCCTTAACAACTTCGATACAGTGACTTCTCTATATATGTCACTAAGGCCTGGATGATAAACGTCGCGGAATTATCCCCACTACCGCGAGATATACCTCGCGAGGGGCCACGAAGATCGAGAGGCCTCGGTAAACGTAACACGGCTCCGATATGTCTCCTGGACCCGTGTTGGTGACATATATCGAGATTTCACTGTAATTATTCTTTTACTCTTTTCATTGTCACTCTTTATCGAACCTGGTTTCTTTCTGATTTTCTGCGCTGGTTTTCGACAACCTTTTTTCATCGATTCTTTCCTGTACTTTCGAACAACTTTCGCGTAAACGTGGCGAACGTTAGGACACAACAGGATTGAAATGAACGACGAGCGAACAGAATACAATTGCATGGAATTCAGGGGATGCATTTTGCATCGAAACAGTCGTAGAGCTGTCAGTTTCAGAAACGAATTTCTTTCGGCTCTTCGAGCAGCTGGAGATTGTTGCAATCTTCAAGTTCAAGGTACTTGTAATTGTCCAGGTGGTGTGGATCGAAGGATAGAGATAAGAAGAAAGGGGTATTCCCAGCAACTATCCTTACACAGACTCAACTTACTCTCCCAATGAAACACGAACCCTGAAGTAATCGCGGCTCTGTAACGCGATATCGTTCGAATAATGTGATTTTTACAAAACCCCTGGAGCTCCGATTACTTTCGTTCTTCAGGGTACGGAAAGGCCATGCTGTACTGGCAACACCGTGGTAATATCGCTTTCAGGGCGGAAAAATTCTGTCCAGTACAGTAATAACAGTCCCGATGCGTGAAAATAGACTGGCGCCAATTAATTTGATTTTCCACGGACCAGCATGGCCGACGATTCCGCGAAAAATTTAATTAGTGGCCCCGGACCGACGTGATTTCGCGATGATGTTCACTCGATGAAATCATTTTCGGAATTCGGGCCCATGATTTCCCGAGAATATTCGATGTACTGACCATATTTGCGCGATGACTGACATTCGCGAGTATTTTATTCGGTGAAAAATTGTGATGTACCTGAAAAGAAACCGTTCTAGAATTTCTACAATTTACGTGAAATGTCTGAATATTCATCAAAAAATTAATTTTTGCCTCTCTTATTTCTGTTTGGTCCTTTATTGCGTTTACGACGAAGTGTAAAGATTGTTAATGTACGTAAATTATTTCATTATGACTGCAGAGTATTATGCATCTATGACGAAATTGGTCGGGCGAAATATGAAACGCTAGAAGATCAGAAAAATCTGAGGATATTGTTAAAAATCTATTAAGGGATGAAGAGAATTTTTATCTAACTCCTGCTGCCTACATTATGTATAGCTACTAATAGTGGGCACAAATTTATTTTTATTTTTAACAGTCCAAAAAATATGCCTCCGACTGTAAATCGGTCTTTATGTAGAGTTTCATTATCGTGTTCGCACGTTCACAACAAAGTGCGACGATTGTTGAAACGTGTGAAAAGATTCGTTTCACCGCATTTCGCGCAGTCGATCGATAACGAATAGCCGAGAAATCAGCGCGTCTACCAAACTTCGATCGGGGGAGTCGCGAGAAACGTTCCCGGGAAGGTTATCCGCGCTGACTCAGATTTTATCAAATCCACTCAAAGACCAAATAGTAGCGCGTTCTCCGGTCCACCGTCGATTTCGCTTTCAATTTACAGCACTCCAATCCCGAATTTTTCCGAGTCCGCGAGAACACGTCTCGGATTCCGTGTGGAGACCGGTCTGTTCAAGAACGAATTCCAAGAAGCGAGTTCAAGAGACGCTCGCCCAAATTTTCCTCGCGTTGCCCCTGATTTTATGTCGTCTACGTTCGGGAATCTCGGGAACTTTGAATTAACCACTTGCTGAGACGTGTTCGCGGAATGTAAAGATCTCTGTATTCATTTTGCGGTCGTGTGCCATCGACCGACACGTTTTTCGAAACATGCTCGAGCTCCGCGTTATCTGTTTCTCCGAGAATTTGTACTTGTTTCGCATTTTTAGTATGTCGGGTTCCTATCGACGATTTGAATCAGTTTCTGCAAATGTGGAAGATGGATTTTTCTTCCGTGTGCCAGAGAGATTACATTTCAAATCTTTTTTAAAATCCTCATCCTCGTTTCTTTCTCATTTAGAAGTTCTCCATTCTCGTTGCTCCTCAGTGAAAGATTGCCAATGTAAACGCATCAGTTTCTCTTCCGTGTGCCAGACGGATTAAATTTGAAATGTTTTTTGTCTGCATTTGTTTTTTATTTTAAGGTTCTCCATTCCCGTTGCTCCTCAGTGAAAGATTGCCAATGTAAAAGCAGATTCTTTCTGGAAGAAAATCAATTCTTGATGAGGTGTGCTCTCCTTATTTTAATGATTCCAATCTCCATTTGGCTCTTAAAAAGTGATTTTCTTCCATTGAACTTGCTTCGAATATGACGATTTTGTCACAGTTCCTCTCCATTCATAGAGCACTACGTTAACCCATAACAAATTCATTAGTAAATACAATTGAAAAGTGGACGATTCTACTTTTGCACGAGACTATCCTTTTTTTGCACGAGATTACGCGTTCGAGAAACACGAGTTTTAAAATTCGTGAGGCACACGACCAATAGAATAGGCAACAGCTAGAGCGTCTGACCACGACTTACCATTTCTACTGCGCGCCTGGTCGCCAGCCTGAATCTGCTATCTCTGGCACGTAGTTGACAATCACGTCCGTATCGACTACCTTGTTCCCACTACACTTACCCCAACCATCGATTAACACGTTCACTGCCTAACAATTATCCTAAAAGAACCCACAAAATCAAAATAATTTAATCATTGTAATAAAATCTACAGAGTTAAACCTTGTCATATTATTCTCCTCAAATTCATCTAGACCCTTTTAAATTCATCTAACTCTTTGTACTCGAAGCTACTTTGCCTTTCGGACATTTCACGTGACATAAAATATTTTCATTACACGCGACCTTCTCCTCTCGTTACGATATAGAAATTGCTTTCAATTACACTATATTAATTTGTAGTTATGCCTCAGAGGAGACATTCGAGCGCAAAGTGTTGCAAATAAAGAATTAAAAACTTTGTAGAGATGAAAAACCCATCGTGCAACTAATGAAGACCATTTTTATTTAACACAAGAGTCCCCAGTCTAATCACAGGGTAATGGAAACACCTTGCTTAGATGAAGTTTAGCATGAGAAGGATTTATTTGTCTGATAAAAGTTAGATTTCGGCTACCCTCCACAAGCAAACAAGTAGAACACACAGCCTGTTATAGACACCAGGGAGCTTTCTGGACCTATCCGAGATGCGAGGTCCGTCGAAGGAGCATGATCGATGAACGAACGACGAGGACCGCCGCCGATTCTAGAGCCGGCGGACTGCGTTTGTAGGTGTTACAGGCGTAATCCGGTGTCTCAAGTCCCGGTGTAACTTACGATCGGTCTGACAGTCGGTCTCGCCTCGCGCGTCCATATGCTCGGCCACGGTAGATCGGTGTGTAATGGTCTTAACGGCCGTATACTGCCGCGACTAATCCGCTGGACCTTGCGCGCCTGGCACGCCGTAGAGTAGGCAGCCTCTGACACATGCCGGAATTCAATGCCGACAAGCAACGACCCGTGCCTTGTACCCGACCCATCGGCCATGTTTGTCGTGTTAAATAGCCGTCTCAACGGGTCCAAGGCAATCGATTGATCACTCGGCAGCTTCAAGCGTTTCGATCTGCGGATTGGTCATAATTGGGGATCTCACGGTCTGGCATCATAAAGTTTTCACTACTGGAAATTTTACGAGCTGTGTTGTCCTTTTCGAATTGTTTATCCAATGTTTAGCTAGCTTTGTGATCGGTAGACTGTAGATTTTCACGCATTTATAAAGAAATTGGAATATAGAACTGTAAAAGATTCAAGAAAAGTTCAAGAATATTGTAATGTTGTTTTGAATGTAAAAAATCTATTAAGGGGTCAAGTGAATTTTTACTTCACTCCTGCTATCGACGATCAATGTAGAATATTTTTATTTTGCATTAAGATCCACTGATCTGAGGATGACAAACACAGTGAAACTGTATGCTGTTTAACAACGGGGACAAACTCTCAAATTCTGTTTAGAACGATTAGTTAGAACGAGGAGGCAAAGAACTAGTACCACCAAATTTTCAGGGTACAAACGCAAAATCGCGGGTACATCGCTTGATATTTCCAACAAACAGAGTTAACCAACGTCTCGGCAAACACGGGGCTTAATAAACTTTTGAACTGGTCCCACGGGTGACTCGGTGAATGGAATTTATCATTTAGCGGGGACGACCGGCCGATCGCTCGTCTTCTCGAAACAATTAACGGGGGCCGAGCTCGGCCAGTTACCGGCGGTTCGTTACCGTGTCGTAATTCAATGTAACAATTACCGAACAAAATTGATACGGTGGACCGGGGCGGCGGGAAAGGGTGCATAGTTCTCTGCCGGATGGCCCAGATCCAGCCCGTGGCACCATCGAAAAACAAATCATTCCGCTCGGAATTCCGAGTGCGGATTCAGTGTGAGTGAGAGAGAGAGAGAGCGAGAGAGTGAGGGAGGAGAGGACACACGCCGCTCGAGAGAACCGGTCGATTCGGTGCACGCTGCACATACGTGTGCATACGCGTCCGCACATATGGCGCCTATGCAAATTCGGCCGCGCCAAAACCGACCGTAATGATTTAGAGAGGCCCTTAATGTCGCCGAAGGAAACTGACGAGCTACGCGACGCCCACACATGTCTTACTGCCAATGATTGTTCCCCTGATTAGGGGATTGGCCGTCAATTATCACTTTGTCTACCGAAAATCCATTAACAGACTCCTGGGACACTATGTCGTATTTTAAATAAACCTGCGATCTTTTCTTTTGGATGATAATCTCCCAGGAAAATATTCCAGATTGTGTAACTGGACGTGGTTTGTTGGTTTACGGCTGAAATTGTTATTGCTATTGAAAAATTTACTTCGTTATTAACCTCAGTATTAAATTTGTCGGTGCTTCAATCCGTTGTTTGAATGACTGGTCAGACATTGGCTCTGAGTAACAAAACCATTGAAATTTTTCAATTACGATTACCGAGATTACAAGGCTACATCCATGAGGAATTGTTGAACAAATTTATTTCTTTATGTGTGTATTTTAAAAAGAAGATCTAAAAATTTGTATACATGCATTCTTTTAATTTTTATAAAGTAATTTAAACGCTTGTAGTGCTTCGTAATGCTTGTGTTCGGTGATACAAGTCAGCCACTGGTCAGACATGGGCACACATCAACATTAAAATTGTCGCAACTTAAGTTTCCTTTGGCTTAAGTAGGACAAGTCAGTAATTGGTCTGGCATAGGCCCAAATCAATATTAAAATTGTCGAAAAGTAAATTTCTCCGCCACTAAGTAGAATAAGCCAGTCATTGGTGAGACGTAATCCAATAGCACAGTTTCAAACGTCTATTAATTTTTCTATATCAATCGTCGGTACCGCTAAATATTAAATCTATTATTAACACGAACAATTTTACTTTTGCGATGCTGAACAATTTTGATATCAATTCTAGTATGAACAATTCTATTCCACGTGGATGCAACAATATTTCTCAGACTTCATTCGATCTAAGACATTTTGGTAGAACATTTGAGAAAAGTTGCCGAAGTATTCGGTCTCCGGAAGCAACCACGGGAAAAATTGCGCCCTCCCGCTCCGTGCAATTAGTCTACTTTAATCAACGGCCCCAATTTGTTTAATTAAACGAAACCGAGCGTCGTGTCCACATGGCCGACGTTTCGCCGACACGCAGCTACCAGGGAATCCTGTCCGATCGTCCCATCCCAGAAATCCAACAAAGTCTCTCGATCATTCAAACCAAGTTTCCTCAATTAACCCTCAATTCAATTACCTCCAGGACGATTCCACGGATCAACCAATAAAAACCGACCCTTTTGCGTTCGCTCTGGCATTCGCGATTTCGACAATTCACGCTCGCGTAGATCGAACTGAACCATGTCCCTTATCCGATTCCGGAATAACGGGGGGGATTAGCTTGTCGCAATCAGCTGTTGGAAAACTAATTCCATATTCCTGAATAACAATTACAATTTTTGAAATTCAATTTCTGTAGTCGGCAATCACGGGCAATGACGGACACAGAGAGAGAGAGAGAGACAGAGAATAAAATTTAATTTTTTTATTTATTCGTCGGTGGACTGTGAATTTTGATGAGACGTCTCATTTTTTGTAGTCAAAATTCACGTGACGGAGGTAAATCCTATTTTTTATGCGGATGGTTTTAACGCAAAACTGGTTAAAAAATTAATCGAACTATGGAAAAGTTTTGTGTGCAATTTTTGTTCGAAGCGAATCCAAGCATCAAACAATACATGGACCATTAAATCAATTAACCATTGAATTGACCATTGAATCAAGTATTTACTGTCAATATTAAATGCTTCTACTTTTTGAAACAACATTGGACAGCGTATAATCCGCGAATGAAAATCGCAACATTCAGGAAACATTGCACAAAGATAAACGATTAACGGTTCGCGGCCCGCAAACTGGAAACTAACTATTGTCTCAAAAATCCTTTGTCGCCGCAGTTATTGCTTCCCTCGACGCCGTTTCGCCCGGCAAAAAGCAAGCAAATTCAATTTAGATATTCCCGTTGTCGCGAGTTTTACGCGCAGCGGCGTACAATTATCAAGTTACACAGTATCCGCGTTTCTTGCGCGGCAAAGCAGGCGGAATTGCGTTTCCGTTCGCGCTTAATTGTACTCACGCGAGCATTGAAATTTGTGAAGTTATGCAGTTAGCCGGCGAAAGTACCGAAACCTCTCGAGCTATCATTTTCGCAGGGCCGGCAACAACGCTGGGCATAATCCTCGGAACGAAGACATTCTACCAACTCGCTCGCGAATTAGCTCGGCCTAGCGATTCGCTCGCGTCCCCTTTTCGAGTGAGGTCACTCGCGTCGCTTTGTATTTCGTCTGATAATAATTTATATGCGAATTTTCGGTGGCTGAGACGAGCATACAGTTTATAGTTCCGCGAGAGAAAGTGGGGATAAGAAGAAGAACACGAGGAGGAAAGAGGGCGGAGTTTTCTAGGTCCATTTATAGCGGTAACGAGGCTTAAGATTTCAATTCAGTTTCGGGACACGTAATTATGCGCCGGGGTGGGGGGGAGGCGGAGGAGGAGTGGGCAAGGAGCCTCGGTTTCCTTCGGGCCGGCGATCTTAAGCCGCTTAGTTGCCTGTAAAATAGCGAGACTGCGAAATACCGCCCCTTCCACGAGAGCCAGACGGGACAAAGAACGCGCGCGCGGATTAAACGCGGAGCCGGAGCCGGGGCCGTTTACCGCGCCCCGAAAACGGGTTATTAAAACGAAAATAATTGCCGGATGACCGGCAGGAGTATTTCGCGCGGCCCGACCCAGCCCACGAGCGTTAATGCGCCGTTAATTTACGCGAGCAGCCACCTCCCCCCGGCCAGGAAAAAGTTCCTTCGCCGCTGCTAAATGCCGCAGTCTTGGCCCGCGGGCGAGAAAGACCCCGGTCAACAGCTTGTTGCGCTGGAATAATGCCGATTGTTCACCTGCCTGAAAGAGTTCACCGCCTCCTGCGAGACATTTTTGTAAAATCTTTAAGGTTCCGGGGGCGTTAACCCCTTACTTCGCGATTTTTCTTCATCGTTGATTAAAAGTTGCCATTGAGTAAAATAAGTCAGCTGCTGGCCAGACATGAGCACAAATCAACATTAACCTTGTCGAAACTTAAGTTTCTCTTCAGTTAAGTAGGATAAGTCGATCATTGGTCAGACGTAGTCTATTAGCACAGTTTCAGTGGTCCATTAATTTCTCTATATCACTCATCGGTAACGGTAACAATTCATTCCGATTGTAACACGAAGAGTTTCTATTATATTTTTGTGATGCTAAACAATATTAATATCAGTTCGAGTGCGAATAGTTTAAATAAGAATAATGCCGATTGTTCACCTGCCTGAAAGTCCGAGCGCCTCCTACGGGACATTTTTGGAAAATGTTTATAGTTCCGGGAGCATTAACTCCTTAACTCGCAATTTTACTATACAGATACAGTGATTAGAAGTTCTTCGTCTTCAATTGTTTCCTGACAGACGAAAATTGATTGTGTGTTTACATTAGCTTCAATTCCTAAATATTGCTAATAAGAATTTTAGTTCGATGTGAAAGATATAAATGACGTCACGAAAAAATTCAAAGGGCGTGTTGGAATAACAAGTGGAGAATTTGTATAAAGATATCTAGCTACAAGGATCACATCAATGGGACAGAACGATTAAAGATGGAAATGGACGTTTAAGAAAAGTGTAAAAATAGTATCAATATTTCGCGAGCGCTGGCCGAGACGGCTCGCTATCGCACACCTCCGCAAAACGAACGAAAAAGCTCGAAGCAATAAGTTCTTCGCGCACGATACAGGTAGACCGCAATAACAGCGTTCCCGCAGAAGTTTACAAACTAAATGGAACACGATTCCCGCGGTCAGAGGGTTGAAACGCTCTCTCGCGCACCAAAAACGAGAACCGCGTTGAACACGTCAGCGTTTCCCAGCTAAAAATCCAGTAAATTACGCCGCGGTATCCCCTATTTTTCAATAAATCTTTAGATTCCGTGAATTTCTGCCATTAGGATGCGTTCATGTCGGAGTTTCTAAGGAACGAGCAACGTGAAGACAACAACGATATTTAGAAATGCATTCTGTTGTACAATGGTTCGCATCTTTATAATTATTTGTATTCTGGTCATTATTTGGTAGCGTTACCGATGATAAATTATAAAGATATAATCAAATTCTTCATATTAAAATTAACGTTGCCATTGTTCACAGACACGATTCTCTGCCACTAAGTAGAATAAATCAATTACTAGTCAGACACAAACACAATACAACTTTCTAACTACCTCTTCAATTAAGTAGAACAAACCAGTGACTGGTCAGACACAATCTCCAATAAGATTAGCGAAACAAGTCGACGAGCGATCCGAATTGAACGTAAATATAAATCGTTTGAATTCCGACGTTTCCCTCGCAATCATTAATCAAGCAAACTTCCCACCACTCAATCGCAGCTCCGAAACTTGACCTCTCGCAGCCCTAAGAGCGGAACTTCTCCTATTCAAGTGAAGGAGGTCAAAGAATAGTCAGACTGCCTCACACCGTCGCTATGTTTGCCCATCAAAAACTTCCTGTTGCGAAATTTTTCGCATTTTCACTCGCTCCAGCAACCCCTACGATCATTCTTCTTTATTATCCTCAAAACTTAATCTATTAGGCCCTCGATCTTAAACCTCGAAGTAAAACCAGTTGAGAACTCGCCAGACCTCTCGGAAATTCGAACAAGGACAAATGACTGAAAAAATTAATGGAGAGAGATTCTCTGCGTATTCCACTTTATCCTCGGTGGAAACATGATTTACAAAATTAGATTAACCCCTTGCACTACTATTTATTTTATGATTATAATGCTTAGAAATTCTTCATCGTTCAAAAAAAAAAAGATAGTTTATATTTATTTTCTGCCTATGTTTTCTCCAAAGGACATCAATCAACTACAACAAAATAGAATTTTATTTCGGTTTAAAGAAAATTAATAACATACATATTCATTAAACACTGAAATATGACAAAACTGAAATTAAAAACTGAAATATGCGTACAATTAAAAATTACTCTGTCAATCATTGTAGAAGGCACTTACATTATTTTAAAAATTGATTGAATGAAATCTCGATTGAAACAGATCTTAATCCTGCAGTCGAACAATTCAGAGCTAGTAGAGCAAGATTAAAATTGGCCAGACAACTAAACAAACTCTCGCAGCTTCAAATGACTTAAAAACACCTCTGTAGAAATCCCTCCGCACGTTCCGCTTTATTATCTACAGGTCTCAGACGGTTCTTGAAGATCGAAGTGCTTACCGTCGGAAGTAGAATAGGTCGTCGCCCGATCAGACCTCGGGAACAAAGTCAATAAAAATTTCTCGGTCTGCCCGCATTTTCTCTTCTTTCGCGTTCGCTCATCAAAACCACAATTCCCTTCGAAGTGAAACGAAGTCAGTCTCGGGGGCGACGGGTTCTAAAGGGAGAGAAGGGAATGGGCGTGGAAGGGAGGGCGAAAGAGAGAGAGAGAGAGAGAGGGAGAAAGGGAAAAGGGAATCAGTGTTGCGATCATCGGGAAAGGTTTCCCGCGTACCAATGGCGATCTGTCAATAACTGAGTCGAGCCACGCAAGCTGCGGAATGTGACAGCCCTTAAAAATTCACGGAGCCGCATTGCGCCGCCATGTCTAACACGATCACGTCTCCTAACGCCTTTAGATACCCGGACCCCGGATCGATGTCTGTGCCCGCGGATCGGGAGAAGGCTGAGATCGTGTACTCAGCCGTCGTTCGATTTCCCTGTAATCGCGTTCCTCCACCCCCGACCTAAAATCGGCAAAAAATTCCGCCGGCAATGACGTATTTACGAGCGAACCAACTTTCTCACCGAAAATTTCCTTCCTACGTCCCCATCCCCCCTCTCTGCCTACTTTATCCGCAAGTTGCTGCGCCAAAATAAAAC